>CM022952.1:8522293-9072804 GCA_012931725.1 Litsea cubeba
GTGGAAAAACGGAGTCATCACCTTTGACAAAAACTATGGGTCTGCCTCCGTCAACATGGTGACATGTGGACAAACATCAAGATCACCGAAGAAGAAGATCACTACTTCCTTCAAGGTGATAAACTCAATCGAAGCGTCCGAGGAACTGGTTCCTTACCCGACACCAGACGGACAACCGATATGGGTACATCCCGATCTCCTGGAAGATGAAATTGGGAGGTGTGAAAACAAAGCCTACAGCTCAACAGCGAAGGCAGGCTAGGAAACATCTCCTCAAGCTCAAACGGCAAGAGAAGACCCAGCCAAAACTAGAGGTCAAAGAAAAGGCAGAGGCTTCCTCTACCGCTTCACTGGAGGTAACAAAAACATCCCTTCCAGAGACTTCAAAGGGGGTAAGGAAATTCACTCTCAGTGATTTCATGCCACCTCAATTCAAAGAAGCCATGCAGGAGGCATCATACTCTTGCAATTCTGTAGTTGGATTCTCCATTGATGGATACGATCCAGCGACACCGATGATGGATTCGAATCCAACTACACAGATGAGTGGGAGGAATCCCTTGAAACAGGAGAATATCTCTCCGATGAAGAATGGGTTCCTGAGTCTCATCTTATGCCAGTAATCTGGTATAACCCCCTACAGCCACAAGGATCCTGGTCTGATGATGAAGAAGACCAAGAAGCTGTACAAGAAAATGCTGCTGAACCAGCACCTCTCATTACTCCAGTGGAAATCAACAATGTTGAGCCACAAAGAGATGATGAAGAAGAAGATCCGGCTCCCATGCCTGATCTTGAAGAATATGCAAGGATCTTGCAGCGACTCGCTCTAGAACAAGAGCAAGAACGCGTCAACGAGCCTCCTCGCAATCCAGAGCCTGAAGTCCCTGAAGACCACCAGGTACATCCTCCCTTAACTCCTGAAAATGGAGAAAATTGCTGGATAGACGATCCTCTCACATCCGAGGATGAGTCTGACTCCGATCAGGCAACGTCTCCCGTCAGAGCTTCCTGTAATGTGATAATTCGGGATTATAGCTCTTCGAAGCATCGTCTGATGAGAGCACTTACACTCCGGCGACGCCTAGCAATATATCTTCTGGAGCCCACCTCGTCTCACGTGACTTTCACTGAGATGACACCCTCTCAGGTTTCTTCTCCTGAGACTGTGACTTCAAAGTTCACACCCTTCCTGACTGAAGAATTCCCAGCTATTGATGCTTGGACGATGAATTAGTCAACGAAGAAGAAAGATTGCTGGATGCTGTTCAGGGACTTGTTCCCGGAAAATGCTCCATGCAACACAATCACTGAGGATGGTAACTCTGCTGCTGATACATCCTCAGCAAATGAAAAACGACAGCCTCTTGATCCTGAAGACAATCTTCCAAATGAAGACCCTTCTCAAGAAGCTCTCGAAGTTGGTAGAGGCACCCGCTCTGGCCGGGACTACCACAAAAATTACAACCAATCTTCCTTTACATATGTAAATCCTTCGGGAAAAGATGTTGTAAGCGCCCCTAGTGGCAACAATGATGAACATGCAGGCCCTAAGGAGGCTTTCAAGTATGACTTGATTGAACACTTCAAGCACATACCTGCACGTCTGCACATCCTAGATTTGTTGCGAATGTCTCCGCACACTCGTGATAATCTCATTTCGGAATTACAAAAGCTGAATGAGGATGTCGACAAACATGCCCCGCAAGTCCTCCAAATTGAAATGGATTACCGGGTCAAAAACTCAGAAGCCTCCTCAAAGGGAGAAAAGAAGAAAACTGAGGGATCATGCATTGAATGCCTCTCGGTTAAAAAAGCAGCCAGTGCAACCATCGCCTTCACGAAGGATGACCTCCTACTTGGCGAAACCAGGCATAACGACCCCTGTACTTCACAGGGTATATCAAGGAAATGCCTATGCATAGAGTTCAGATCGACCCAGGTTCTGCACTCAACCTCATCTCCACATCGGCTCTTAAAGAGTTGGGCATCCCACCCAGCAAACTAAGCCACACATCTGTATCTATCTTTGGATATGATGGGAGTACTCAAAGGCCTATCGGCAAAATCAGGTTCAAATTGCAGATAGGTGATCTTATCTCTGAGGTCACAGTGTATGCAATAAAGACCCCTTCATGCTACAAACATCCTTCTCGGACGCCCTTGGATCCATGAGAATGGTGTTGTCCCTTCAACTCTACATCAATGCATCAAGTTTGTTGGCGACGACGGCATGATACATTGAGTCTTTGCGGACTAGAAAACCCTTCAAAGGTAAAGAAATCCACTTCGCAGACTCACAGATGTATGAAGGTGAAAAAGAAGAAGAGGAGAAGCGTACAGCATCCTTTGCCGAAAATCTCCAGAAAGATAAAGGCAAAGCTCCTCAACAATCACCGGAAGAAAACAAACCATCCGGTAAATCTGAAGAGAGCATTCAAACTCCCTTCATCATCTCCCTCAAATCTTCAAAGCCTTTGGTCATCACAACTAAAGTGAAGAAGGCAAAACAAAAGCCTGGGGGCAAATTTGTTGTCTCTTTCGTGTCTATCATGCAAGACACGGACTCGGATTCAGAGCCAGAAGACGACACATCGTCAAGCCAAGCTGACACTCAGCAAGTTCAGCCTGCTCTCACTCCAATGGAGACAACTTCTGACATAGAAGATCCTACGTCAGCTTCCTTCGTTGTTCCAGCAACTTCAACAAAGGAAAAGCCGATCTTCTTCCATAGATCGGATGCTTCTTCATCAAACTCCATGCTTGAACCTTTCCAAAATAAAGGTACGCCTCAACTATCCTTATACAGTTCTGTGGCACAAGCTATTATGAAGAAAATGGGCTATGACGCTCAAAACCCAGTCGGTTTGGGAGAAGGACGCGGTATTCTCACGCCATTGGGGCCCGTCTTGACCAAAAGCCAGCTGGAAGATTGGAGACTCTACGGCTATGTAGAAAAGTCTTCACACGGGTTAGGATATGATCCTGACACTCCCTTGAGACAGTTGACACAAAGGCTTAAAAGTCAATATACTAACCAAGCCTCAACATCTCAAGTCCATGAAGACATCGATCTCCCTGGATATGTCTTTGATGAGTCACCTGACAAAGATCCAGGAAGCTCATCCAATTGGCACGATTTCTCCGAAAATGAAGAGGAGTTGTCCGATGGCACAGACGTGTGGACTTCTGACCCAGAAGAACCCTCATCTCCAAAAGAAGTAGCCTACTTCGACTCGGTTTCAACAGGCGATTGGGATCATCTCATAGCAAGCCTTGGGAAAATTACCGATCAAGAAGACCCGTGGAAAGGAACAAAACCTTGGTCTGGAAATGCCCTTGAAACCCCAGAAGGTTTCGTTGAGCTGGAAGCCTCCGAAAATATTGTGGAGGAACCACCTTCGAACCTTCCAACAGAAGATCTTGTTCAAAAGATAGACTTGGGAACACCAGATAACCCACGTCCTGTATTCATAAGCAAGAATATAAAGGATGATGAGTTACCCGAGTATATCGCTTTTCTTCGTGAGTTCGTTGATTGCTTTGCATGGTCTTATGCTGAAATGCCAGGCTTAGACCCCAAAATAGCAGTTCACAAACTCAATCTTCAAGAAGACATCAAGCCTGTCAAACAAGGCCAAAGAAGATTCCGTCCAGATGTGATGGATAAAATTGAACAAGAAGTTCAAAAACTCAAAAGCGTCGGCTTCATCCGTGAGGAACAACATCCTGAATGGTTGGCCAACATTGTCCCCGTGACAAAGAAAAAAATGGCAGATCAGGGTCTGTATTGATTATAGAGACCTGAATGGCGCATGCCCAGAAGATGAATTTCCGCTCCCCATACCAGAGGTAATGATTGATAATACCTGTGGATTCGAGCGAATGACATTCATGGATGGTTTCTCTGGCTACAATCAGATAAAGATGCATCCTGAGGATGAAAAACATACATCCTTTCGAACCCCATTTGGCGTGTATTGTAACACTGTCATGCCATTTGGTTTGAAGAATGCTGGTGCCACATATCAGAGGGCTATGATGAAAATATTCCAAGATATGCAGCACAAGACGGTTGAATGTTACATTGATGACCTCGCCGTCAAAAGCAAAAGAAAAGAAGATCATCTCGAAAACCTTCGAGAAGTCTTCCTCCGGCTTTGCAAACACAAACTGCGAATGAATCCATTGAAATGCTTCTTCGGCGTCTCGTCGGGTAAGTTCCTCGGATTCTTAGTTCGGAAAGCTGAATAGAGCTTGACCCCATAAAAGTCAAAGCCATTCTAGAAATGCCCTCTCCAAGAACCTTGAGAGAACTCAAAGGGCTTCAAGGGAGATTGGCCTACATCAGACGGTTCATCTCCAATCTTTCGGGGAAATGCCGTCCATTCTCCCGGTTGATGAAAAAAGGTGTAAACTTTGTCTGGGATGCTGACTGTGAAGCTGCTTTCCAAGACATCAAGTCATACCTGACAAAACCTCCAGTGTTAGCTGCTCCTACCACTGGAAAACCATTCATCTTGTACACAAGAGCCCTTGATCACTCTCTGGGAGCTCTACTTGCGCAAGAAAATGATCAAAGAAAAGAAGCTGCTCTATATTACCTCAGCCGCATGCTAGTAGGTGCAGAGCATCGCTACTCTCCAGTCGAAAAAGAATGTCTTGCAGTGATGTTCGCCGTACAAAAGCTGCGTCACTACTTGCTTTCCAACACAGTCTACCTGGTCTCGAGGGTCAACCTCTTGAAGGTCCTTGTTACAAAGGCAGGTTCTCTCAATGCTCGACTGGCAAAATGGTCCATCCTTCTGTCACAATTTGATATTAGGTATGTACCACAAAAAGCAATCAAAGGGCAAGCTCTAGCGGACTTCCTCGCAGAGCATCCATTGCCTAAAGATTCTCCACTCAGAGATGATCTCCCAGACGAACCAGTCTACAATGTGGAGACTTTCTCACAAAGTGCCTCCTGGGACATGTACTTTGACGGTGCAACCAGGACAAATGAAAAAAGACAGTTGATCTCGGGAGTTGGCATCCTCTTGTTAGCCCCGACAAATACATGATTCCACACGCTTTCTCGCTACTGGAACCATGCACAAACAATGCAGCTGAATATCAAGCTCTGATCTTAGGATTGGAACTCGCCATCGAATCCGGTATCACCATGCTGGAAGTCTTTGGAGACTCTCAACTGATCGTCAACCAGATGAATCAGAAATTTGAAGTCAGGAAGCCAGATTTGCTGCCCTACTACAACAAGGCACAATCACTTCTGCAAAAGTTTGACATCTGTCACATCACCCACATTCGTAGAGGTGAAAACATACGTGCAGATGCCCTAGCCGGACTTGCCGCATCCATGGCAATCCAGGAAGGGGGAAAACATGCAAATCACAGTGTGCGAAAGGAGAATCCTTCCTCCTCTTAACACACACCAAGCAGTTGCTGAATGCCACCAAGTGGTTGGAAGTCGGATTTCAATCCTTCAAACTTCAATTGGCGACTGGAGGGATCCGTTCATTGATTACATTATGTTCGGAATCCTACCTGAAGATCCAAAAGAACGGGTAAGCATCCAAAGGCGAACCCCAAGCTTCCATTTGGATATTCCTTCAAAAATCCTTTACAGGAAATCCTTCAACGGAGTACTTCTACGCTGCTTGTCACAACAAGAGGCTGAAGAAACACTCAAAGAAGTTCATGCTGGTCTTTGCGGAGCTCATCAGGCTGGACCTAAGCTCTACGATCAGATAAAAAGGTTAGGATATTACTGGCCTACCATGGTAGCTGACGCAATGCAATTTGCTAAGCGCTGCCAACAATGCCAAGTTCATGGAGATTACATTCACATGCCTCCAGAATGGCTGCATCCTACAGCGATCTCATGGCCTTTCGAAGCCTGGGGTATGGACATCATAGGTCCTATTTCTCCCCCTTCAAGCAAAGGTCATCGCTTCATCTTCGCCGCTACGGATTACTTCTCCAAGTGGTCAGAAGCATTTGCGTTTAACGAAATGAAGACCTCATCAGTCCTTCAGTTCCTACGCACCAACATCATTTGTCGCTTCGGCATACCCAAAAGATTCGTCCATGATAACGGACCACAGTTCCGGGATCATCGATTCTACAGGTTCTGCGACAAATACAAAATCCAAAGCTGTCCTTCGACTCCATACAATCCGGCAGCAAACGGGTTAGCAGAAGCTTTCAACAAGACACTCTGTAAAATCCTCAAAAAAATGGTCTCTAGTCACAAAAGAGACTGGAGCGACAAAATGTCCGAAGCTTTGTGGGCCTATCGAACCACCGTTCGAGGACCAACCCATAGCACACCATTCTCCTTGGTCTATGGATGCTAAGCTGTCGTGCCCTTGGAAGTACAAATTCCTTCCTTGAGGGTATCCTTGCAAAATGACATGACTCAAGAAAGCAATGTCAAATTGCGACTCCATGAGCTGGACAATCTCGATGAGAGACGGCTCGAAGCTCAACAAAGCATTGAACTTTACCAAGCACGTATGGCAGGATCTTTCGATAAAAAGGTCAGGCAACGCGCCTACAAAAAAAGTGACTTGGTTCTTGCGATAAAAAGACCAATGGTCTTCGCTCACAAGTCCAAAGGAAAATTTGAGCCAAAATGGGAGGGACCCTACGTCATCGACAAAGTTTTCTCTAACGGCGCATACGCACTCCTAAACATGGAAGGTGACAGATGTATGCTGCCCATCAACGGCAAGTTCTTAAAGCGGTACTACCCTTGAAGACTTACCCAACTGGGTAAGAGCAATGCCTGTACGGCCAAAACCGGTTTCCAGGTACACGCTCGCTAAACCCACCCTTTTTTAGAATTTTCATGTCAAATATTGAAATTTCTAGAAATTCAAAACAATGCTTACTTTCATTGTTTCATTGTTCAAAAAAATAAAATATCCAAGTTTAGGAACCTTTCCCTAACTTGACCAAAATTTTCAACCCTTGAACCCAAAATTCATGGTTTGAAACAAAATCCGGATTCAGGGATTTCCACCCTAGTCCACCCTGCCTTTTACCGCCAAAATGGTTTTAGGTCAAAACTTATGACCCTCGTGTCTTTAAACAAAAAAAAATGGTTTTTCAAAAACCGCGAGGAAGCGACGCTTAGTCGATACTCGCACAAATCGGAAGCAAGCGAACCACGTTCGACACTTCCAAAATCGCAGGGAAGCGACATTTCGTCGATACTTGCAAAATCCAAAACCGTGGAAACGCAACATTTCAGTTGATATCCACAACCCAAATTTCAAAGGTTCGAAAAAAACCTAAAAAACTGTGGAGACGCAACATTTCAGTTGATATCCATAACCCAAAAGGTTCGAGACAACCACAAATTTCAAAAATCGTGGGGAAACAACATCAAGTCAGTACCCGCAAAACCAAAATTTTTGAAAAGCAAGGATGCGACATTCCATCGATACTTGCACCCAAATCCGCGAGGATGCGACATTCCATCGATACTCGCAACCGAATGAGCAATGATGCGACATTCCATCGATACTTGCAAGAACATTCAGCAGGGAGGCGACTTTTAGTCGATACTTGCATTTTTTGAAAACCAAACCGGCTATAAATGCCATCAAAACAGGCTATAAATGCCACAAACAGGCTATAAATGCCACAAACAGGCTATAAATGCCACAAACTGGCTATCAATGCCACCAAAAACAAAACCGGCTATCAATGCCACAAAAAAAAAAACTTGGATTTAAAAAAAAAAACGGCTATCAATGCCACCAAAACAAACCGGCTATCAATGCCACCAAAAACCGGCTATCAATGCCATCAAAACAAACCGGCTATCAATGCCACCAAAATTGGCTATAGATGCCACAAACAAAAAAAAACTCGGCTATCAATGCCACAAGAAAGGCTGGCTCTCATGCCAAAATTGGCTTCCATGCTACAAACAAAAACCTGGCTTTTATGCCAAAACAATCATTTGACAAAAGATTTTCACAAAATGACGACCTTTTGATCAAATCCCATTTAGCAATTACTTTTATCACAAAAAGATTCAAGTGAGCGTAGGGATAACAAAAAAAAAAGAGCATCCCATTTAGCAATTACTTTTATCACAAAAAGATTAAAGTGAGCGTAGGGATAACAAAAAAAAAAAGAAAGTGTTCACAAGCACTATACAAAAAAAAAGGGAGTACCAAAAAATACATGTGGTACCAAAAAAAAAGAAAGTGTTCACAAGCACTAAAAAAAAAGAGTACCAAAAAAATACAAGTGGTATAAAAAAAAAAGAAAAGAGAGAAGGATGGTTTCTATAAAAAAATATACAGGAGCTCAATCAAAAATGGTCTCCAGCCAAGAGTTCAGCTCCCCAAGCAAACTTTTAGCCTCAGCCGTCAAGGATTCCAAGGCACGCTTCTTCAGGAACCTGCCATGAGATGCTGGAGTGGGCTGTACCCCTTCTTTCACACCAGGAAGCTTACCTCGAGCAGTTTGCCATTGTTCCTCCTCATCAGACTTCCTTTTGAGAACCCGTTCGGCATCTGCAACCTGGTGAATCAGAGCACTCTCCCTGTCGCGAGCCTCTATTATGGCAGTCCACTTGGCAGCGACCTGTGCCTGCAAATGCTCAAGATGTTTCCTGGCCTCATCGACCTCCCTGTCAAGGATGTTAAGGTCATGTGTCAGCCTGATGATGGCTATCTCTTCTAAGTTCCTCTTTCGGACAGCCTGCTTCTTGCTTTCTGTAGCCTCATCCAGGTCAGACTTAGCCTTATCAGCAGGGTCCAGGAACATCTCCTTGAAGAACTGGTCATCAGCCAAACTCACGGTCTCAAACCACTTGTCACCCAGTGCAATGATCCTATCAACGATCGCCCTGGCACCTGTGACATCCAGACCAGCCTCTCCAGCATCACTGAGAATCTCCTGCACATGCTGGATCATGCCAAATCCGGCTTCCAAGTGCCCAGAAAAGAGAGTCTCAATCCAAGAGCTCAGAACTCGCATCACCACCTTCTTCGCAAAAAGAAGAGATGGCCCAGCTGAGGATTCGCCCAACTCCGTTGGTCGGCTACTCATATCATCATCTGTTGGAAGAGTAGTAAAAGAACCCTTTCCAGTTGAAGCTGCTCCTGCTCGGGAAGGAATCTCAGCGCGAGGAATCTCCTCAATATTGTCAGAGCTGGTCCCAGGAATCTCTACCTCTGGATCAACCTCTGGCATCTCTTGCTCTGGAAGCGACGGATCCTCCTCTGCCACTTCAAAACCTGCAAAAGAAACACAAAAAGGTATGAATATGACCCTGTTTGAAAATCAATATCAGGGTTATAACTACAAAATACCTTCTTCGACGACTGGTGGAACACTTTCCTCCTCCATGAACTCATCGGAAGCATCATCAATATTTGCGTCTATCGATGGTTCAAAGTCATCGGAATCCTGTGGCAAGTCAGTTGGCAAAAAAAAATGTGTTAGCAAACCGAGTCACAAACAAAAAAAAAAAAAAAAAAAAAGGAGCAAAAGAAGTCGTACCAATTGGAGATTCTGGATTTACTCCAGAGTCCCTCGGTTCTTCTTCAGGTGCCTCAACAGGATCCATCACCACGTCATCGGTTGGGACCTCAGGCATCACCAAGTCTTCCTCTGCTAAAAAAAGAAAAGAAGAAAAGCAGAAAACAAGAAGCAAATCTTAACATGGAAAAAATCCCATGAAAAGAAATGGAAAGAGAAAAAGGAAGAATCATACCTTCACCGACGGTCTCTTCTTCTCGGCTTCTCTTCTCTGGAGGCTCGTCAGCATCCACTGGCACATCCTCATTGATAGTAAGAGGAACTTCCAAGTTAGGAGAGTCCTCATGCTGCCCCTTGCTGCGATGATGACTCCTCCTCCTCTTACCTCTGCGGGCTCGCTTCTTAGAGGAACCTGCCCCGCTGTCAGAGTCAGGTTTCCCACTTGACTCCTCACTGGATGGTCTGCTCTTGCCAGTAGACTCCACGGAAGCTTGCCTCTGTGCCGCTTGCATCCAAGCGCCAAGTTCGGCTTCCTCCTGTTCTAGCTGCTCCAAAGCCTCATCAGGTATTTCTCGAACAGCTTCAGAACCAATGACGCCCTGGTCACCGAGAAAGCCTATCTTGTGCTTCTCTCCAGAAAGGAAGGCCCAAACTTCCTCTCGCCGGATGCCATCCGACTTTCCAAGGCCCTTTCCAGATGCCAGCTTCACATCAAGCTCCTTCTTGGAAAGCCCCCGATATGCCGAAAAGCTCTCCGCGAACCACTTCGCAAAGCCGGCAGTCCGGGAAGTCAGCAACACAGGATAAGAAATCATGGCTGTAGTGTCTTCAGCACTATAGAAGGCCCATGCATTTCTCCCGTCCTGTAAGCCTCCAAAGCGCTTCACCATGCTTGAAGGCGCTCCAACAACGCCTTGAGAAAAGCCCAGCTGCAAAGCAAAGCGAGAGGGTACATACGGCTGGATGTCGACGAAAAGATGTCTGCGGTACACCATCGTGCCGACACGTATGCTGAAAAGCCACTCTCTCTCTGCATTTGTCAAGGAATAATGCCTTCCCGACCCCGCCCTGGTAGAATCTCGGGAGGCACCAAAATCAAAAGCCTTCTTCCGCAACTCCGGAGAAAGCTTCACTGAAGATTGCCCCATCTCGACGTCCCTGAACCGTCGGATCCTCATGCGGGCAAACAAAAGTGATTCGGACACGGCTTTGCCCTTAGCCAGTCGAATCATCAGAGGATCATCATCCTGAGCAGCACCCAGCCGGTGGAAGCCAGGACAGTGGTATACATACCACGAATAAAAGATATGGGCTGAAAATACCCTATTCATGGGAAGCCCAAGCCGAACCAAAAAAGCAGCAGCCTGCAGTTCGGTACACAGGTAGGAGTAAAGAGCTGGCACCAAAGCAAGCTGCTCTCCAAACGCCATCTGACAAGCCGGAAAAATACAATGCGGCCTGATGTGCGTTCCATCTCCTCCAGCAAAAACAGCCTCACCAAGCCAATAAGTGAGGTAAACAGCGAGATCTCTCCGCAGTGCAATATCAGGACATATGGCATTTGTACTTGCACAGAAATCTCTCAACTCTTCTTGCATGGCCAAGATCTTCTTTGGATCCTGAGCTCCGGCTTCCTGGGTCACGCTATCAGAAGACTCCCTACTATCAAAAAAGTTGGGGAATGAAGAGCTAAAAACTCTTCCAACTGCTGGATCTAACTTTCAAACCCCCCTTCTCCTTCAAAAAATCATAGAAGGCGACGAGCTGAAAGTATAGAAGCCTAAACTCCTCAGACTGCCCCTCGAGGACGCTGTCAATCGGCATAAACTCCTCATAGAGCTTGCCAAGGATGGGCAATCCGGTAATAGCGCTCAGCTCCTTCAAAGAAAAACCAATCTCACCATTCGTCACAACGAAGGTATTGGTTTGTGGGAGGAATGACTCCAGCATAGCCATGAAGGCCTCGTCGGAAAAGATCACGGTCTCCCTAAAGGCGCGGACCGCATCAAAAATCCCGGCTTCCTTCAAAACGGCGCCACCAATCAGCAGGACGCGATCAGTCCACGACTTCCACTCGGAGTCAGCATTGAAACGGCCTCGAAGTCGAAAAGGCTTGATCCAATTGCTGCCGTCACCGCTGAAAATACCAAGGCCCACCGGTCTCAAATCGACCGACGGATAATCAGAGCCCTGGTAGCCGCTGGATGGCATCAACAGGTCCATATCAACAGGCGACCTCTCCGTATATCCAGGAGAACAGCCAACAAAAACCCCGGTCTTGATTACATTTGTCCTTCTCACCCAGCTTGGAGGATCTTCCCTCTTAGGGCACGTGGGGGCAAGGCTCAGAATCGAGACGGTGCGATCAAACGTCGACCGGGTAGCAACAGTCTTCTTCTCACCATCTGCTGTGAAAGAAAACTGAAAACATCTCCTCTGGTATGTCATGTCATCAGGGACTGCATCACCAAAGAAGAAGGTAGGCTTAGGCAAAACGCTCTGATCTTCCATCACCCATGGACGACTGCTTACCATGATCTTATAAAATTCCTCTCCCTTGAGAGTGATCAGTCGCTGCCATCATCTCATCTCTGTTGAGGGAGTCGCACTCTTCCAGATTTCTCTCAACATACTGGACCTTCTCAAAAGCCTGCTGAACGGCCGGATTAGAAGATCTAGAAGATCGACGAGGTACGCTTGTAGCAGGCTCTTTACCCTTGTTCGCTCTGGAGGAACCACCTGAAAAGGATGGAAAAGAAAAAGATCAAACATCAAAATGACAGAATCTCGCTAAAAAAAAAATCTGGCGAAATTTTGACATGATGACGGGGCAATTCCGAAGAAAATGAACTATCCTGAAAGAAATAAGAAAGCTTGAAGATGGGCTCAACATCGCTGCGAGCTCCGAAACTCCAAACTTTCGAAACCTAAAAGTCTCCGCAAAATCAGGAAGGGCTCAACATCACTGCGAGCTCCAAATTCCCAAATTTGCGAAAACTTTCAGGTATGCTATCACATCATGCTACAAATTTAATTTACAAATTGAACGCATGCATGAACATCTTGGTTTGCGAAAAAAAATGCATTATCATGATGAGCAAAAAGAAAAAAAAAAAGAAAAGAAACTTTCTCAAAAAAAAGAGGGGAAAGAGAACAAAAAAGAAAAAGAAACTTTCTCAAAAAAAAAAAAAAAAAGAGGGAGAAAGAAAACAAAAAAAAAAAGAGGGAGAAAGAAAACAAAAAAAAAAAAAAGGGGCTGGCCCACAGGCCGTGTGGCCGTACGGCCAGATCCGTACGGATCTGTCCGTACGGCCCACAAAAGAAAAAAAAATGCAAAAAAAAAAGAGGAAGAAAAAGCAAAAAGAAAACACGTGTGAAAAAAAAAAAGGGAAAACACGTGGAAAAGAAAAAAAAAAGAAGGAAAGAAAAGAAAGAACTTTATTTTCCTACAATGGAGTTTTCTTGAAAAAAAAGTAGAACTTACTTGAAGCCATTGATGGAGAAGAAGAAGAAAAGTCTTGAAGATCTTGAAGAAGAAGAACTCTTGGTCTTGAAGCCCTCTTGAGATTATTGCAAAAGAAAGTAATAAGAGCAAGAGATCCAACCTTCTCCTTGCTTTTATAGAGGAGAGCAAACCAAAGAAGGAAAGAAGAAAGAGGTAAGTGTTACTAATTAGTAACCTTAACAAAAGAAAGAGATTAGAAAGATTCTTTCCAAAAGAAAGATATCTTGAGGGACTCTCTCCCAAAAAGAAATCAATGAGAGATTTTCTCCTAAAAGATATAATCTATGACTGATTCTTTCCCAAAAGAAAGATATCTTGAGATATTCTATCCCAAAATAAAGGGATCATGAGAGATTCTCTCCAGGTAAAGATATTCTTAGATATTCTCTATCCAAATGAGATATTTTTTGATATTCTTTACAAAAATGACACCATATGAGATCTAAGCCATTTCAAAAGCTTAAGGTCCCATGGGTTAAGCCCATATGAGCCAGGTTTGACCACCTAGGCACACACACACAAAAAAAAAAAAAAAAAAAAAGAAAATTTTTTGGGCTTTTAGTCAAAGAGAAATCCCTCTTACCAAGAGCATACAAAAATGGTTCCATGCCTCTTTTGAGTTGATTGGACCATACAAAAGAAAATTCCAAGCCCCATGAGCTTCCAAAAATCAAACCATCCAGCCTCATCTACCAAATTGAGCCAAAATCTTGAAATTGACATTCCACAAAAATCAAACCAAATCCTGGTCCCCTAACTTGCCACATACAGCCTGTTAGGTCACAAGACCAAAACCAAAAACCAAAACCTAATCCCCTAACTTGCCACATACAGCCTGTTAGGTCACAAGATCAAAACCAAAATTGATCCCCCAACATTCCACATACAGCTTGTTGGGTCACACGATCAAAACCAAACCCGACCCCCTAACCTGCCACATATAGCCTGTTAGGTCACGAGGTCAAAACCTAAATCCACATCCCTGATGCCATCTTCAAAACTTTGCCTCGAGATGGTACGTGATCCCTTTCACTACCATAAAACTCCCCTGGAAGCTCAAAAGGCTACAAATACCAAAAAGAAAGACTGCTCAAAGACTCTTGGTCAAGTCACAGGCTCTCCTTCAAAAATCTCTTCGAGGCACATCGACTACAAAAGTTAAGCAACTCGTCGCTGTACCTCGAGGGGGCATTTGTTGACACCAAAAATGTCACTTTGCCTCTTCAAGATCCAAAGAGCTACATGAAGTCGCAACCTGCCATAAATAGGCAATGCTGCTTCCAAAAATCAAATCTTGTCAGAATCAAACAAAAACTGCAAGATTCTTCCAGACGGCCAAAAGAGGAGTACACAAGAAGTTTCGGGCCATTTCAAAATCATTTGGCCTAACTTCGCTTCTCCGACAGCCGAAAAGGAGCTCTCGGCGGCAAAAGCTTTCCGGGACCATGGTTTCCAAGACAGAACCTATGGATCATCTTAAAATGACTCCAATAGGTTCCCTGTCAAATTTCAAGTCAATCGGACATCGGTTGACCGCACATCAAACCGCGACATCTTCATCGCGACAAAAAGCAAGTCTACAGGTGATAGGACCCCAAACGGCTTCAAAACTCAAACAAAAGCCTATGGTTGGTCTTATTTATTGCTCAGGAGGCTTCACACCAAATTTCAGGTCATTCCGACATCGTTTGACCCAGTTTCAGCTTCTGACGGAAAATCGGCAGCTCTGCGCGACAAAGTCTTCGGCTTTCTCAGGAAATTGGAAACTTTGCAAAATAAAATGCAAGGATTCTCATCAGGTTTCCTACAAAGAAATCAGGCCAATAAATGGTCAAAATGTCAAGGAAAAGTACAGAAGAAAAAAGAATCGAAAAACAGTAAAAACGGACGCAAAACGGGACACGAAAGGGGGAAAACCCCCCCAGGGTCGCAGACCCCTGCGACCCTGGGCCAGGGTCGCCGGCGACCTTGGAACCCAGGGTCGCCGGGAAAGCCCCGGAAACCCCGGTTTTCGTCGTTTTTTCGCGATTCGAGGAGCCCAGCCTCTGGTACTTTCCAAAATTCATGCTTTTGAGACACCAAGTCCTCTGACATCCGTCCAAAACACGGGTAAATCATCAAAAGTATCGAAAACAATATTGATCGCCACCCGGTCAACCAAAAAAAGTGTGCTTTCTACCCGACCGATCGAGAAATCGACAGGACAGATGGCACCGACCCGCTGTTGGCAACAAACACCTGAAATTACATGATCATCTGATGTCGATCTACATGAAGATCCATCGATGATCATCAACAGAAGAATCCCAAAAGACGTGGCACGGCCCGCGACTCTTCAGCTGCTCGGCGACCACTTAATGCGATTAATTGACTAGCTTTATTACAGTCATTAATCCATTTCTTTGGACGGCCCAATCAGAAGCAAGCATTCGGGAGTTACAAGTCAAGAGATTCATGGCATTTAACCCATGAAACTCCTCCCATCATGGCGATTAAAGGCGATTAAATGCCCTCAATCTCCTCCGGCCAATCAGAAGCCAAGAAAAAGGAGTTACAAAATAAACAATTCAATTTTGTAACTCCTCCCATTATGCGGCTTAATGACAATAAAAGCCCATAAACCCTCCTAAAAGGCTACCTAAAAGCCTATAAATAGGAGGGCTCTCCAAGAAGAAAGATCATCGACAGCAGACAGAAAAATCAGAAATCCAGAGAAAGGAAAAAGAGAGAAAACTCTGCGGAAGTTCTACACCGGCCACCGCAACAAGGTGACAAAAGTCCCTTAGGGGGTACCCCCCTCAAGGTCCTTGCCTTCTCCTCCTGCCTCCAATGGCTTAGATGTGGCTTTTCAGCCCGTCTACTCGGCTTTTTATTGGATATAGGACCTCCTTTTGGTCTTTGTCTTCTAAAAACCCGAGGTTATAGCCAAGCCAAGCGAATCAATAGCATCCTCTGTTCTCATCTGCATGGATGATGGCGAAGCCCACATATGGCTTGCGACCGTCAATCTAAACGAGTCCCCCACAATCTCCTGAGAAGTTAGATCCTCCTTTTCTTGCTTTTCATTGTAGTTTGTATTTTTTTAAAAGAGACAAAAATCACAACTCTTGTCTTTCATTATTGATAAGAATTGTAAATCGGCTATAAATGCCAAAAATCGGCTATAAACGCCAAAAATCGGCTATAAACGCCAAAATCGGCTATAAATGCCAGAAAAATCGCCTTTCACGGCAAACCAAGAAAAATGTCTCTTTTCTTAAATATATGTGCAATGGAAAACTTGAAAGAAGTTGATTTCCTTTTTACTTGCGAAGGTTGATCTCCGGATCACCACTTGCAATTCCAAGTAAAAATAGAAAATCTGGCACACCGACAAAAAAAGAAATGTTGATGCACGCCCCCTTTGCCCCCCGGTTACGAAAGGGTCGGAACCAAACGGACTCCCACGTCCGCCGACCTCGGTAGGAACCCGGGCATCCGGGAGCGCGGTCCATCAGTTACCCTTCGTTACCAATGTTATGGAAAGTCAAGAGGATTTTATGGAAACAAAACCCCGCAAATGTCACGTGTTCAAAAAATGAGCTCATAATTTTTACTGCACAAAAAAGGCTCTCTCGCCAATTTTAACATTTTTTCTTTCACCTTTTACACTGAGCGATGATATCGTTGTTCGTTTCATTTGAGCAGCGACGATATCGTCGATCGTGTCTTTTTATTCTTCTTCTTTCTTTTCTCCTTTTTTCTCTATTTCCCCCACTCCATTGCACTCGTATCTTGTGACTTATGAGGCTTTGAATCGATAAATTTATGGCCTCCACGTTGGTCCCACACTCCCACATGCTAAAGATTGAGACCACTCAATAAATGACCCACCTCAGTCAATCTCAACTCTAATCGAACAAGGGGGCCGCTCCGATTAAAGTTGAAATATTTAGTCAATCTGATCGTGGGTCTGCTCCAATTTATAGTTGAGAATATTTAGGCAATATTTAGGCAAACTGCTTGGGGGCCTAAGTTTATGTTAGAGTTGAGAAAAAAATATCAATATAACAATGTGCCCTTATTAGAGTTAAAACATGAAATTGCCCATATAAGAGTGTGGTATTTACTTTGAACGGTTTAGATCATTAATAGATGGCCCCACTATGAAGACTATGAACATTCTGATTTTTTATTAAATTAAATATACCTTGCTAATAGGGCCACTTTAGACAAATCTATACTACTTTAGTAGGAGTTAGGCCTGCTTCCAATTTTTTTTAATATGGGAGTGAATGTTAAACTATCCCAGTCTTAAGGTAGCCTAATCAATTGGCCCAAGGGGCAACCCTGCTGTCTTCCATGCATTGATAACTTTTGTTCGTGTATGACCTATGTCTAAGTATTCCTTTCTTAGTGTCTCCCATGCCACCCAAGTTCACCTCCACTACATTCTCCCTTTGAGTACACTCTGGACTGGTATTCTGGCAATGCCAAGGGTCGATCCCGACACTTTGGTGAGATGTGATGCCTCTTTATCATTGAGGCATCTTCGAATGGAGGGTTAGTCCTTTTCATGGTTGTGGCTTAATTTTGTGGAGGACCATTCCTTTTGCGATTTTATGGTCTCTTCGGAAGGAAAGAAATGACAGAATTTTTAGGAGATCTCCTTTGATGCTGGAAGATATTGTATTGCTTGTGGAGGTTAGAGTAGCAGAATGGGCTCTTTTAATAAAGGAATTTATTGGAATGAATTTAGATTGTATTCTTCAGAATTGGGAAGCTTGCATGTCATGTGGCCCGTCCAAGGATAGGAAAGTGGTCTGTTGGTGTCCTCCCCCACCGGGTTGGTTAAAATTTAATGTTGATGGTGCAGCTAAAGGCAAGCCCGGGCCAGCGAGTATTGGTGGAGCTCTTAGGAATGATAAGGGTGAAGTGTTGTTTATGTTTATCAAGAATGTTGGTATAAAAGAATCTAATGAAGTGGAAGTGCTTGCTATTTTTGAAGCTTTAAGGATTTTTTCTTCTACTTTTAAGGAAAGCTTAATTGTGGAAAGCGATTCTTCGAATGCAATTAGGTGGGTGTCTAAGGTGGAGAGGGGTCCTTGGAGATTTCAATATTATCTCAATGAGATTAAGGCTTTATCTTCTTCGATTAAAGTTTCTTTTTCTCATATTTATTTGTCAGCAAATGGTATGGCAGACTCTCTAGCCAAACAAGGGGTGCATAGAGTTGTTCAGGTTGTGGTCCCTATTGCTTAGTTTTGTTTAATTAATTTAATTTTCCATTACCGATAAAAAAAATCATTGAGGCATCTCATGTTTCTCCTTTGCTTCCATATTGATCACTTATAAAACATGTTAATGGTTTGGATTTTAGATATGAGATATATTAATGGATTAAAAACTTATATGGATGGAGTGGACCCATAGATTCAATTTAAGATTGGACATATTAAATAATTAACTATTAATAGGATGTTATGACTTAGGGGCACCAATATTTTGCTTTATAGGAGTTACTAATAAAAACATATTATTTTTTTAGCATTTTATAATATTTTAAATTCTTTGGATATTCTTTTAGATTTTTATGCGATAAAAGAATTCACGTCATAACGAGGGCTGCGATTGATACTGCGATTTTTATTCCCATCACTTTAATCAGCATTTAGAAGTGAGAACCATGAAGCAGATCATCAAGATGATGTATTTCAAAAGGGAACCTAGCTATAGTCCTATACAGTATATTTTTTTTTTTTTTTTGCTAACCGGGGGTATCCAAGATCTCTTAGAGCACCTGACTAAATCCCCCGAGGCGGTGGCCTCCCCCTGTTTCCACTCACCGGGCTCGTTGGGCTAGGAAGCCTAGCCTGGGGTTCCAACACTTGGTGGGATTCGAAGTGATAACCATGTACACTTCGATTTTATTCCCATCACTTTAATCAGCATTTAGAAGTGAGAACCATGAAGCATATCATCAAGATGATGTATTTCAAAAGGGAACCTAGCTATAGTCCTATACAGTATACATACTTAAGCGAAATGTTATAAAAATTAAACTATTGTACACAAAAAATCAAGATGATGTATAGATTATTTCCTTAGCAATGTTCTCTATATTATGTTATTTATGCTCAGTCACTCTTTTTAATTGGATGATGATTTTGCTCTTAATTCAGCCGTCAAGTAACATCGGTATTGTTCTTTATTTCTAGGATAGGATTCATAATCTATCTTCATTCTTCAAGAAGCCTCTTGATGTTTTGCCATGCTCAGAATTCAGTCCGACAGACCTATTACAAAAGAACAGATTTTCATAAACGAGTAAGACAATTAGAGAGGTTACAAATGTAGATTAGATTATATAAAGAGGTTTTGACATATTAATTCTCTTTAAATCTTATATATTTTTTTAGATTCACGACCGAAATTCAAATAATGTCACCAGAGTCACTTGACTCTAGTCAACATTCTTTTAAAAACTTATTTTGCCCACACATCTCATGACATCATAAGAACAGTGCATGTCACAGAAATTGATTATAAATCCCATGTTGTCATGGCTTTTATGCAGCATCTTAAGAAAGAAATTCTCAAATGATAGGACTTGAGAAATGGTAGTCAAATCTGTATTTATTTTTCACAAAATATCATTTTTCATGTTATGTAAAAAATGAATTCGCTTGCTGGTTGCAAAAAGTGTATGGTACAAAAATTGATAAATCCGGTGATATCACATACAGGGTGCAAAATATATATATATATAATATATATTATCTTTTCTTTAACGAATAATGACATCATTAACTATCAACTAGCAACTTACAAGAAAGCCTCTGTGTGTTGAAAATGATTGATTGATCAAAGGTGGGCCAGTTTTTACCTAAAAGTTTATCAATTTTTTAGGTGCATTACCTATCATAATTGAAAGCAATAGTTGGACCGGCCGGGTTAGATCGGTTTGAAGTTGGAATCACTCAACTCTAATAGACTGGGTGTGTCGCAGATGAGCGATCAAAGGTAGGCCTCCTATAGAGACTTGGATTTTACCTTTTTCTTGGACTTTTAAATGCTTTTGTGTTGACATACATGCTTTCGAGGTCTTCTTGGGAGGTTTTTCTTGTAATGAGCGATCTCTATATATTTTGATGGGCCCCACATAGTTGCCGAGCACTAAAAAAACAGAGAGAGAAGGGGATCACTTGACATCCTGCAGTGGGGCCAGCATGAAATTCATACTGTGATTTATACCCATGCAGGAGTGTCATAACTCATAACGGATGTGGCTGCTTTTGTCTTTCAACTAAAGAGGAGGGGTAAATGGGTCAAAAGAAAAAACCTTTTTTTATCTTTTCCATAAAGAAGAGGGGTATATGGGTCAAAGGGAAAAAAGATGGCGGAGTGGGACGGTTTGTATGGTCTGAATTTTGAAAGTAAGTTGAGGGAGGTTTTAGCAAAAACAATAAAATGTAGGGGCTTTTTGAGGTTTTTCTTAAATATAGGGGCCTTTCTGTAAAAAGATCTAAATTTAAATGACAAAAGCGTTTTACAATCTACCATATTTTTGAAATCCTCTTACCACTAAAATTCATAACGCTTTGGAATTCTAATGCCTCAAGACATGCCTCCTTGGGCAGAGCAGATGCTTCTTAGATTGGTGCGGATCAATATAGGTCTAAGACTAATATTCTATGATCTCCTATCACTCATTATTATCTAGGTATTTCATGCCAAATAATGTGTGACTCCCGATTAAAGTTTGGTTTATAAAATATAAGATGCAAATCCTTCGAGATACTACATCATTATTTAAGTTAAGTACTGTGATCCATCGATTAACATTGCATGAAAACCGTTGCGAGCAGCGCCTCCTTGGGGAGTGCACCCCCACCCTCTCACCAACGCTATCCTAAGGATATCCATATCTAGTAACCAGCTAAAACAAATGCCCTCTGTGGAACGTCCATTCTCAGATGGTGCGAGGTACCTGCCTGCCTTACAATGGACATACAGTGGAAAATCATGGGGATTTCTAAATTTAAATGCCCTACTCCCACTTAATATTTTAGAATAGAGGATTTTCTTTTAGCTAGGTCTAAATGCCCATATAATATAAAAATCAAATCATCTAATGATAAGAATAATAACTGGTTCCAAGTCAAATATAAAATAATGGAAAGTCCGCTTAACAAGATTAGTATTTCCAGTGGGTCCATCTCATGGGTCCACCGACACTAATTTCTTATTTATAACCCTTTCCAAAACATTAAATTGATTTGACCAATTATTATGACTGTTGTGTTTGGATAGATTTTGGAAAGTAACAAAACATTCTAAATAAAGCAAGCAATCATATAAACTATAGAAAGTCTAAATAAAGTAAGTATCCATTCAAAAGTTGAAAGTCTAAATTTAGTAAGTCCTCTTCTACGTGGCCCAATGCAAAAAGAATGTCTTGGACTTCTCAAATTTCCAAACTCTTTTAGTATCTCCAAACTCCTTTGGTCATCAACAAACTCTTTCATTAAGAGTCTATCATCTCCAACTATTTGTCTTGAAAGCCCGCTGGAATTTACAAACTAAAAATTAAATAAATTCCTATATCTCAAGATTGAAATTTACATAGCAATCTATTAATGGAAATAAAATTGGCTTAGGGAAACTATCATGCGTTGCCCTTTCATGGGAAATCAAAGAGTTTGGCAATCAATAACCAATAAATAGATAAAAATATAAAGGGGGGGGGGGGGGGGGGGGGGGGGGGGGTGCACATGGAAGAGGACAGCAACCTGCAAGGTTAATATCACATAAAACGAAAAACATAGCGGGGACTAGGGCTAGGAACCACCCCATTTGTCATCTCATGACAGAAATCTGGGCTGAAAAAAAAAAAAAAAAAAAAAAAAAAAAAAAAGCAGCGACTTGAGCACTCGAGCGGGCACTTCACAGAGACCAGGTCCACCCAACTCGCAGAGATTGGGTCTTCTTGAGTGGGGTGAGCCCGCTCAGCGCCCATCACGCGGATTTGAAGAAAACCGAGATTCCACCCATGTTATCCCAAAGTTGAAGACCAGATATACTGCTAATATGTAGGAAGACAACAAAAATTGATCCATCACAGCCCTAGATCTATCTCCACATCTCATGTAGAGATTAGATCTTGAAAACTGATCTAACGTGATGAGAATTTAGGGATCGCTCTGATATCGATTGTTGGAAGCAAGTGGGCCTTCTAAGTGGGTTTCAAAAACTTTTGACCCACTTAAATTGGGGATCAAACATCCAAAAGGCTGAGAACCCAATCTCAAAATCTAAAACCCTAGTTTCATGCATTAAGATCAATGATCTACCAAGAAGACAGATTAAGAAAAATAAACAAGCAAATGCAACAAGAACTACTAAATTAAAAATGTTATAGATCTATACCTTTGGCGCTTGATTACTCTCAAATCGAGAACTTGAATAGTTGATCTCTACGAAAACCCTTTTCGCGGACTTGGTCTCCTTCGCCTTTGTATTCTTCCACGCTATGACCTTCAGTAGAGAACTTCCCAAAGAGAATGGTGGGATCTCTAAGGAGAAGAAAACTCTAGCACTCTAGAAAGAAACTAGAGGAGAGAGGAGGAAGAGAGGGAGGACCTTTTGATTGTCTATAGATATCCCTAACCTTCTCCTCTTATTTATAGTTTATGGAGCTAGCACCTCCTCTTTGTCTAGAATTAGAAGTCTCACTTCTATTCTTAGTATATATCTCACTCCTCATTTCCTTAAGAGTTCAAATTGGATATGTAACCTTCTCTTATTAGGGCTAGCATGGGGACCACTAGGGATTCTTTAAATTCTAGTTCCGAACTCCGGACACCACATCTCATGTGAACTTCGGACCCATGGTTAATCGCCAATAAATAAATTCACTATATAAATGCAGTTGAACTCTAGTCTTAGGAATATTTACAAAAAGGCCATAATCTTCTCAATTACTACAAGTAGGTTCCTCCATCAATTAATCCATGGATTTGTTGGATAAATCTGCCCAACCAAATTAAATCCATCCACATCTTATTATCCTTGTGACCTAATTAATCACAATAATCATCAGTACCATCCAATTAAATCTTAATTGAGATGGGTACACACCTACCAATGATAAATTTCATTAATTGGCAAAAGGGGTTAATTCTCTTAGAGGATAGATTCCATCTTAAGAATTATACGTTCTCAGAGTCCCACTGCCACGTACCCGAGATACCGAGGTGTTGACCTACAGTTGGGCTCACTCCTTGATAACTCAAAGCAAATACATAGTAGAGACTTGAGCCTATTAATCTCTCAGGATTAAGATCATATTGCTTGAAAATTATGAGAGCAATCCTTAATCAAAGAAAGATTTGTATAAGGTGCTACTCATGGTCATTCAACACATCTCATGAGCTATCATGTCATTTTGTGTCAGTTATGTGCAATTATATATATATATATATATATAAGTACAATTCATCACATGGCCATAAAGCATGAAATCATAAATTAATTAATAAAATCAATCAATTTATACACATCATCCACTGGATTAAGGACATACAATCTAACACTAACAACATATAAGAAAGGCTCTTCATGGACTAAATCTGTACAAAGGGCCAAATAGTGTTGGCCCATTACGAACTTGGCTTTGTGGGTCTGGCCTACGTCAATCCTTACTTCTTCTCAGGGACGAAAAGTCCGACATCACTTGAAAATCGATGGATTCTATCAAATACCAATAGGGTTTGCGCCGATTCCATGATTTGCATATTCAAATACAGAGCCGACCTCATATTTGGAACATCACCTACTTCGATCATGTTTACATTCTTTTGAGGACCCACTTCAATTTTTTTCCTCTCAAGAGCCCACTTCATTTTCCGAATAATACCTTCTCTATCTGCTTGACAAAATCCATCTCCACAAAGAACTCATTATCTGTTTGGTAATCCATTGAGATTCCACATAAGCACTTTTTCACAAAAATACTGGTGACGTCTTTACAAAACCCATTACCTACTTTGATCCTATCTTCATCCTCTTGAGAACCCACTTCATGTTATAAGTAGCAACTTTTTGAATCCCTTCTTCCTTCCATTTGAGAATTCATTTAGTGTTTGGAACATTTCCTTCTTAATCTTTTTGAAAAGAACTCTATCTCATCATACAACTCATTCTCTTGTTTTCGACCCATTGAGATCCCTCTCAACTACTTTACAAATTACCCTTGCCTCCTTATAATGTTCCATATTTTAGACATTTTCGGATCCATATAATAGGCCCATATATGAAAAGCAACGAGACAAGGCATTTTGGACTGTAGACACATCTACATGGTTGTGCTGTGCCATCTGACATTATATTCAGAAAGTGAGAGAAACTCCATTGTAATTGCACGATTTTGAGTAATTTTCCTGTAAACTGCCTGTTTACAAATGTTGGAACTTGTAATTATGCACAAAAAGAAAGCCTTATTCTTGTACGCTCCTTTTTCTTCATACCCCGGCCTTTGGGATCCAAGAAAAAAGTAATAAATATTGATATGTTAGAGATAATATTAGATTGGATTGTTATTGGATTGTTAGAGATTTGAGATCAATTTAAGCTTTGAATAATCTTATTATTACATGTATAAATTTAGAGGACCGTCAAAATTAGGAAATGGATATCTCTCTGAGATATTCTTTATAGTATTGAAGTCAGGGCTCATGATGATCTTGCAATCGCATGATCCTATCATTCATGCTACAATAATAACCGTCAATTTTCTTTTTCTTTCAACAAAATCAAACATCCTCTCTAATCCATCCATTCAAATACCTAAGCCTTACGAACTCACTATTTTAAGCAAATTTCACAAGAAAAACTTCTAAAAGAAATCGCGACGGATCTGATCCAATAGGCCACCAGCTAGCTAGCACTGACGACTCAAAAGAGAACAGGTTGCGCCAGTGGTGTGGATCCACTGAGAAATGATGATCACCAAAAATACAAAATGGTTGTTTCCATTTTAAAAAGTTACCATTTATATTCAGAGATCAAATGATTTTATTTTATTTATTTTAACAATTACAGACCCTTTTCCATAAAGGATTATGTAATTGAGGGGAGATGTTAGAGATAAGGTTAGATTGGATTGTTAGTGGTTTATCACAGATTTTAGGTTATTAAATTTTGAGTAATCTTGTTATTACATGTATATTGAGAGGATTTCCTCTCATGACAACTGCAGTGAAATTATGAAATGGATATCACTCTTTGAAATTCTATAGAGAGCAAATACATGATTGAGAAAGTCAGCCCACACGTAAATAGGAAGAGAAAGTGATAAAGTGGAAAGGATAGCCCACATACACATGGGAAGAGTGGCACACCTAGGAATTGATCTTGGGCAGCCAGATGACATATGGGAGCAGCCCTTATATACTCCGTTTGTTATAAATTTCAATAGCATACAGTACTCATGAATCGTTTTAGACTCCCCTATAAGTTTATTTACAGCAGAGAAATAGGAGAATACTAGTACAAGATTTTCACATACAAGACTGTAGGTGCAGAAAATTATGACCCACAATAAGAGGGAGCCTTATAGGACTTATCCGGGAAGATGATGGTGTCTGGAATGTCTGGATGCCGTCCGAGAGCCTGAAAGGGAGAAGCAAACGGTCAGAGGACCCTGGCCTGAGCGGCGCAAGGCTCTCCGATGCCAAAGTCAGTATGTGAACTGGAACGATGGAAGAGAGTGAGAAGAGAGACAGAGTAAGGGCTCTGTGTATGGAATTATGCGTACCTTGCATGGTGTTTGAAGGTCTATTTATAGAGGTTTGGATCGTATCTCTCAGAGAATATCTTGGTGTGGGTCCTATGATCTGACTGGGAAGTCGTGATCAGCCCACAAAGTAATAAATGCAATCTAATCCGGCCCACTCAGCATTTAATGCTAGTCGGGTCAGCCCACATTGCATTAAATGCGTGTCTTGTTGGGCCAGATTGTGTTGGGCGCCTTTGGCGGTAGGAGTACCAGCGGATCTGCCCTCGGGCCTTGCCCTGATGTGGCCTCAGCCGCTGGATGCTGCCATGTGGCGATCTGGTGAAGATAGTGGGCGGCTGGATGTCGCGTCTGTCCCACTAGCTCGTGACCCTATCCCTCCACGTGTCTGATGACGTGGGGGATGAGGGGCCCAAGCGAAGGTTCTTTCTTGCTTCGGCTACTGTCCTGGCTTCTTCAGCCGAGGTAGCTTCAGCCGAGGTAGGGTTCTTTGCTGAGATGGCATCCGGGGTGGCCTTGCCGAGATGGACTCTTTGCCGAGCTGATGCCCGAGGCGGTCCAGTTCGGCGCTTGTGGCCTGGAGATGTTTGATGGCGGCCAAGGCCTCCGCCCTGGTAGCCGGGATGAGATCGGTGCCACGTAGATGGCACGCGGATGGCACGTGAGGATGCTTAAACCCATCTGATGGCTGTGATTAGCTTAATCCTGTAGCTCTGGAAATCTCCCCACATAATTGCCCCCTAGCTTCCGAGCTCGCGTAGAACGTCAGTGCCGTGAGGTCGGGAGCTATGTGCCGGGTCTATCTGGCGGAGAGCCTCTTTCGGCCCTGACTCGCTGTCGCTTTGGATGTTCGAGGTGATAAATGGCGTCCTCTATTTAAGGCTGAAGACAGGTTGACGGCTCCACGCGTCATCATCTGGCTAGTTATCTGTCTCTTCAAGGTCGTACGCGCCGTCTCGTCAGGGGCGCAATCAATTTTTGAAATGATTTGCGCGCCGCTTCAGGGAGGCGTAATAAATTTTTGAAATGATTCGCGCGAAATCCCAGGGGGGCGCCCCTTGGCACGCCCGATTAGGGTTTCTGCAAAGGGGGGCCTCTCTGCTATATATAGGGCAGTTGAGGTCTGCTCTATCCTTCGTTTGCGATTCTGAATCAGAGGCGAGCTTCAGAAGAGGGAAGGCTACTGTGAGGGAGCTTCATCCGAGAAGTGGTGCGCTGCTGAGGTTGAGTCTCTTCGCTGTCCAGCATCTTTGTTCTGCTTCCGTAAGTTCCTCCTGCTCTGCTTCTTCTTCTGCGGGTTTCTCTGCTTTTAGACTGGGATAGGAATGGGGATCTATAGCCACTGGTTAGAGAGCGAGGCAGCGATTGAGGGCTTTAGGTCAGCCTTCAGGATCCCTGCTGATGTCCAAGTCAGGGGTGCTGAACCCCGTGGCTACAACCCTCGTGACTTTTCGGGAGGTTGGATGCCTTTTCCGCTGGTAGCTGTGATAGAAGGCGGGGTCCGATTTCCACTTCACCCACTCCTTAGGAGATGCCTTAGTCAGTGGTGTCTCTGCCCCTGCCAACTGCTGCCGAATGCCTTCAAGATCGTGATGGGCACGGTCAAGCTGAATGAGGTCCTGGGCACCGACTTCGGCGTCTTCGACCTTGAGGACGTCTATGACATATGCAGGTCCGGAGAGTCTTATTATCTCCGGGCTAAGCCAGGCCGGGACGGCTTCGTCCGATACTTGGAGGATTCGAGCAAGTATGCTGGAGACGATCTTCTATACGTCTCAGGGAACTGGGAGTTTGGGGAGGCCGACACCGATAGGGGCTATCAGGTCCCTCGCCACTTCGGTACCATTCCAAGTAAACGCCTTTCGTTTCTTTTCTTTTTTCATAAGTTTCTTTTTATTCTGCCGCGCTTATGCTTCTGATTGCTGCAGCTTTGAAGGAGAGGAAGCGGGCTGCCAGATACATCTGGAAGAGGAACGACGCCTGGCTCCGTCTGGTGAAGCGGTACAGCGGTCACGACGGCAGGGCGGCTTGGTCGCTGCTAGGGTATAAGCCGAAGTACCGCGGGTATCTGAGGGGCACCGTAGAGCCGATCCAGAGTGAAGGTGCCGGATCCGGGGTTGGTCAGGAGCAGGCCGTTCCGGAGGTCGCAGAGCCCTTGCGGGTGTCTGACGTTAGGGCCACGTCTGGAGCCTTAGCTTCCACGTCGGGATCGAGACTTCCTCAGGTTTCAGGGAGGGAATCGAGTCAATCTGCCCGATCTCCCTCGCCAGGATCCGAGATGAGGCACACCAGGCGCTTGTCCTTCGAGGATCTCGAGGCCTTGGCGCTTGGAGTGGAGGACGCCCGAGCCCCCCAGGATCCGGTGAGTTTCCCGGAGCGTCCATCTCCGAGGGCTCGGGTAGCTTCCCCTGCAGAGGTGGCGGAGGTTCCTGTGCCCCCTAGCCCTGTTGATCTAGGGGTACGCTTGCCCCCAGCCGAGGTCGAGCAGGAGGGATCTCGGCCGTCGAAGATGCCGAGGACCGATGAGGGCCCTAGCTCGGCGGCTGCCTCGTTGCCCCAGGGGCCGCCGTTATGGGAGCCGAGCTTCATGCTTGAGCCGGGGAGGCCGATGACGATGGAGGATTGCGTTCTTCAAAAGATCGATCCCCTGGTCCTGGAGGCTCTAGGGCGAGCCTGCGCCCTTCCCCGGGACATGGAGCGGCTGGACAAGTACAGCGATCAGAAGCTGATCCTGTCGATGTTGCAGTCCAACTTCGCGGTAAGTCTTCATTTCGCTTCATCGAACCAGCGATTTAGCATCTGATGCTCTTTGGATCTAACATGTACACCTTATTTCTTTGACAGGCGGCACAGAAGTCCATGGCCGTTGCTGACCGGATCTTCAAGTATAGCGTGGACGCTGCCGAGCTGACCGTGGAGAAGAACGGCCTGCAGGAGTCCCTGGACGCTGTGAGCCAGAAGTTGGCTAGGGTGGAAGAGGAATATGCGGCGAAGCTCGAGCAGGCGAGGGAAGAAGCCGAGGCGGAGAGGACTAGGTCGGCCGAGCTCGAGGTCTCCATTTCGAAGATGGGAGACGATTACGCGGCCCTGCTTCAAGCCGAGGCCAAGAGGGCGGATGAAGCCGAGGCGAAGCTTGAATCCGAGTCCAAGAGGGCGGATGAAGCTGAGGCGAAGCTTGAGTCCGAGTGCGATGCTGCATTCGAGGATGCCAAAGTGCAGGTCACCGCCCACTACAAGGAAAGGGTTCTTGTGGTGAGGGATAAGGCTTGGGCGAAAGGGTGGCTTGCCGGCCTGAAGGAGGTCGGGATCTCGGAGGGCCACTCCTCCTTTCGGGAGCCTCCTCCGTACACGCTTCCGGTGCCGAACTCTGCCCGTCCATCCGGCGAAGCCTCTGACGCCGCAGCCCGTGCAACTGACCGGTCATGACCTCGGGACCTCGGGATTTTTGCTTTTTTGCTTTATGCTCTGTAACTTTCTTCAATTTGTATTTGCTGAACATTGTAATGAGTGAGGCTTTAATACAATTGAAGGTTTCTTGAAATACTCTGTGCTTTTGTCTCTTTTTAGCTTGGTTCTTCGATTGCTTGAATTCGGTAGAGTGCTCCCTTAAGATCTTTTTTGGTATTTGCGCTGATACTCCGTATCTTAGGTGATCTTCATTGGTATTCGCGCTGATCCTCCGTATCTTGGGCGATCTTGAATAGCAATAAACATGGTGGCAGCGGCTGACGAGGGAGTCTGACGGATGTCTCCACGTGGCGCTATAGGGTTCGCTGGTCGACAGTCGCGCCTTCCCAACAACGCGTGGGAGACTTCGCCCCATAACTCCTTTTGGAGACTGAGCCTTCTTCCATCCTATAAATAGGGGGAGCAGGCTCGCCATGGGAGAAGGAAGGAACATAGTTGTAGGAACCATGTCTGGGAGGTGCCTGAGATTACTTGATCCGGGGGAAAACCCTGCGCCGTTGGACGGCTGCCCCCGAGGGGGGAAGGCTGTCGCGGTCTGCGCGCTCTCTGAAGGAACTCCCCGTGGGCCACGCGCTCTCTGAACACGGGTCCATGGCCACTGGCCCTTGGCCAGACAGAGTGAGGATGCGCTGCAAGGGGACGGTGGCGCATTCTCGTCCAACACGACCCTGTGCGCCCGTCGTACGGCAGGCGGGTTGAGGCTCTGCTGGTCCGAGAGGTTTCTTCAAGCTTGGCTGGTCCCTCTGGCCACCGAGGGTGTTGCAGGGCCCAGCGAGGTTCAGGATCGCTCAGAACCTCCAGGCGGCGATCCGGCGTCCTCGAGCCTTTCGCCTGAAGAGTCGGTGAAGATCAGAGTCTCCTAGCCTCTCTCTATTTTCTGTTTTTAGAGGACTGTGGTCCTCCTTTCTGTACTTTGCTTTCTGTTATGTATTTCTTGTAACGAAGCAGTTTGCAATGAATGAGAAGGAATTTTCTGATTACCCAAGCTGTGTACAGTGCTTCTGAGTTCTTTTTCTCATTACTTTGCGCTGTTCCGGAATGCTTGGATTTGTGTCTGAATGCTGGAACTGACCTCGGCCGAAAGGGCTGGCTTTGGCCGAGACGAGCTGCATTGTGCCGAGATGGACCCATTCCGTTGGCCTCGGCTCGGCGAAAGTGAGTTCGGCAATGGCCTTCTGATGGGTGTATGAACCCGGACTTCAGGAAACTGTCCTTGGCCGGACTGCCTTGAGGGGTTTATGAACCCAGACTTTAGGAAAGGCTGAGTGTAGGAACTGCAGGCCTTTTCCAAGGCGTAGAGCCTGAGTGTGTCCAAGACACGGGATTTTAGGAGAGGCTTGAGTGTAGGAACTCGAAGCCGTTTCCAAGGCGTGGAGCCTGTGTGCCCTAAGACACGGGATTTTAGGAAAGGCTGAGCGTAGGAACTCGAAGCCGTTTCCAAGGCGTGGAGCCTGTGTGCCCTAAGACACGGGATTTTAGGAAAGGCTGAGTGTAGGAACTCGAAGCCGTTTCCAAGGCGTGGAGCCTGTGTGCCCTAAGACACGGGATTTTAGGAAAGGCTGAGTGTAGGAACTCGAAGCCGTTTCCAAGGCGTGGAGCCTGTGTGCCCTAAGACACGGGATTTTAGGAAAGGCTGAGTGTAGGAACTCGAAGCCGTTTCCAAGGCGTGGAGCCTGTGTGCCCTAAGACACGGGATTTTAGGAAAGGCTGAGTGTAGGAACTCGAAGCCGTTTCCAAGGCGTGGAGCCTGTGTTGCCGGAGTCGACCACAGAGAGACAGATTGACGACAAGGCAAAAGCTGCTTTTATTGATTCTGAAGTTCATTACATCTTTAGAAATAGAATTTCTTCAAGTGGGATGCATTCCACGGTCTCGGCAATGGCTTGCCATCCAAGTCTTCGAGCTTGTAGGCTGACTTTCCTGCCAGTGAAACTACTCTGAACGGGCCGTGCTAGTTCGGGGCAAGCTTCCCCTCATTTGGTTCTCTGTCAGCTGGCAGGGTCTTCTTTAAAACGAGCTCTCCCGTGGTGAACCTTCTTTCCTTGACATTTTGATTGTACGCCCTGGCTAACCGTTGCTGATAGTCGGTTAGTCTCAGGGCTGCCGCTTCTCGTCGTTCGTCCACCAGCTCCAGCTCCATCGCCAGGTTCGTCTCATTCCGACCTTGGTCGACCAGCTCTGTCCTCAGGGTAGGAAGGCCGATTTCCAGGGGAATGACCGCCTCCATCCCGTAGGCCAGAGAGAATGGTGTCGCCGAGGTGGACCTCCTTGGAGTTGTTCTGTACGCCCACAGCACGCTCGGAAGCTCTTCTGTCCATCTGCCCTTTGCCTTGTCCAGTCGCTTCTTCAGGCCGTCCAGGATTACTTTGTTGGAGATTTCTGCCTGGCCATTACTCTGTGGATATGCCGGGGTGGAGTAATGGTTTCTGATGCCATGCTCTTGGCAGAAATCTCTGAAGGATTTGGAGTCGAACTGAGTCCCGTTATCCGAAATCAGGGTCCGGGGGATGCCGAACCTCGTAAGGATGTTTTTCCAAACGAAGTTCCTGGAGTCCCTGTCTGTGATGGAAGACAACGGTTCAGCCTCTATCCACTTCGTGAAGTAGTCCGTAGCCACTATCAGCCATCTTTTGTTCCCTGGAGCTCGGTGAAGAGGCCCCACAATGTCCAGGCCCCATTGAGCGAAGGGCCATGGGCTAGAGAGGGGACTCAGATCCTGTGCTGGCTGATGGAGTGAGTGGGAGAACTTCTGGCATTTCTCGCACTTCCTGGCGTAGACCTGGGCGTCCTTCTGCATGTAGGGCCACCAGTAACCCTGGCTGATTGCTCTAGTAGGCCAATGACCGACCTCCAATATGGCTGCCGCAGATTCCTTCATGGATCTCGTACAGGAAGTCGTCCACCTTGGACGGGTGGACGCATTGGAGGTACGGACCCGTGAAGGACTTCCTGTAGAGTTTGCCTTCTGGAGAGAGCCAAAATCGGGCTGCCTTGAGCCTGATCTTGTGGGCTTCCGTCTTGTCTTCGGGGAGCTGGTCGTCCTTTAAGTAGGCGACGATTGGATCCATCCAGCTGGGGCCGAGGTCAGCACAGAGGACAAGCCGAGACGTAGGGAGTTCTAGACTTGACCTCGATACTGACCCGACCTCGATGGTCCTCTTCTTTCCTGCTTCAACAGCGGAGGCCAGGTTTGCAAGCGCATCTGCATGCGTGTTGGTATCTCGGGATATTTGCCTGACCTCGGCTTTCTGGAATTGGAAGAGTAGCTTTTTCGCCAGGGCTAAGTAGGCCGCCATCCTGTCGTCTCTGGCCTGGTAGTCTCCAGCGAGCTAGCTAGTTACCAGTTGAGAATCGCTGAAGATCTCCAGGTGCTGGGCTCCGAGGATTCGGGCGCTGTTCAACCCTGCGATCAGTGCTTCGTACTCTGCCTCATTGTTCGTCGCTTTGAAGTCGAGGGTGAAAGCCTGCTCTATGACCAGTCCCTCTGGCGATTGGAGAACTATGCCGGCGCCAGCTCTCTTGGAGGTGGACGACCCGTCGACGAAGATCTTCCATGCCGAGGTGGGAGACTGCTGGGCTTCTGTTTCTACTGGCTCTTGCCCTGTGCCCCCCAGTGCCGTGCCGAGCTGGGTCGGAGCCGGGTTGGGGGAGGCGAATTCGACAATGAAGTCTGCCAGGATCTGGGCTTTGATCGCAGTTCGGGGACGGTACTGAATGCCATACTGCCCCAGTTCAACTGCCCACTTTGATATGCGCCCTGAAAAGTCAGCTTTTTTGAACAATGAACGGAGTGGGTGCTCCGTGATCACCACAATAGTGTGGGATTGAAAATAATGGGAGAGCTTGCGGGAGGCGGTAACGAGAGCCAACGCAAGCTTCTCCAACAGGAGGTACCTGGTCTCGGCATCGAGCAGGGTCTTGCTCGTGTAATAGATCGGCTTTTGAACTCCCTCATCCTCCCTGATGAGGACGGAGCTCACTGCGTGAACCGAGACCGCAAGGTATAAATACAGGATCTCCCCCCGAGTTGGGGTGGAGAGTAATGGGGGTGACATCAAATAAGTTTTGAGTGCGGCCAATGCCTGGTCGCACTCAGGGGTCCATTGGAACTTCAAATTTTTCCTCAGAAGCTGGAAAAAAGGCCTGCACTTATCTGATGAGCGGCTGATGAAGCGATTGAGTGCGGCGGCCATTCCTGTAAGCCTCTGAACTTCCTTTGTGGTAGAGGGACTTTGGATGCCCTGGATGGCGGTGATCTGTTCTGGATTGGCCTCTATCCCCCTCCGCGTCACCAAGCTTCCGAGGAACTTGCCAGAGGCTACGCCGAAGGCGCACTTGGCAGCGTTTAACTTGAGCTTGTAGGCGCGAAGGATGCCGAAGACTTGGCCGAGATCCGCCAGATGGTCGCTGGAGCGCACAGATTTGACGACCATGTCGTCGATATACACCTCTACCGTTCGGCCGAGCTGGGCCTGGAACATCTTTGTGACAAGGCGCTGATAGGTCGCCCCCGCGTTCTTCAGCCCGAATGGCATTACTTTATAGCAGTAAGTGCCGCGGGGGGTGATGAATGACGTTTTCTCCTCGTCGGGCTCGTAAAGCGGGATCTGATGATAGCCTCGGTAGGCGTCAAGGAAGCTCATTCGGTCGTGACCAGCGGTGGCGTCAATCAGTTGGTCAATCTTCGGGAGGGGGAAACTGTCCTTAGGGCAAGCCCTGTTCAGGTCGGTGAAGTCTACGCACACCCTCCACTTTCCAGTTTTCTTCTTGACGACCACCGTGTTGGCCAGCCATACCGGGTACTGGACTTCCCGGATGGCCCCTGCTTCCAGCAGGTTGTCGACCTCTTCCACGACCGCATCTGTTTGCTGCAGCCCGGTTCTGCGGGCCCTCTGCACTACTGGCTTGTGGTCGGGGCCGACGTTGAGCTTGTGGCACATGACCTCAGGGTCGACCCCGGGCATCTCACTTGGGTTCCAAGCGAAGACGTCCACATTCTGCATCAAGAACCGAGAGAGTTCGGCCCTTTCTTCGTCCGACAGCTGGGGGTACCGATCAGGAAGAAACGGTCTGGGTCTGTCGGATCTAGCCTGACCTCGGCCAGGTCCTCGATGCTCTTCTTCTCAGGGTCCCGGCCGATCTCATCGAGGCCTTTCTCGAACTCGGCCAGGTTGACGCGCTCTGGCTCCTTCACGGCTGGGACTGCGGCCAGCATGCACTGCCTAGCCTGCTGCTGGTCTCCCTTTACTGTGACTACTTCCATCTTGCCTTCCTCGTTCTCATAGATGAACTTCAGCTTTTGGTGGAAGGAAGAAGGAACTGCCTCCAGCTTGTGGAGCCACGTTCTGCCCAGAATGACATTGTAGGGAGAAGGGGCGTCCACAACCAGAAAGTCGGCTGACACGGAGGCTCCGCCAACTTGGGTTTCCAAGGTGATTCTACCCTTGGGGTAGACTGGTGTGGCGGACAACCCTAGTAGAGGTGCACGAACCTCCGTGAGGTCTGCTTCGGAGAGTTTCATCCGTTTGAAGCAGTCGTAGTAGAGGACCTCGGAGGAGCTGCCGGAGTCGACGAGGATCCTCTTTACGGTGAAGTCTCTCAGCTTCATGGTGAGGAGCAGGGGGTCGTTGTGAGGGACCTGGACTCCCTCTAGATCTCGATCCGAGAACGAGATGGCTGGTCTGTCGCGGCGGGCTTTCTTGGACGCCGGGGCGAGGTCGGCTTTCATCACTTCTTTCTCGTGCGAAGCCCGCCTGGCTTCGGCACGGGCTTGAGAGCTTCCCCGGGACGAGGAAGCGGGAGCCGAGGACGCCAGATGGATCACGTTGATGATCTTCTCTGAGTCCTCGCTGTCTGGAGCCGGGGCTCCGCTCTGGTGGACCCGGCCCTCGCTGCCGCCGGCATCACCTTCCTTGATGAACTCTGGGATGTGGCCCTCTTTGGTCGGCTTTCATCACTTCTTTCTCGTGCGAAGCCCGCCTGGCTTCGGCACGGGCTTGAGAGCTTCCCCGGGACGAGGAAGCGGGAGCCGAGGACGCCAGATGGATCACGTTGATGATCTTCTCTGAGTCCTCGCTGTCTGGAGCCGGGGCTGCGCTCTGGTGGACCCGGCCCTCGCTGCCGCCGGCATCACCTTCCTTGATGAACTCTGGGATGTGGCCCTCTTTGGCCAGCTTCTCCAGATACCACTGCAAAGTCCTGCATTCTTCAGTCTTGTGCCCGTTGCCCTTATGGAAGGCGCAGTGGAGCTTGCTCCGGGAGCCTTCGGTGGGTTCATACTTCATGGGCGGAGGGTACTTGAAGAACGGCTTGGATTTGATCTTGGCCAGGATGCGGTAGATCGGCTCCTTGAAGACGACATTGACGCTCTGACTGGCGCTGGAGGGAGGTCTGGGCTTCCAGTTGCCCCCAGACCTGGACGACGAAGGCTTCGCCGAGCTGGAGGCCCAGTCCCGCTTGGACTCCTGCTTCTGAGAGGGCCTCCCGCCTCTTTGCCGAGGCTGGCTATTCTTTTGTTCGGGCTCTGGATGCCCGTCCTGATCCTTAGCTCGGATCTCGTCTTCCTCCCGGGCGATAAAGCGCTTCACCCGGGTCATCAACTCTGACATGGATTCTGGGGTGTCCCCGGCCAAGTCCTTCCGCAAGTCGCTGCCGGGGATCAGGGCATGCTGGAAGGCGTAGATGGCTATCGCCTCTCTTGCACCCTCGATCTGGCTGTAGATCGCCCAGAATCGGTGGGTGAACTTGGCGAGAGTTTCGCCCTGCTTCATTCTGAGGGCGATGAGGTCCCCTTCCTTCTTGGGGACGACGGTGTAGGCCTGGAACTTCTTCAGGAAGGAGAGCTGGAGCTCCTTCCAACTGGAAACTGACTGCTCCGGGAGTGAGCAGAACCACTTCAGGGGGAGGTCGCCCAAACTGGAGGAGAAAATCTTGCAGTTTAGGGGACCCTCGTTTCCCCAGATGGACATCTTCTGGGAGAAGTGTCGGAGGTGTGCAGATGGATCGGACAGTCCGTCGTAGGGGACGAACCGCGGGACGGAGAACTTCCTGGGCAAGGGGGTGCGCTCGATCTCCTTCGTGAAGGGAGAGCCCCCGAGATCAGTGTGACCGCAGAGCTGCTTCTGGTCCCGCATGTCCAGGTTGTGCTGGAGAGCCAGCCTGACACGTTTGTCGAACCACTCCTGCTCGTCGTCCTCCTCTGGAGTCTGAACTCTGGACTTTCGCTTGGGGTGGCTCGGACTGCGATGGCTATGAGTTCGGCCATCGCGACTATGGTGACTCCGGCTGTTGCTCGAGCCTTCGTCACGAATCTGGCCCCGTTTCTGGTCCAGATGATGTCTGAGTTCTTCGCGAGGAGGCTGGGCTGCCCTGCTGGGAGCGTCCTTCTTTTTCCCTTGAGGCTCAGAGACCTCCCTCAAGGAGGCAGTTTGCACTGCCCTCAGCTGCTGCTGGAGCTCGCGAATCATCCGTTCTTGCTTCTGGAGTTGCTTCTGGAGGAGGGCAGCTTCGGGAACCTCTCCAGGGGGTTGAGCGTGGCGCGTTTCTCCTACGGCCACGGCTTTGTCCTTCCGGGGACGCTGATGCTGACGCTCATCGCGTCTGGGTGGCGGGACTTCTTCTGACGGGGTCGAGGCCTCGAGTCCCTCTTGGAGTGGGAACTCGATAAAGAGCTGAGAGCCCAGGCGGCCCTCCCCTGCAGTCGTGCCATGCACCGTACGGGAGCGTCCTTGGGGAGGGACGTCCGTTGGTGGTGGTGGTGGCAGCTCGAGCGCTGCTCTTGAGGATTCTACGCCCTTCTTAGCTTTCGGAGGCATGGCTTCTGAGAGATTAAGGTTTAGAAAGATTGAGAAGGTTTTGAGAGGTTTGGATGGATGGGATATTTCTTTCCCACAGACGGCGCCAATTGTAGGTGCAGAAAATTATGACCCACAATAAGAGGGAGCCTTATAGGACTTATCCGGGAAGATGATGGTGTCTGGAATGTCTGGATGCCGTCCGAGAGCCTGAAAGGGAGAAGCAAACGGTCAGAGGACCCTGGCCTGAGCGGCGCAAGGCTCTCCGATGCCAAAGTCAGTATGTGAACTGGAACGATGGAAGAGAGGGAGAAGAGAGACAGAGTAAGGGCTCTGTGTATGGAATTATGCGTACCTTGCATGGTGTTTGAAGGTCTATTTATAGAGGTTTGGATCGTATCTCTCAGAGAATATCTTGGTGTGGGTCCTATGATCTGACTGGGAAGTCATGATCAGCCCACAAAGTAATAAATGCAATCTAATCCGGCCCACTCAGCATTTAATGCTAGTCGGGTCAGCCCACATTGCATTAAATGCGTGTCTTGTTGGGCCAGATTGTGTTGGGCGCCTTTGGCGGTAGGAGTACCAGCGGATCTGCCCTCGGGCCTTGCCCTGATGTGGCCTCAGCCGCTGGATGCTGCCATGTGGCGATCTGGTGAAGATAGTGGGCGGCTGGATGTCGCGTCTGTCCCACTAGCTCGTGACCCTATCCCTCCACGTGTCTGATGACGTGGGGGATGAGGGGCCCAAGCGAAGGTTCTTTCTTGCTTCGGCTACTGTCCTGGCTTCTTCAGCCGAGGTAGCTTCAGCCGAGGTAGGGTTCTTTGCTGAGATGGCATCCGGGGTGGCCTTGCCGAGATGGACTCTTTGCCGAGCTGATGCCCGAGGCGGTCCAGTTCGGCGCTTGTGGCCTGGAGATGTTTGATGGCGGCCAAGGCCTCCGCCCTGGTAGCCGGGATGAGATCGGTGCCACGTAGATGGCACGCGGATGGCACGTGAGGATGCTTAAACCCATCTGATGGCTGTGATTAGCTTAATCCTGTAGCTCTGGAAATCTCCCCACACAAAGACAATTGTAATTAATAATGAAAAGGAAGTCTCATCAAGTGTCATCATCACTGTTCATAGACTTTGTGCATAGTTTAGGTTGGCTTTTATTTCTTCTTTGCTTCTTTTTCCATAGATGTTGGTATCAATTGAGATGACAAAAACCACCCAACACCCAACCCACCAAAAAGGACCTGAAGAAATTGAGGCAGAGTGAGAACAGAAGAACACATATGATGAAGATAAAATGGATGAAAGTACAAATCCCAACTTAGATATAGGGGTATCAATTAAGATATAGCTCTCAAGGATTTGCTTGAGATGACCTTTTTACCACCACTGGGGCACCCATGACAAATATGATCCCCTCCAGCTTACCAGCCCTCAGAATTCGAAGTCACCTTAAATCGGCATTAATATAAATAATAACCACCGTCAAATATTTTGATTTGAAAGTTTCTAATATTATTCTAAATTAAAAAAAAAAAAAGTTTATAACTAAGCTTGACATGACACTTTTACTTCCATTTGTGGCCCTTATACATTCATGCCTGAGCTTGACTTCTATTTCAACTAACTCATGTTTCTTTAATTTCATTGGTGGCCCGAGCTTGACTTCTATTTCAACCGACTCACGTTCCATTGGTGGCCCTTATTCATGCCTGGGCTTGAAATGAGTACAATGATCATGAATGGCCCTTATTCATGCCCGAGCTTGACTTCTATTTCAACCAACTCACGTTTCATTGGTGGCCCGAGCTTGACTTCTATTTCAACCGACTCATGTTTCATTGCCGGCCCTTATTCATGCCTGTGCTTGACTTCTATCTCAACTCACTCATAAACAAGAAAACGATTGAATCCATGAAAACCCGAGGAGATAACCAACCTGCACCGAGCTGCTTTGAACAGCTTTATGGCCATGCAGGCCACCGACTGATCAGTCATTTCTTTCATGAGATTACTTGGGCTGTATGTAAGTTTAGTTGGACTGTCAATGCAAATATGCCTCTGTCCAAATCTTGACAGCTAGTTTTTTTTTCTTTTTAAATGACAGAGGTTAAAGTGATTTTTTTTTTTGGAAGCTTCTATTAGCATCATATATAACTTTTTCTTTCCTTACCAAGCAAAAATTAAAAAATTCGTAAACTACCCCCCACCCTCTGGTAGGGAAGGAGATCGGCTGGCAGACCGCGGCGGCAGACCCGGCCGGCCTCCCTTCCCCTCTATTTAATCTCCATGTCTCCCTGCAGTCTCCCTTCCTCATTTTCTCTCTCCCTCCCTTCCTCTCTTCCTTCCACTCCCTCCCCTCCTAGTCACCGGCGAGGAGGGAGATCGGGCAGTAACCTGAGCTGCAGCATGTGGAAACCCATCTGCAGGGGCTGCCGCCCGATCTCCCTCCTCGCCGGTGACTATGAGAGGGAGAGGGAGAGGAAGAGCGTGGGAGGAAAGGAACGAGAAGAAGAGGAAGGGAGAGAGGGATATAGGGAGAGAAAATAGAGGGGGAGGGAGATAGAGAGGGAAAGGGGGGAGGGAGGCTGGCTGGCTGTCCATGGCTGCCATCGCTGGTTGCCTTCTAGTCGGAGACTGGGGGGTGGTGGGGACGGAGGCTGGGGGATGAGGGTGGAGGGAGAGAGGGAGAGAGAGGAGGGAGGAAGGGTGTAGTTTAGGAATTTTTTCTCTTTTATTTTTTTTTGTCTTTTAGTGCTGTGGGGAGTGGAAAATCTATGGTGCCAATAAAAGCTCTCTGATTTTTTTTACTTTTCGGTAATATAATGTGGCTCGTAAAATCCAAAATGTAAGTCCCGATTAACCCCTGCACCCATACCACGACCTCACTCTCCTATACCCATTTCTGAGACGCACATACATGAATCTAGTGTTGGAAATAGGATGGGCATCTAGGACAGGTTTCAAAACTTTTGACCCACTTGATGCAGGGATCATCTATCCAGAAGGCTACAAATCCTTCCAAGATGTAAACCCTCAATCTCACATGTCAAGATCAGTAAATCAATCTATCTACAAGATAGAAAAACAGCAACAAACATGCAGCGAAGATCTATAACATACAAGGAAATAGATTATACCTTTGGAGCTCGGTTGTGATTTAATGGAGATTTTGCTACTTTCTTTGATGATGAAACTCTTTCACTTATCAAATAGGGATCTCCAAGACCTCTTGATCTTCCACACTATGACTCGTATCAGATTCTCTTCTTCTCAAGTAGATGGTGTGATCTCCAAGAGAAAATTACTAGGAACTCAAAGGAGAAATAGAAGAGGGAGAGAAGAAGTGCATGTGCAACTATTGCACAATGAAGGCTTGGGCGTGAATCCCTATCAAGGAATATTGCATGGGACGTCCAGCCATTAATTCATAATCTATTTATAGCCATAAAGCCACATCCTCTTTTTAATTGAAATAGAAGTCTCACTTCTCTAGCAATTAGTAAGTCTCTTCTTTTACTAATTAAAATAGAAGTCTTACTTCCACAATAATTAGTAACTTAATATATCATAATTAAAATTTTCACTTCAAATATGATTAGTAACTTTCTAATTCCTTTCTAATTAAAATATAAGTCTCACTTCTACTAAATTAGTAAGTTTACTATCACCACTATTAGAAGTCTCACTTTAAATATAAATATATAGTAACTTTCCTTTTAGAGTTCAACTAGAATTAGATACTTTCGATCTAATAATTGGGCTAGCGTAGGGACCACTAGGGATTCCTTAGAAAGCTGGCTCCAACTGGGACACGCGACCACACATTTCATGTGTAATCCGGGCCTATAGTTAATTGTAAATAACTCCACTATATAAATGCAGTTGAACTCCAATCTTAGAAACATAACATAGAAGGCCCTAAACTTCCACATTACCACAAGTCGGCCCCTCTATCAATATTCATGGATCAATTGGACATATCTTCCAAACTAGATCCATATCTTATTATCCTTGAGCCCCAATTAATTATAATGATCATAGGTACTGTAGGTGCAGAAAATAATGACCCACAATAAGAGGGAGCCTTAGAGGACTTATCCGAGAAGATGGTGGTGTCTGGGAATGACTGGATGCCGTCCGGAAGCCTGAAAGGGAATAGCAAACGGTCAGAGGACCCTGGCCTGGGCGGCGCAAGGCTCTCCGATGCCAAAGTCAGTGTGGGAACTGGAACAATGGAAGGAGAGGGAGAAGAGAGACAGAGTAAGGGCTCTGTGAAGGAGATTGTGCGTACCTTGCATGGTGCATGGAGTTCTATTTGTAGAGGTTTGGATCGTATCTTTCAGAGGATATCTTGGTGTGGGTCCCATGATTCGACTGGGAAGTCATGATCAGCCCACAAAGTAATAAATGCAGTCTAATCCGGCCCACTCTGCATTTAATGCCAGTCGGGTCAGCCCACATTGCATTAAATGCGTGTCTTGTTGGGCCAGATTGTGTTGGGCGCCTTTGGCGGTTGGAGTACCATCGGATCTGCCCTCGGGCCTTGCCCTGATGTGGCCTCAGCCGCTGGATGCCGCCACGTCAGCGATCTAGTGAAGATAGCGGACGGATGGATGTCGTGTCTGTCCCACTAGCACGTGACCCTATCCCTCCACGTGCCTGACGACGTGGGGGATGAGGGGCGCAAGTGAAGGTTCTCTCTTGCTTCGGCTACTGTCCCGGCTTCTTCAGCCGAGGTGGAGTTTTCTGCCGAGATGGCACCGGGGTGGCTCAGCCGAGGTGGAGCTTCCCGCCGAGATGGCACCCGGGGTGGACCAGTTCGGCACTAGTGGCCCGGAGATGCTTGACTTCGGCCAAGGCCTCTGTCCTGGTAGCCGGGGTGAGATTGGTGCCACGTAGATGGCACGCGGATGGCACGTGAGAACGCTTAGCCCCATCTGATGGCTGTGATTAGCTTAATCCCGTGGCTCTGGAAATCTCCCCACACAATTGCCCCCTAGCTTCTGACCTCGCGTAGGACGTCAGTGCCGTGAGGTCGGGAGCTATGTGACGGGGTCTATCTGGAGGAGAGAGCCCTTTTCGGCCCTGATTCGCGGTTGCTTTGGATGATCGAGGTAATAACTGGCGTCCCTTATTCAATGCTGAAGACAGGTCGACGGCTCCACGCGTCATCTCCTGGCTAGTTGTCTGTCTCCTCGAGATCGTACGCGCCGTCTCGTCAGGGGCGTAATCAATTTTTGAAATGATTCGCGCAAAATCCCAGGAGGCGCCCCCTGGCGCGCCCAATTAGGGTTTCTGGAAAGGGGGCCTCTCTGCTATATATAGGGCAATCGAGGTTCGTTTTACCCTTCGTTTGCTATTCTGAATCAGAGGCGAGCATCAGAGGTGGGCAAGCTACTGTGAGGGAGCTTCATCTAAGAAGTGGTGCGCTGCTGAAGTTGAGTCTCTTTGCTGCCCAGCATCTTCGTTCTGCTTCCGTAAGTTCCTTCTGCCCTGCCTCTTCTTCTGCGGGTTTCTCTGTTTTTAGACTGGGATAGGAATGGGGATTTATAGCCACTGGTTAGAGGGCGAGGGCAGCGATAGAGGGTTTCAGGTCGGCCTTTAGGATCCCTGCTGATGTCCAAGTCAGGGGTGCTGAACCCCGTGGCTACAACCCTCGCGACTTTTCGGGAGGCTGGATGCCTTTTCCTCTAGTGGCCGTGATAGAAGGCGGGGTCCGATTCCCCCTTCACCCACTTCTCAGGAGATGCCTTAGCCAGTGGCGTCTCTGCCCCTGCCAACTGCTGCCGAATGCCTTCAAGATCGTGATGGGCACGACCAAGTTGAACGAGGTCCTGGGCATCGACTTCGGCGTCTTCGACCTTGAGGACGTCTACGACATATGCAAGTCCGGAGATTCTTATTATCTCCGGGCTAAGCCAGGCCGGGACGGCTTCGTCCGATACTTGGAGGATTCAAGCAAGTATGCCGGAGACGATCTTCTTTACGTCTCAGGGAACTGGGAGTTTGGGGAGGCCGACACCGATAGAGGCTACTAGGTCCCTCGCCACTTCGGTACCATTCCAAGTAAACACCCTCCGTTTCTTTTTTCTTTTTACATAAGTTTCTTTTTGTTCTGCCGCGCTTATGCTCCTGATTGTTGCAGCTTTGAAGGAGAGAAAATGGGCTGCCAGATACATTTGGAAGAGGAACGAGGCCTGGCTCCGCCTGGTGAAGCGATACAGCGGTCATGACGGCAGGGCGGCCTGGTCGCTGCTAGGGTATCGGCCGAAGTACCGTGGGTATTTGAGGGGCACCGTAGATCCGATCCAGGGTGAAGGTGCCGGACTCGAGGTCGGTCAGGAGCAGGCCGGTCCGGAGGTCGCAGAGCCCTCGCGGTCGTCGTCTGACGTTAGGGCCACGTCTGGAGCCCTAACTTCCACATCGGGATCGAAACTTCTTCAGGTCTCAGGAAGGGAATTGAGTCAAACCGCCAGATCTCCCTCGCCAGGCTCCGAGATGAGGCACACCAGGCGTTTGTCCTTCGAGGACCTCGAGGCCCTGGCGCTTGGGGTGGAGGACGCCCGAGCCCCCCAGGAGCCGGTGAATTCCCCGGAGCAGCCATCTCCGAGGGCTCGGGTAGTTTCCCCTGCAGAGGGGGCGGAGGTTCCCGCACCCCCCAGCCCTGTTGATCCAGAGGTACGCCTGCCCCCGGCTGAGGTTGAGCAGGAGGAAACTCGGCCGCTGAAGATGCCGAGGACCGACGCGGGCCCTAGCTCGGCTGCTGCCTCGTTGCCCCAGGGGCCGCCGTTATGGGAGCCTAGCTTCATGCTTGGGCCGGGAAGGCCGATGACGATGGAGGATTGCATTCTTCACAAGATCGATCCCCCGGTCCTCGAGGCCCTAGGGCAAGCCTGCGCCCTTCCCCGGGACATGGAGCGGCTGGACAAGTACAGCGATCAGAAGCTGATCCTGTCGATGTTGCAGTCCAACTTCGTGGTAAATCTTCATTTCCCTTCGTCAAACCAGCGATTTAGCGTCTAACGCTCTTTGGATCTAACACGTACACCCTGTTTCTTTGACAGGCAGCACAGAAGTCCATGGCCGTTGCTGACAGGATCTGCAGGTACAGCATGGACGTTGCCGAGCTGACCGTGGAGAAGAACGGCCTGCAGGAATCCCTGGACGCTGTTAGCCAGAAGTTAGCCAGGGTGGAAGAGGAATACGCGGCGAAGCTCGAGCAGGCGAGGGAAGAAGCCGAGGCGGAGATGACCAGAGCGGCGGAGCTCGAGGTCTCCATTTCGAAGATGGGAGACGATTACGCGGCCCTGCTTCAAGCCGAGTCCAAGAGGGCGGATGAAGCCGAGGCGAAGCTCGAGTCTGAGTGCGATGCTGCGTTCGAGGATGCCAGAGTGCAGGTCACCGCCCACTACAAGGAAAGGGTTCTAGTGGTGAGGGATAAGGCCTGGGCGAAAGGGTGGCTTGCCGGCCTGAAGGAGGCCGGGGTCTCGGAGGGCCACCCCTCCTTTCGGGAGCCTCCTCCGTACACGCTTCCGGTGCCGACCTCTGCCCGTCCATCCGGCGAAGCCTCTGACGCCGCAGCCCGTGCAACTGACCGGTCATGACCTCGGGAGATTCGCTTTCTTGCTTTATGCTCTGTAATTTTCTTCAGTTTGTATTTGCTGAACACTGTAACGAGTGAGATTTTAATACAATTGAAAGTTTCTTCAAATACTCGTGCTTCTGTCTCTTTTAAGCCTGGTACTTCGATGCTTGAGTTCGGCAGAGTGCTTCTTGTGACGAAACGTTAGAACTGAGTGTCGAGTGGTCTTCTTGGGCGCTAGCGTCGATACTCCACACCTTAGGTGGTCTTCTTTGGTATTCGCGCTGATCCTCCGTATTTTAGGTGATCTTCTTTGGTATTCGCGCTGATCTTCCGTATCTTGGGCGATCTTGAATAGCTGCAAGTAAGGTGGCACGGCTGATGAGGGAATCGGACGGATGTCTCCACGTGGCACCATAGGGATCGCTGGTCAACAGTCGTGCATCCCCAGTAACGCGTGGGAGACTTCGCCCTCATAACTCCTTTTGGAGACTGAGCCTTTCTTCTTCCTATAAATAGGGATGGCAAGCACGCCATGGGAGAAGAAAAGAAACAGAAGTAGGATAGCTTATTTCGCTTAGCTGTAGGAACCATGTCTGACAGACATTCTGTAATCTTCGATCCGGGGGGAACCCTTGCGCCTGTGGACGGCTTTCTCCGAGGGGGAAGCCCGTCGTGGTCTGCGCGCTCTCTGAAGGAACTCCCCGTGGACCACGCGCTCTCTGAACGCGGGTCCATGGCCATCCGTCCCTGGCCAGACAGAGTGAGGATGCGCTGCGGAGGGACGGTGGCGCATTCTCGTCCGACACGGCCCTGTGCGCCCGTCGTACGGGAGGCGGGATGAGGCCCCGCTGGACCGGGAGGTTTCTTCAAGCTTGGCTGGTCTCATTGACTGGAGGGCGTCGAAGAGCTCAGCGGGGTCCAGGGCTTCCGGACTGGAGGGGCTCTGTGATCGCTTTGGCCTGACCAGCCAAAGTGTATTATAGAGCTCTGTGAAATCCAGGATCGCTCAGAGCCTCCAAGCAACGATCCGGCGTCTTCGGTCCAGAGTCTCCCAGTTTTTACTTCATTTTCTATTTTCAGAGGACTGCGATCCTCCTTTCTGTACTTTGCTTTCTGTTCTGTAATTCTTGTGATGAAGCAGTTTACAATGAATAAAATGCCGAACTGTGTGCAATGCTCTTGCATCGTCTTCTGTTTTTCTTGCACTGTTATGGAATGCTTGGATTTTTGTGTTTGAATGCTGGCACAGCTCTCTTCCTCTGGAAGGCTGCCCTTGGCCGAAATGGCTGGCTTTGGCCGAGACGAGCTGCGTTGTGCCGAAGTGGACCCATACCGTTGGCTTCGGCTAGGCGAGAGTGAGTTCGGCAATGGCCTTCTGAGGGGTGTATGAACCCGGTCATCCGGAAACTGACCTTGGCCGAACTGCCTTGCGCCGAGGTGTGAGGGGTTTATGAACCCAAACTTTAGGAAACGGCTGAGTAGGAACTCCAGGCCATTTCCAAGGCGTAGAGCCTTGATTGTGTCCAAGACACGGGGCTTTAGGAAAGGCTGAGTGTAGGAACTCCAGGACGTTTCCAGGGCGTAGAGCCTTGATTGTGTCCAAGACACGGGGCTTTAGGAAAGGCTGAGTGTAGGAACTCCAGGCCGTTTCCAGGGCGTAGAGCCTTGATTGTGTCCAAGACACGGGGCTTTAGGAAAGGCTGAGTGTAGGAACTCCAGGCCATTTCCAGGGCGTAAAGCCTATGCTGCCGGAGTCGACCAGAGAGAAGACAGATTGATGACAAGGCAAAAGCTGCTTTTATTGATTCTGAGATTCATTACATCTTTAGAAATAAAATTTCTTCAAGTGGGATGCATTCCACGGTCTCGGCAGCGGCTTGCCATCCAAGTCTTCGAGCTTGTAGGCTGACTTTCCCGCCAGTGAGACTACTCTGAACGGGCCATGCCAGTTCGGGGCAAGCTTCCCCTCGTTTGGTTCTTTGTCAGCTGGCAGGGTCTTCTTTAAAACGAGCTCTCCCGCGGTGAACCTTCTTTCTTTGACATTTTGATTGTACGCCCTGGCTAACCGCTGCTGATAGTCGGTCAGTCTCAGGGCTGCTGCTTCTCGTCGCTCGTCTGCCAGCTCCAGCTCCGTCGCCAGGTTCGTCTTATTTCGGCCTTGGTCGACCAGCTCTGTCCTCAGGGTAGGAAGGCCGATTTCCAAGGGAATGACCGCCTCCATCCCGTAGGCCAGAGAGAAAGGTGTTGCCGAGGTGGACCTCCTTGGGGTTGTTCTGTATGCCCACAGCACGCTCGGAAGCTCTTCTGTCCATCTGCCCTTTGCCTTGTCCAGTCGCTTCTTCAGGCCGTCCAGGATCACTTTGTTAGAGATTTCTGCCTAGCCATTACCCTGTGGATATGCCGGGGTGGAGTAATGGTTTCTGATGCCGTGCTCTTGGCAGAAGTCTCTGAAGGACTTGGAATCGAACTGAGTCCCGTTATCCGAAATCAGGGTCCGGGGGATGCCGAACCTCGTAAGGATGTTTTTCCAAACGAAGTTTCTGGAGTCCCTGTCCGTGATGGAAGACAACGGTTCAGCCTCTATCCACTTTGTGAAGTAATCCGTAGCCACTATCAGCCATCTCTTGTTCCCTGGAGCTCGGTGAAGAGGCCCCACAATGTCCAGGCCCCATTGAGCGAAGGGCCATGGGCTGGAGAGGGACTCAGATCCTGTGCTGGCTGATGGAGGGAGTGGGAGAACTTCTGACATTTCTCGCATTTCCTGGCGTAGACCTGGGCGTCCTTCTGCATGTAGGGCCACCAGTAACCCTGGCTGATTGCTCTGTAGGCCAATGACCGACCTCCTATATGGCTGCCGCAGATTCCTTCGTGGATCTCATACAGGAAGTCGTCCACCTTGGTCGGGTGGACGCATTGGAGGTATGGACCTGTGAAGGACTTCCTGTAGAGTTTGCCTTCGGGAGAGAGCCAGAACCGAGCTGCCTTGAGCCTGATCTTGTGGGCTTCAGTCTTGTCCTCGGGGAGCTGGTCGTCCTTCAAGTAGGCGACGATTGGATCCATCCAGCTGGGGCCGAGGTCAGCACAGAGGACAAGCCGAGATGAATGGAGTTCTAGACTTGACCTTGATACTGACCCGACCTCGATGGTCATCTTCTTTCCTGCTTCGACAGCGGAGGCCAGGTTTGCAAGCGCATCGCGTGCGTGTTGGTATCTCGGGATATTTGCCTGACCTCGGCTTTCTAGAATTGGGAGAGTAGTTTTTTCGCAAGGGCTAAGTAGGCCGCCATCCTGTCGTCCCTGGCCTGGTAGTCTCCAGCGAGCTGGCTAGTTACCAGTTGAGAGTCGCTGAAGATCTCCAGGTGCTGGGCTCCGAGGATTCGGGCGCTGTTCAACCCTGCAATCAGTGCTTCGTACTCTGCCTCATTGTTCGTCGCTTTGAAGTCGAGGGTGAAAGCTTGCTTTATGACCAGTCCCTCTGGCGATTGGAGAACTATGCCGGCGCCAGCTCTCTTGGAGGTGGACGACCCGTCGACAAAGATCTTCCATGCCGAGGTGGGAGACTGCTGGACCTCTGTTTCTACTGGCTCGTGCCCTGTGCCCCCCAGTGCCGTGCCGAGCTGGGTCGGAGCCGGGTTGGGGGAGGCGAATTCGACAATGAAGTCTGCCAGGATCTGGGCTTTGATCGCAGTTCGGGGACGGTACTGTATGTCATACTGCCCCAGTTCAACTGCCCACTTTGATATGCGCCCTGAAAAGTCAGCTTTCTTGAACAATGAACGGAGTGGGTGCTCCGTGATCACCACAATGGTGTGGGATTGAAAATAAGGGGAGAGCTTGCGGGAGGCGGTAACGAGAGCCAACGCAAGCTTCTCCAATAGGAGATACCTGGTCTCGGCATCGAGCAGGGTCTTGCTCGTGTAATAGATTGGCTTTTGAACTCCCTCGTCCTCCCTGATGAGGACGGAGCTCACTGCGTGATCCGAGACCGCAAGGTATAAATACAGAATCTCCTTCCGAGTTGGGGTGGAGAGTAATGGTGGTGACATCAAATAAGTTTTGAGTGCGGCCAATGCCTGGTCGCACTCAGGGGTCCACTGGAAGTTCAATTTTTTCTTTAAAAGCTGAAAGAAAGGCCTGCACTTATCTGATGACCGGCTGATGAAGCGGTTGAGTGCGGCGGCCATTCCTGTGAGCCTCTGAACTTCCTTTGTGGTAGAGGGACTCTGGATGCCCTGGATGGCAGTGATCTGGTCTGGATTGGCTTCTATCCCCCTCCGCGTTACCAAGCTGCCGAGGAACTTGCCAGATGCTACGCCGAAGGCGCACTTGGAAGCGTTTAGCTTGAGCTTGTACGCGCGAAGGATGTCGAAGACTTGGCCGAGATCCGCCAGATGGTCGCTGGAGCGCACAGATTTGACGACCATGTCGTCGATATACACCTCTACCGATTGGCCGAGCTGGGCCTGGAACATTTTTGTGACGAGGCGCTGATAGGTCGCCCCCGCGTTCTTCAGCCCGAAGGGCATCACCTTATAGCAGTAAGTGCCGCGGGGGGTGATGAACGATGTTTTCTCCTCGTCAGGCTCGTAGAGCGGGATCTGATGATAGCCTCGGTAGGCGTCAAGGAAGCTCATTCGGTCGTGACCAGCGGTGGCGTCAATCAGTTGGTCAATCTTCGGGAGGGGAAAACTGTCCTTAGGGCAAGCCCTGTTCAAGTCGGTGAAGTCCACGCACACCCTCCACTTCCCAGTTTTCTTCTTGACCACCACCGTGTTGGCCAGCCATACCGGGTACTGGACTTCCCGGATGGCTCCTGCTTTCAGCAGGTTGTCGATCTCTTCGACGACCGCATCTGTTTGCTGCAGCCCGGTCCTTCGGGCCCTCTGCACTACTGGTTTATGGTCGGGGTCGACATTGAGCTTGTGGCACATAACCTCAGGGTCGACCCCAGGCATTTCGCTTGGGCTCCAAGCGAAGACGTCCACATTCTGCATCAAGAACCGAGAGAGTTCGGCCCTTTCTTCGTCCGACAGCTGGGGTGCCAATCAGGAAGAACCTGTCTGGGTCTGCCGGGTCTAGTCTGACCTCGGCCAGGTCCTCGATGCTCTTCTTCTCAGGGTCCCGGCCGATCTCATCGAGGCCTTTCTCGAACTCGGCCAGGTTGACGCGCTCTGGCTCCTTCACTGCTGGGACTGCGGCCAGCATGCACTGCCTGGCCTGCTGCTGGTCTCCCTCCACTGTGACTACTTCCATCTTGCCCTCCTTGTTCTCATGGACGAACTTCAGCTTCTGGTGGAGGGAAGATGGAACTGCCTCTAGCTTGTGGAGCCACGTTCTGCCCAGAATGACATTGTAGGGAGAAGGGGCGTCCACAACCAGGAAGTCGGCCAACACGGATGCTCCGCCAACTTGGGTTTCCAAGGTGATCCTACCCTTGGGATAGACTGGCGTGGCGGATAACCCTAGCAAGGGTGCTCGGACCTCCGTGAGGTCTGCTTCGGAGAGCTTCATCCTCTTGAAGCAGTCGTAGTAGAGGACCTCGGAGAGCTGCCGGAGTCGACGAGGATCCTCTTCACGGTGAAGTCTCTCAGCTTCATGGTGAGGAGCAGGGGGTCGTTGTGAGGGACCTGGATTCCCTCTAGATCTCGATCCGAGAACGAGATGGCGGGTCGGTCGCGGCGGGCTCTCTTGGGTGCCGGAGCGAGTTCGGCTTTCATTATTTCTTTCCCGTGCGAAGCCCGCCTGGCTTCGGCACGGGCCTGAGAGCTTCCCCGGGATGAGGAAGTGGGAGCTGAGGACGCCAGATGGATCACGTTGATGATCTTCTCTGAGTCCTCACTGTCTGGAGCCTGGACCGCGCTCTGGTGAATTCGGCCCTCGCTGCCGCCGGCATCACCTGCCTTGATGAACTCTGGGATGTGGCCCTCTTCGGCCAGCTTCTCCAGATACCCCTGCAAAGTCCTGCATTCTTCGGTCTTGTGCCCGTTGCCCTTATGGAAGGAGCAGTAGAGCTTGCTTCGGGGGCCTTCGGTGGGTTCGTTCTTCATGGGCGGAGGATACTTGAAGAACGGCTTGGATCTGATCTTGGTCAGGATGCGGTAGATCGGCTCCTTAAAGACGACGTTGACGCTCTGACCGGCGCTGCAGGGAGGTCTGGGCTTCCAATTGCCCCCAGACCTGGACGACGAAGGCTTCGCCGAACTAGAGACCTAGGCCCGCTTGGGCTCCTGTTTCTGGGAGGGCCTCCCGCCTCTCTGCCGAGGTTGATCGTTCTTCTGTTCGGGCTCCGGATGCCCGTCCTGATCCCTGGCCCGGATCTCGTCTTCCTCCCGGGCGATGAAGCGCTTCACCCGGGACATCAACTCTGGCATAGACTCTGGGGTGTCCCCGGCCAAGTCCTTTCGCAAGTCGATGCCGGGGATCAGGGCATGCTGGAAGGCGTAGATGGCTATCCCTTCCCTCGCGCCCTCGATCTGGCTGTAGACCGCCCAGAATCGCTGGGTGAACTTGGCGAGGGTTTCGCCCTGCTTCATTCTCAGGGCGATGAGGTCCCCTTCCTTCTTGGGGACGACGGTGTAGGCCTGGAACTTCTTCAGGAAGGAGAGCTGGAGCTCCTTCCAACTGGAAACCGACTGCTCCGGGAGAGAGCATAACCACTTCAGGGGGAGGTCACCCAAACTGGAGGAGAAGATTTTGCAGTTTAGGTGACCCTCGTTTCCCCAGATGGACATCTTCTGGGAGAAGTGTCGGAGGTGTGCGGATGGGTCGGACAGTCCGTCATAGGGGACGAACCGCGGGACGGAGAACTTCCTGGGCAAGGGGGTGCGCTCGATCTCTTTTGTGAAGGGCGAGCCCCCTAGATCAATGTGACCACAGATCTGCTTCTGGTCCCGCATGTCCAAGTTGTGCTGGAGAGCCAATCTGACACGTTTGTCAAATCGCTCTTGCTCGTCGTCCTTCTCTGGAGTCTGAGCTCGGGGCTTTCGCTTGGGATGGCTCGGGCTACGACGGCTATGGGTTCGGCCATCGCGGCTATGGTGACTTCGGCTGTTGCGTGAGCCTTCGTCACGGATCTGGCTCCGTTTCTGGTCCAGATGATTTCTGAGGTCCTCGCGGGGAGGCTGGGCTGCCCTGCTGGGGGTGTCCCTCTTTTTCCCTTGAGGCTCAGAGACCTGCCTCAAGGAGGCAGTTTGCACTGCCCTCAGCTGCTGCTGGAGCTCGCGAATCAGCTGCTCTTGCTTCTGGAGTTGCTTCTGGAGGAGAGCTGCTTCGGGAACCTCTCCAGTGGCAGGGGGTCGAACGTGGCGCGTCCCTCCTACGGCCACGGCTTTGTCCTTCCGGGGACGCTCATGCTGACGCTCATCGCGTCTGGGTGGCGCGACTTCTTCTGATGAGGTCGAGGGCTCATGTCCCTCTTGGAGTGGGAACTCGATGAAGAGCTGAGAGCCTAAGCGGCCCTCGCCTGCAGTCGTGTCATGCACCGTACGGGAGCGTCCTTGAGGAGGGACGTCCGTTGGCGGTGGTGGCAGCTCGAGCGCTGCTCTCGAGGATTCTACGCCCTTCCTAGCTTTCTGATCGTTAGCCCCAAGTGCAAGGCCGCGATTGTAGTAATAAATAACTCGGTGAAGTCCGAGGTCGATCCACAGGGAGTAATTACTTAAATAAACCTGTCCTATTTGAAAACTAGTACTAGCCTAATAAAATCTATACAAATCAAGTATCCTACTTGTAATAAATAATTAATTACAAGTCTGAAATATTAATTACAATTAGAAATAAAAAACTTAAACTAAAAACTTAGTCTAATCTAATTACTGCATTCACCATAAGAGTTGTTAGAACAACCAATTTGTAGTGATTATTTAAATACCTAAACATAAAAATAAAATAAAATCAGAGAATAAAAAGATGGATTTTAATCCTAAAATAATGCAATAGCTATTTTGCTGAATGTTATCAATAAAAACCAAGACCACCGTACCAGGTGTGTACTGTCACTTACACACAAACATTCGATGTTGACCCATTGGTGAAAACCAAGACCTCATGAACTTGATTCATTAAAGAAAGCCCCATTACATGCAAATAGCCATTACAAGATTGTTTGAATTAAAATAATGTTCATCCAAACTTACCCTTAGACACCCGAAACACTAAACGGAGGAGAAGGACTCGCGGTCTAGAACGGCGATCCAACCGTCTCTCGTTTTGCGATCTGAAATCCAAGCAAGAGAAGATGATTTATGGCTGGTTTGGTGATGGAGAAACGCTAGCAACGGCGGCGGAGCGACGGCGTAAAAATCCAAGTGGTGGTGTGCCTTTGAGAAGACCTTGGATGAAGTAGTGATGGAAGTAGGGAGAGATGGAGGAAAATAATGAAAAGGGGAAGATGGAGTTGCTGGTCGTCCAAGAGAGTAGGGGGGAATGATATCTCACGTGCAGCCCATATTCATGGTCTTTTATGATTTTTTGATAGCTTGGGTTGCAAGGTTTTGGATTTGGTAGAGTTTGAAGTGTGGGGTCCAAGTTGGGATAGGATTTGGAGGGCTGAGATTGAACAATCTTGGGATCTTCTTGTTGATTGGTTTGCCACCAAAAGTCCTTCTCAATTTAAACTTCTCTTTGTAGCTTGCTTCTCTTAAAAAGGGTCCCACTTACTTGGCTAAGAAACAATTCAAATCTGAAATTTCAGATTTGAAACAAATCTTGGATGCTTGTGGTCCCTCATCTTGGACGTGTGAAATGCTTTGGAAAGAGGTGTTTCAACGTGTGAAACTTGGGATGGAGAGATATGCACGTGTGATGCTTGTTTGGATAAATCTTGGGTTGCAAACTTCAAATCTTGAGGCTTATCTTCTTGGAGTTAACTTTAACAACTTGGTGCTAAAATCTTGCACTCTTCTAATTTGTTTCCAACTTGGATTGCTAAGCAAGATCTTCTATTCTTTTGAACTCTTCATGGCTGGAAAATTATCCTTGACATGGTCCCACCTTGGAGTTGAATTTTAATTTCATTCCAAGTTGCAAAGGAGGTGGGCCATGGTTGTGAGCATGCATCTCCTTAATTTGTTTGAGCTTGGACTTCTTCCATCTTGGCTTAAATAATTCCAAATCTGAGATTCAGATTTGTATTATCAATTGGAACACATGATGGGCCCCACTTGTGTGTGCAATCTTCTCTTGGATGTCATCTTTAATTCTTCAATTGATTTCTCTCTCTCGCGGGTCCCAATTTATGAAATTCCCTACAAAAAAATAAAAACAAGGATTAAAGAATACTCTAATCATAAAGGTAGGGAATGATGCAATATGCGGGTCCACCCAATTCACACTAAATGGATGCTTAAAATGTCACCATTTTATTAAAAAAAAATATTCTTTAATTAAATCAATGGTGTAAAGAAAATTCATCATTTTATGTGTGAACAAAAAGTTATGAGGAATTTTATGACTTCCAATGCCAAAAATATAGAAATTCATGATTGTATGTGAAAATGCAATTTTTCAATAAATTTTGACTTGAATTTGAATTTTGATGCTCAAAACATAAAATCATGATTTTCCTACCAAAACGGTGCATGATTTAAAGAATAAGTCCTTAATTATTCTAAAATGATGATGAAATTATGCATTTTTAGAGACTTATCACTTTCGGAGGCATGGCTTCTGAAAGGTTGAGGTTTAGAAGGTTGAGAAGGTTTTGAGAGGTTGGGATATTACTTTCCCACAGACGGCGCCAATTGTAGGTGCATAAATTAATGACCCACAATAAGAGGGAGCCTTAGAGGACTTATCCGAGAAGATGATGGTGTCTGGGAATGACTGGATGCCGTCCGGAAGCCTGAAAGGGAATAGCAAACGGTCAGAGGACCCTGGCCTGGGCGGCGCAAGGCTCTCCGATGCCAAAGTCAGTGTGGGAACTGGAACAATGGAAGGAGAGGGAGAAGAGAGACAGAGTAAGGGCTCTGTGAAGGAGATTGTGCGTACCTTGCATGGTGCATGGAGTTCTATTTGTAGAGGTTTGGATCGTATCTTTCAGAGGATATCTTGGTGTGGGTCCCATGATTCGACTGGGAAGTCATGATCAGCCCACAAAGTAATAAATGCAGTCTAATCCGGCCCACTCTGCATTTAATGCCAGTCGGGTCAGCCCACATTGCATTAAATGCGTGTCTTGTTGGGCCAGATTGTGTTGGGCGCCTTTGGCGGTTGGAGTACCATCGGATCTGCCCTCGGGCCTTGCCCTGATGTGGCCTCAGCCGCTGGATGCCGCCACGTCAGCGATCTAGTGAAGATAGCGGACGGCTGGATGTCGTGTCTGTCCCACTAGCACGTGACCCTATCCCTCCACGTGCCTGACGACGTGGGGGATGAGGGGCGTAAGTGAAGGTTCTCTCTTGCTTCGGCTACTGTCCTGGCTTCTTCAGCCGAGGTGGAGTTTTCTGCCGAGATGGCACCGGGGTGGCTCAGCCGAGGTGGAGCTTCCCGCCGAGATGGCACCCGGGGTGGACCAGTTCGGCGCTAGTGGCCCGGAGATGCTTGACTTCGGCCAAGGCCTCTGTCCTGGTAGCCGGGGTGAGATTGGTGCCACGTAGATGGCACGCGGATGGCACGTGAGAACGCTTAGCCCCATCTGATGGCTGTGATTAGCTTAATCCTGTGGCTCTGGAAATCTCCCCACACAGGTACATTTCCAATTAACTCTTAATCGGAATGGGTGCGTACTTACCAATGATAAATCCATTAATTGGCACAAAGGGATATTAGAGATAGATTTCATCTTGACCATTGAATGTTCTCTCAGCTCTACTACCACGTACCCAAATAATCGAGGTGTTGACCTATAGTTGGCATCACTCATTGGTGACTCAAAGCAAATGAATAGATAGAAACTTGAGTTCATTAATGTCTCAGGATTGAGAGCTTACTGCTAGGGAATTATGAGAGCAGACCTTAAAGTAAAGACAGTGTTTATAAGGTGCTTCTCATGGTTCTTCAATACATCCAATATACCAGCACTATGATCCAGAAACTTCTATTCTGATGATCGAGACAAATCACACTATCTCATAGTGATCAAAGTGTTGCAACCTTGTCAGTATGAGATATCCAGTCTCATCACTGGTTGTGAAGATATTTAAGTATAAGATTTGTCACACATGTCTCCCGTCTGTGGATCTCATCCATACACATGTGTTTAATCTATTATAGTTGTGGACTCCGGTTCATCTCATGAACCATCATATCATTCGTATTAATTATGTGAAAGTATATAATAAACACAATTTATCTCATGAAAGTAAAGCATGAATACACTGATAAATAAAGAAATTAATCAATTTATTATATTATCTACTGAATTGAGTCCATAAAACTAACATCTATCTCCTAGTCTTACATGCATCAATCTCATAGTCCCTTAATTTCCTCCCATGTTGGCCGATGTCACAGATCATGTCCCATCCATGTCAAGTCATGTAGACAAGGAGAGTGAGAGAGATCAAGTATTGTTAAGCATTTTCCGGCATAAAAACATTTACTTTTTATAGCGGAAAAAATAGCCTTTAGCAGCAGTTTTTTTCCACCGCTAAAAATCCCATTTAGCATATCAATCATATTCTATTAAAAAAAGACATTTCAGTCTTATCAAATAACAATATCTTTACACTTATCCAGATCCCATGAAGGTTTTAGTTAGACAAATCATGTGTTAAATTAGTGGAACTCTACGATGCAGCCCACCAATCAAATCCGAATCGCTCAAAATGTGATTACCACAATCTTTTATCTTCTTTTATCAAAATGTCGATGCAACGGTGGAATTAACTCCGATTTAAGTAAAATTTGTTGATACTCCATATATCTAGAAGAAGTTTATTTTTAGTCTTTCTGGTTTCAAAAGATGGGCCTCACTATAGAGTTCCACTCCTTCAAAGCAGGATTTCTCTTTGTCAAAGCTTAAGGGGTCTGGACTCCATAACCATATTAACTTCGTGACATGTAACTTTCTCTTCTTTCTCCACTATCTGATAGGGTAAATACTTCCATATATTGACGAACAAGCAACAAGTAGGGACATTGAGAATCAAGATACAGCAAAAGACTAACAGACTGAAAACTTCCACAACAAAGGCTATAAGAAATGCATCAAAGCAAATACAACATAATAATATTGAAAGGTTTATACAACATTAGCTTTAGCAGCACACAACATCCACATCTGTAGACACATATTTTCATAACCAGTATTTATCAGCTATAACCTTCTTTGGGGCTACTCCACTCATCCATGCATCCATGTTCCTTTCAAGGAATCCCTGAGAATGAAGTCAGGCACATAATATGTTAAATGTGACTTTGTTGAAAGAAATAAATCTCATCATCACATAACTAAACCAATATATTTCTCTGACATTTGCATAATTGCCAATTATGGATTTTTTTTTATTGTACATTAAGTCACCCTCTTTATGAAGCAGACAAATACTTTTAAATCCTAATACGATACGAGCCATGCACACATTCCACCACCAGCAATGCCCAGTCTGCTATATGTCCTTTTTGTGTTTACCTAAAATACTTTTAAAGTGAAGTTGAGTGAAGTGAAAAAAAAAAAGAATGAATAAAATATGTAGTGGGTTATGATGGTATTTTGTTTGTAGTTGTTTGAAATGGAATATTTTTGACTTTTTGTATGGGAGAATGAGTTTTTTTGTCTTTTAGTTAATAATTGTAGTTGCTTTTTGACTTTTTTTTAAAAAAGATGGAGGGAGTTTTGGTAAAAAGTGATTTTGATGTGATGTTTAAATGGACTTAACTTTACTTGACTTTACTAGTCAAATTACCAAATGGGCATAAGAGTTTAAATCATCCTTAAACTTTGTTTAAAACTAAACTCAAATCATTTACTCAAAAGAAAAAACTAAACTCGAGCAGGTTCGACAGTGTTTTCAAATTCAGTTGCATTGACATCACATTACATGTAAAAGTGAGATAATAAAAATAATTTAATATTATCTCACTTCCATCAAATTCGACCCTTATCCGAACATTAAGTTCATCACCCAGCCTCTCCATGCGGTGAGCATTTAGCAGCATATCTTCTAAAGGGGTCTCAGCTTCCTTGAGTAGGTTAAAAAAGAAAAAGAAACTGTAAGTGCTGATTTTTTACTGGTCAGCTGACGAGCTGATCAGTTCAGCTCGGCTATGGAGATGCTGATCAGTTCAGCTCGGCAATGGAGACCTCCTTCTTTCTTTTTGGATCTAAATCGATCTTCTTGCCTGTATCATAAGCAAACTATCATAAGAGCTCGATTGGGTGATCCGATCGAGGACTCTCCGATGATAAAGTTAGAATCTTCTCCACCTCTATTCCCAATTGTTTTTCTTGTGTTTTTAGAATTACACATACTATAGGTCTGGCTTTTCTCTCCTTTTATATTTCCTTTTCTTGATCCTTTCATCTTCTCTGCCCACATCCTTCTCCTTCATTGCTCACGTTTTGCTTCCCCATCACCTCCAATTCGAAACCCCCCCTGGAGCCTCCATCGTGTGCTGCTTTTAATCCATGAATTACTACCTTCATTATTGCGCCCCTCCCCCCACACACACAGACAGACAGAAACATATAGTGTTTCTCTCAATTTATACTTGTAATAACAATTACATAACCAGGCCTCAACCACTGGCATCGGAGGAATATTCCTCCGCGACTACACAGGATCCATCATCAAGGCCTTCCACTGCTGCTGAAACCCCCCTTAGGCAAAACTTCTTTCCTTCCTACGCGATGCACAACTCTGTCTTCATCTTGGTATCCAAGATGTAATATTTGAAGGCGACTCCTCCATTATTTGGAACAACATAAACACGGATGCTTGTATGCCATGGCGGCTGATGCCATTGTGGAAAAAATTGCAACACACCCTGAACCAGCTCCCTCGTTGACAGACCATCCTTGTTAGACGTAACACAAATAGGCTGGCAGATGCCCTTGCCAAACTGGGACCTCCCCAAGAAATATTATTTACTAACACTTTGCGAGTCACATTTGTTCCATTTACTTACCAGGAAAGATGTTTGCAGGAGGAGGAGCAGGGCGGACTCAGGAAGCACATCGTATGGCAGCTAACCTTTTGAAGCACACAACACGAGTTTTGAACAATCCTAATGTGGGAGCAAGCTGACAACTTTTGGAAGAAGCAACCGATCTACAGATCTATCAAATCTTTATATGTTTTTAAGCCACAGAGGCTACCTTTTGTAACACTCTATATATATTATCAATAATATCCCTTTTCTGAGAAAAAAAATTACATAATAAGACTAATTTAAAATTAAACTCAAATATAAAATCTCTAACTAATTTCTCTTTTTTATCTTTACTAACCAAAACAACCCAAATCCTATCTTAGAAGTTCTAAGATAGCGAATGAGTGTCGGTGATAGAAAGCCCAAATCCCAGCCCACCTAATGAGTGCTTGAGGTTTAGTATATATTTCCAAACAATTTGTAGTTAGCCCGGCTCAACCAGGCCTAATTAATTTAATAGGTGGGCTTGGACCTAGGTTTTACGGGCCTTGTTTGTTAAAGGCCTATCTTTCTAAAGTTGGCCCGGGCCTAGATGTTCCTCATCGCTGCCTGGCCCGGCCATGAACATTCCTTGCAGAAACATGAAAGATAAGACCGTTCACGAGATCACCACCAGGCCACGGCTCACAGTAGATGTCATGAGAGGAAATCCTGTTACTTTATACATCATGCAATAACAAGACTACTCAAAATTCAAACTAAAACCTAAAATCTCTAACTAATCTTTCATTTATCTTTATAACCTAATTCTATTTTTATCTCCTAAGATATATCTAACATATAGGGATGGCAATGGGTTAAACCGGTGACTTATCCGAGCTCACTCATGTGTTAGGGGCAGGCTGGGTACTGTATATCGTCTACAGAGCCTAAAATTGCTATTAATGTAGTAGCCTGATAATGTTGGAGATTTTTGAAAATATGGAAATCCAATATTTGGGTTTTGGATTCATGGACAACCTTTTTAAAATCATGTAATTAAACATGGTAGAGAATCTTAGTCAACAAACCCATTTTCACTTTGCTTCTTGCCCCTTTACTTCCTCTTTATTTTGTTAGGCGATTAAAAAAAGGAAAAGGCATCTATAAGCATTTCCCAAATCACCTTTTTTAAACTATATTTGACGACATGGACCCTAACCGGTGGATTGAGCGATGAGATGCGGGGCACCTAGTGACTATTCAATGAGACCAAATCCACCAGATGTCTGACCCCTCCGATGGGCTTTGAGTTTATTCTTTCTACCAAAAAAAAATATATATATATATATATATAACATATATATATATATATAACATATATATATATATATAACAGAGGGTAAAACAGTCTTTCATTTGACAGCTGAGAAGATAATTCATGTGTTGTTAGATAATACAATGGCAAGTAAAAATAAAAGGTACTCTTCCTAATTCCTATAAGTTGAGAAAAGGGCAAAAACTAGCTTTTCTAAAATTACAAAAGAAAAATCCAACTTTCCCTTTGTGCTTTTTTTCCCGGGAAATAATGCATGGTACCCCCACCCACCCAAACCTCCTGCTCCTAAATCCTCCTATGCGAGATGTCTAAACTTGGGAGGATTAGTTTTTTCGAGCAGAGGATCTGAATAATATACTTAGATTTCTCGTAGTTTTTTTTTTTTTTAAGAGAAATCTTGCATTCATATTCCTCTAGTAGGAAATCAGTATCCTCTCTATTGAAGAAACTCAGTTTAATAGAATGAAAAAAACAATTCCTCATTTTCACATAATATTTGTTGCACTAGTCACTCAAGTCACAAGGGAATTGGCAAAGAAAAGACCGCATGCAGAGAAAGAAGACCTGTTTTTTTAAGAAGCGACCTACATTTTTAAAGTTGTTTATATATATAAATTTTATTTCATTAAAAGGATATCATTTTGCATGGGGACCTCAAATCATTTTGGTGCCCACTACCCCTAATGATGGAAATAGGTTGGGGCAACTTAAATGATCCAAACACGGTGGATCCTATCAAAATGAGAGAGATAAGTAATTTTTTTTTTTTACATTAATTTTTCTCCTGCAATAAGATTCTCAATGGTTCTTTAAAATGATTAAACATGTCTGCAGAGAAGCATAAGATGCCACAGTGGTAAAGAGGCGTGCTTCTCACTACAGAATTTGTGATCCCTGCACTGTCAGAGCCTATGACGGATTTAGGATTTTTATTGTGTGGTGTGGGCAGTTATCAAATTAAAAATTTAGAGAATCTTAAGGTCTTATTAAAGGAGTGGAAGACACTCGAAACGGCATACTCAGGCATTAAGAAATTTTACCTTAATCAGAGACATGAAGAATTTGGCATAGCTAGCTATCAGATCCAACAAAGAGACTTGCTATTATAAACTCTCCAGAAGGAGTTCAATTTAAACGTTAGATTTTAAAAGATCCAAGTGAGTAAGAGAGATTACCTCCAATACCACGACCATTATAATGATCAACCTTGATTATGATCATGCGGTTTCGCTCCATTATAAAGTGATCTACGAAGCACACGATTACCATTACTTATTCCACTTTCTTCAGCAATGGCAAAAGTCCGGTCTTCATTATTGAGCCCCTCTACTAAGGCTTGGTTTGCTCGCGCGACACCCTTGGGAAGAGTCGTCCCTGCAAGAAGAAGAAGAAGAAGAGAAAGCAATAGTAAATGACGCCCATTCATATCTCTCTTTCTCTCAGTTAGGACTGTTGGTTGTTGATCAAAGAGAGCTCTACTGAGAGAAAGGAGAAAATGGTGTGGCATGCAGGCTTGAATCCACTCATGCAAAGATCCTATCGTTTCGTCCCAATAAATAATGACCCAATGTCTCTCGAGTTGAGAGAGATTCATTGAATGATTCAACTACGACCTATAAATGAAAATGATGGTCCTGCTGGGAAACAGCACAATTTTGTGGTCAAATATTTTGACTAGTGTGTGGGGATATTTCCGAACTCACCGGATGACTGGCCGGATGCTCTATCTCATGCTCCGGCGCCAGCTAGGCCATCTCGGCAAGGCCCGTCTCAACGTCCGCCAGTTCGGCCAAGTGCCCCACTCCGGCCAGAGACTCATCTCGGCACCTTGCACGACATTTCCACCTTGGCCAGGACGCTCCCAGCTCGGCTGAGCTCCACCTCGGCCAGGTCGTCTCCAGCTCGGCTAGGGACTCCTCCCCGGTCCTCCATTTCGGCGTCTCTGCAAGGGCTCTAACCAAGTCAAGGTCCTCTCCGACCTCGGCTCCCCGACCTCGGTGAGGATGCCAGGACTAGCCGAGGCAGGGCCTGACAGCTGTCCACCCTTGGACACTTGAGCACGCTAGGCCCGTGCGACAAGACAAGGGGGACAGCCCGTATCTCCTGACAGATCGCCCTCCACAGCTCCCAAAGCGCCAGGATATGGCCTAACGGGACAGGACAGGCTACGACGGGACCAGACAGGCTACGATGAGACCGCGCCTCCCTAGTACCTGACAAAGTGGGCTATGACAAGACAGCCAACAACCCGTTTGCCTCCTCCTCCTCTATATAAACACAGCTACCCCTCCAGAAAAAAGAGGACGCCATTACCACTCTGGTATGCCATCTTCTTCCCCAAAAATCTCCTCCCTCTGCTTAGTTCATACACTAACTTAGGCATCGGAGAGCCCTGCGCCGCCCAGGCCAGGGTCCTCTGACCTGCATTTCTCCTTCCTTTTCTCAGGCTCCAGGCGCAGGCATCGGTGTCCCTAATCTCACTCGGGTAAGTCCTCTAAGGCACCCCCCATTATTGTGGGTCGTTATTTTTTGCTCCTACAATTGGCGCCGTCTGTGGGGAAGCAATATCCCAGCCGTCCAACCTTCTCCAAATCTTTCCAAACACCATGCCTCGAAGAACCAGAAAGGGAAAGGAACCTATCGCATTGTCGACACAACTGCCGACGGTCCCCCGCCGAGAGAGGTCAGGAGCAAGATCTGGCCAAGCAGGCGACCAACAGCAGGATACTCGGTCGGGTTCATCCTCTGAGGATTCGACCTCGACTCTACCCCCCGAAAGACGCGCCCTGAAGAGCAGAAGCAACCGGGCCCGGGAGCAGTTCAACCTCCGCGACAGCGATCATATCGCTTCCAGCTCAGCGGATATCTCCAGCTCGCTAGTAGCCCCCAGCTCTGCAGGAATCTCTTCCAACTCGGGGGCAGCTAGACGGAACTTTGTCACTTAGCTTCCGACCTCATGCTGGTCCGTCCACGTGCTGGTTTCCACCTCACGCTGGTTTCGGCCTCATGATGGTCTCGACCGCATCAGACGACCTCATGCTGGTCCGTCCACGTGCTGGTTTCCACCTCACGCTGGTTTCGGCCTCATGATGGTCTTGACCGCATCTGACGACCTCATGCTGGTCCGTCCACGTGCTGGTTTCCACCTCACGCTGGTTTCGGCCTCATGATGGTCTCGACCGCATCTGACGACCTCATGCTGGTCCGTCCACGTGCTGGTTTCCACCTCACGCTGGTTTCGGCCTCATGATGGTCTCGACCGCATCTGACGACCTCATGCTGGTCCGTCCACGTGCTGGTTTCCACCTCACGCTGGTTTCGGCCTCATGATGGTCTCGACCGCATCTAACGACCTCATGTTGGTATCGCCCTCGTGCTAGCTACGCGCTTCACAGGTTTGGCCTCATGTTGGTCTCGGCCAGTGCCATCGAGGCTGCCTTCGGGTTCTTACACCCAGGTTTCTCCACCTCGGCGAGTGCCAGAAAGACAAGTCACGGGTTAACAGCCCTGGAAAAGCCCTCGAGTTCGGACACTCGGCCAATTCCTAAACTCAGGGTCTTCACCCATCTCCAAGGGTTAACAGCCCTGGAAAAGGCCTCGAGTTCGGACACTCGGCCAATTCCTAAACTCAGGGTCTTCACCCATCTCCAAGGGTTAACAGCCCTGGAAAAGGCCTCGAGTTCGGACACTCGACCAATTCCTAACTCAGGGTCTTCACCCATCTCCAAGGGTTAACAGCCCTGGAAAAGGCCTCGAGTTCGGACACTCGGCCAATTCCTAAACTCAGGGTCTTCACCCATCTACAAGGCTCTACGCCCTGGAAATGGCTTCGAGTTCCTACACTCAGCCTTTCCTAAAGCCCCGTGTCTTGGACACACTCCGGCTCTACGCCCTGGAAACGGCATGGAAGAGTTCCTACACTCAGCCTTTCCTAAAGCCCCGTGTCTTGGACACACTCCGGCTCTACGCCCTGGAAACGGCATGGAAGAGTTCCTACACTCAGCCTTTCCTAAAGCCCCGTGTCTTGGACACACTCAGGCTCTACGCCCTGGAAATGGCTTCGAGTTCCTACACTTAGCCTTTCCTAAAGCCCCGTGTCTTGGACACACTCAGGCTCTACGCCTTGGAAAAGGCCTGCAGTTCCTACACTCAGCCTTTCCTAAAGTCTGGGTTCATAAACCCCCCCAAGGCAGTTCGGCCAAGGCCAGTTTCCTGAAGTCCGGGTTCATACACCCCTCAAAGACCGTTTCCTAACTTATGCTCATCTCCGACCCACTGTCGCAAGGCAGTTCGTCTCGGCCAAAAGCTGGCCACTTCGGCTAAGGGCAGCTCTACAAGATTGCAGTAGAGACTGTTCCGTATCACCTCCTCGGCCTCATGCCAGTTCGCAGCTCCACAGCAGCGCCAGACTCCAGTACGGCAGGAAATCCTTCCTCCGGCTCGGCAGCAGTGCCAGTCTCCGGTTTAGCAGCCTCCTCATCAGCTTGCTTCCTCAGCAGCAGCAGTAGCAAGATACTCCTAAATAAATGAGCCATCTCCCTTGGCTTTCAGCAACAATGCACTCTCCAGCTCGACAGAGGCATCTTGTTACAGCTTCACAGTGATGCCAACCTCCAGCTCCGGTTCATTGCCAGCCAGTCATCCTCCATGATACTTACCTTCTGACCTCAAGAGAGCAGTCTATCGAGCTCAGAAGCTGGGGGGCTATTGTGTGGGGATATTTCCGAACTCACCGGATGACTGGCCGGATGCTCTATCTCATGCTCCGGCGCCAGCTAGGCCATCTCGGCAAGGCCCGTCTCAACGTCCGCCAGTTCGGCCAAGTGCCCCACTCCGGCCAGAGACTCATCTCGGCACCTTGCACGACATTTCCACCTTGGCCAGGACGCTCCCAGCTCGGCTGAGCTCCACCTCGGCCAGGTCGTCTCCAGCTCGGCTAGGGACTCCTCCCCGGTCCTCCATTTCGGCGTCTCTGCAAGGGCTCTAACCAAGTCAAGGTCCTCTCCGACCTCGGCTCCCCGACCTCGGTGAGGATGCCAGGACTAGCCGAGGCAGGGCCTGACAGCTGTCCACCCTTGGACACTTGAGCACGCTATGGCCCGTGCGACAAGACAAGGGGGACAGCCCGTATCTCCTGACAGATCGCCCTCCACAGCTCCCAAAGCGCCAGGATATGGCCTAACGGGACAGGACAGGCTACGACGGGACCAGACAGGCTACGATGAGACCGCGCCTCCCTAGTACCTGACAAAGTGGGCTATGACAAGACAGCCAACAACCCGTTTGCCTCCTCCTCCTCTATATAAACACAGCTACCCCTCCAGAAAAAAGAGGACGCCATTACCACTCTGGTATGCCATCTTCTTCCCCAAAAATCTCCTCCCTCTGCTTAGTTCATACACTAACTTAGGCATCGGAGAGCCCTGCGCCGCCCAGGCCAGGGTCCTCTGACCTGCATTTCTCCTTCCTTTTCTCAGGCTCCAGGCGCAGGCATCGGTGTCCCTAATCTCACTCGGGTAAGTCCTCTAAGGCACCCCCCATTATTGTGGGTCGTTATTTTTTGCTCCTACAACTAGATTATAAGGCCAATATTGTTTAGAGCTTTTTTAACTCATTCGAATTTTGATTGTCGATATTCATTTTCGATTGCATGTTCATTTTGATGAGATCTAAGAGAAACACACACTATAACTTAACTCATTCAGCTTCAGTTGTGGTTTGTCAACAATCTACACGTTCATCCAAGCCTTAATCTCCTCTCTTTCATCAAGCCACGTTACCTTTTTATTTATTTATTTATTTAAGGCACTTACCTTTATGATTCTAGGAGAAATCTCCCCAACCCTTAACTAGTGCATCACAAGCTTTGACAAGGTTTAGTAAGAATAGGAATGCAATAGTGATGGACTCTCCAAACAAACAATGATCACCGCTAAAACACAACGGACATTTTCACATGACATGCATGAACCGAGGTCAAAGGGTTTTATTACCATGAAAATACCACACATAATTTTTTAACATGTAGTCCCCTAATAATGTCATTCTTTCACTGATAACTATTAAGAAGGGGTCTCCATTTACTCAAGCAATACAGAGGCTACATAGTCGTGGCCCAATAAGACCTGGGCTTCGTAGGTTTTGCCTAGGCCAGCCCACATTTCTGGTAATGGATGAGTGGTCCAAGCTTTGGGGCATCACTGGCAACAGATATCTATCGACCGTCGACTAGAACCTGATCTTCTTAAAAGAAAAAAAAAAGAACCTGATTCAGTGCATGGGTTGTTTCTTTTTCTCTATCAAAAGTTGGGTCAGGGCGTAGAGATTCATGGTCTATGACCTAAACTTAGGGATACAAACGGGTGGGGTCAAAGCCAGTTCCATATTGGAAATGGAACCCTTAACCCTAGAATGGTTTCATTTCCGGTGTTCCAGTTGGAGTACCAGGTCTAGTTTTGGGTCCAATTTCAACTTTCTAATTTTTTTACTTGACTTGCTTCTGTTTTTCTGAACCATAGAGCAGAGTTCTGTGGTTTTTTTTCCTTTTTGGGTACAACATAAGGTTTATATATATATAGAAAGATTTACATGAGTCCACGGGTTGGAACCTAGGTGGCTCTCGAACCGGGCTCATTTAGGTCCAAGAACCCGACCCGTATATTTATCAGAATCTAAAAACGGTCCCAAACCCAGTTTTTCTCAGGTCAAAACCTCCGGCTACTTGGAGAATCAGGTATCTACTTTCATCTCAATGTAACTACTGATCTTTCCCGCATCTGACTGTGTAATACAACTCGCATCCAACCCATCACAAATCAAATGCCGGCCAACAATTCCTACACCGCACAAGCGGGTGGAGCTTGGTCTTATCCAATCTAAAAAAGATAAGATACAGGTGGGTGTCAACTTGCAGATTTCCCTCCCAACCTGAACTGTTTGCCACTAGGAAATGGCAAATCTCAACTTACCTGCAACCCAACCTGTATGTAACCTGCCTAATTTGACCGGCAACAAAGTTATCATATGTAACGTGGTCAAGAAGGCAAAGTCTTGATTTGTGAACGAAAAGCAAGTTTCCAATTTCTAGCGCCCATGGCTTCAAATTTCTAATGTTGGGGCCACCTTCATGTCAGCAGTCCAAAAACTGCAGCTGGATTGTCATTGTTCAATGACTAAAGAAAGGTCTAGCTGAACTGGACGTATTGAGACGTATTGACTTGACCCAAGTTGTCCCAATCAATCTTATATGTAGAGTAACAATCCCAATAGTTATCAATGGGCGGTGCCTTTACTTACGATATTACTTGTTTCAAGTAGTCCAGCATTTAGCATTTTCTCCTCAGGAGAGGGAAAATTAATTTTTCCTCCTCTTGTTTGCTTAGTTTGAGGGGGAGGGGAGGGGAGGGGAGGGGAGGGAAGAAAAAATCCCCTTTTTGCCTCCCTCTTTCCCCCTTTTTCCCCCATTTTTGAAGAGAAAATTTGGGGCTAAAATTTTCAAATTTTGACCCCCAAATTCACCTCCCCCACTTTCCCTCCCCCCTTCCCAAGCACCCTCTATCTTCACTTTCCCTCCATTTTTTCCTCTAATTTTTCATTCCCCTCATTTTACCTTCTTCCCAAACATAGTGTAACTGAGAGAGAGAGAGAGCGAGAGGGGGGGGGGGGGGGGGATAAAAATGAAAGGGCGTCATTTACTATTGCTTTCTCTTCTTCTTGTTGCAGGGACGAATTTATAATAGCCATGATTGGAAAATTCTTCGAGTGAGAATCTTGATTCTCCCGGCCGATTCATCTTTGACGAAGGACCGAGTAAAAAATATAGAGGAGACTTGGCTGAGTCATCTCAATTTAATAAGTTGTTTGCAATCCAAACCATTTAATAGGTATAGGCATACGCATATCTAATTTTAAACAATTCATTACTAGGGCCGCCAATAGCCGTTGCTAAAAGTGACCTGGCAGTCGCTAATCCTCTTTAGCGACTGCCATGCAGCGGCCGCAACAAGTTCGTCGCAAAAGGGTATGGCGGTCGCTAATACTCAATATAATTTTTTTTAAAAAAAATTTAATACCTTTAGTGACCAATAAAGACCTTTAGCGACCGCCAATGGCGGCAGCTAATAGTATTATTTTTTTGAAAAAAAAAAACTCATATACAACATCCCAACACCTCAGTGCTATCACATGGCACCTAATTTTCAATACCAATAAATATGAAATAAATAGGTGCCATAGTGATGAAATTGAAACACAGGCCTAAAAAAAAGGTAGGCTAGTAGAGAAAAGAGAGAGTTGAAACCTACTTTTTTTTTCACTTATGCAACTCCAACAAAAAGACAGAGAGAAGAAGCATGGGTAATTTGCAAAACCCACATCAGAAAAGGAATGGAAGCCCAGAATTACATAGTTGGCAATAGCATTTTTTAGCATTATTTGACTTGATTCAATCAAAAGACTACGAAGCAAGTTGATAGTGATACAGTGATTAGGATGAATTACAGGGAGACAAAAGCCATTCAAGCAGTTAATTAAATCATAGAAATTCTGTTTAACAAATAAACTAATTAATCCATACAAGTTTCAACTTAAAACAGGGAAGTAAATCTGCAAATGGGTAAAATATCTAATATAGAGGAAGACCCATGCTGGCATCACATGCTGATTAGTTGGCATAGAGAGTAGTCTGTGCCTCACCTTCTACATTTTTTCCAACAGATACAACTCACCATTTAAGTGAACCACTGAAGCCTTTCTCAGTTCTCACAACTACATTAGGTGTTTTTGGAAATAAGGAAACAAAAAGGCCAAAGTGGTTGTATTGGCCAGATTTGGAACCTGTGCAGCACAAGAAGTTCATACACAATGCAGAAGATTGGCAAAAAAAAAAAAACAATAATGCAGATCCATAATGCCAGGGACACAAACAAAGAATAGGCAACTCATAACATAGCCAGAAGAGATATCAACAACAATGCTTCCTGGTGAGTATTCAGCTTGACTAGCTACTAAGAGCGTATGAAAAGAAGCATAAGTTCCATTCAGGGGGTATTATGATGAATCATAAAGAGCATGTCAGCAGTATTTGGATGGCAATCTCACACCCTGGCCAGCATTCAGTATTTTATGGAAAAATCGTAAACCCCTGTAAATGTTGACAAGGCAAGAATTGCTGAACATGAAAAAAATACCAACAGCAGTCTGGGCATTATAAATTTTATATATATTGTTGTCTACGCATCATAGATTCAAAATTTGCAGCCCCATAATAAATCTGCATCAGCCAAGATTTGTAGATTGTCATGGAATTTCTAGGTATCTTTTGAGATTTTGATTTATCTTCAAGCATTCCCTTCACCTGGTCCCACCACTGCCACAACACACAAAAACAAAGAATGATATGTTGATTGATCAAGTATGCCTAGAAAGATATGTCCATACAGCATGTGCACACACAAAGATTGGTCACCACTGGCACTTTGATATATTCCTTAATAGACAAAGAAAAAAAAATTAAAACAGGCATCTGTAACTCAGTACTTCGATATTGAATTCATTCACATACCAGCTTCTTTTCGGGAAAAGTACCCACGATTGAAGATGAGACTCCCTGTATTCACAAGTAACCCGATCATCTTGGGGGAAAAGGAGAAGAATAAAAGAAAGTTCAACATTGTGAAGATCGATAGAACAAAAGCATGTTGATTCAAAAATGAAACTTAATGCTGATGCCAGCATTTATCTCCTTTCATATATTTCATTTCCAATTTAAAAACAGATGACATGGGAGGTATCACCTAAAAACTGAGGAAATGATGCATCTTCTGGAGTTACCTGCTTATATTTCTTGTAGATTCGCTTGGTTACTATGTTCTTGGATTTATCATTAATCGACATGGCATTGCACATCTTAGCCCGGTACTCATCATAATGAGGCTCCCATTTCTTCAAACATGCGGCTGGAAATGAATACATAGTAAAACATCTCATTTTGTTTAAATAGCATTTAACTATGCAAAATGAAACAACATGAAACAATATGAGCATTAGCAACATAAGCACATTCATTCTGTTTAAATAATAAAATCCTAAAAGGACACGTTAGAAATAGAGATAGAGAGATATAATCATTTATCCATTACAACCCCAAAAGACCTAAATCAATTCCAGTTCTAGTAGTGAATCCAAACACAACTATAAAGCATGCACTCATCCTGCACCACCTGCACTCACCCTGCACCACCTGCACACACCCTGCACCAAAGAGCAATGGACGGCAACAAAAAGCTGTAGATGGGCCCATTGTGCTAAAAAAAGGACCCAACATTTCTAAAGATAATGCTCTTTTGGCCTTCATCAAAAACTAAAAATGCCATATTTACAATTACTGAATCCTTGGGAAGTATATTACAAATGGATAAAAAAAAGGTGGGGGTATATATATAAGAAATTAATATGAATAAAACTTTTTTTTTTTCTTTTGTAAGTCCTCTTCTTAAATTGAACCCACCAACATTTGTCACAAGCCTTAAACATTTGTATTTAAGTAGAAACGTTATACTCTCAAAAAAAAAAAAAAAAAGTAGAAACGTTATATCTGCCTTTCACCACAGGCCTTCATTTTAGTTTCTAAAAGGAAGGTCCAAGTGGTCTTGAGCTACTAACCTTGACATTCAGGGCATTAATTTAATGATTTTAATCCATTCAACACCTTCTCTGTACTTGTGGTAAGAAAAGACATGAATTTGCCACCTTTCATCATCTTTATGCTCAGATTCTTCTGTACTATCCCAACTTCATTTTCCACTACCAAGGCTGCATGCTTGGTTCTCAATAAAATAGATAATATAGGGATGCCCCATGCAAGAGGAAGATCAGTGTAGTGCGGATTCCTTTCCTGGTACTATTTCTATGTTTATTGCATGTAAACCACTTTTGCTTATTTGTTTTTCTCTTGTTTCATCCAAGTTGTGGCTGTAAGTGCTAGTGTAATATCAAATCATGGTTTATAATTTTATTGGAGTGGTGGGAGACAAAAAGTACTTGATGGGGACTAGCCAAAGCTCCCAACAATCTAGATTTAATACAAAATGTATATTGTTTTAGCTTTTGTATTTGTCCATTTTTGTTTTCATTTTTTGTGAGCAATAAAATTTTACTGTTATCGTTAAAAAAAGAAGCTAACCATGTATACCTATCCACCCTGTATAGAACCATCTTCAAACATGTCACTCTTGAATCTGACTTTTGTGTTTAAACTTTTAATGTCTGTTGGAGAAATTTTCAAGACACTAAACAGCCACATATATTGGATGCAAATTTCTACATATACCAATTTATTTATTTGATCATCATCATGTACCCGCAGGAAAAATGGAGATCAGATCCATGTTTCCAACTCTCCCTAAACCTAACTGTATAACCTCGAGCCCATTAGTGTAAATTGAACTAAAAGTGAATGACAGTCATATATATATATATATATATAATTTCATACACGAGCCCATTCTTTTTTAATTGGTCCAAATCTCAATCAAGGAACCGGGTGTGCTTAGATTTGAGTCCTTGCCAAGTAATTTTAGGATGAACAACTGATATTTCATGAGGATATCTCGGCCAATAATAGGGATTGGATTGATGATGGGGATCAGGAGAATTCAAGAGGAATAGGGGTTTCAGAGATGGCAAAACCTAACCCATCATCAATCCCATCTCCATGGTCCAAAGCGCCAAAAAAAAAAAAAAAAAAATCAATATCTGCTGAACCAAACCCTACACTCTTCAAATCCAGTCATTTACACCTATCTCAAAACCATCCCTGTTGACTCACATCCCAAAACCAATCAAACTTATCTCCTTGCATAAAAGGTTTCTCTCATCTGCATCATCCCTTCCAATCCCTAAAACCCCCTCCGTTATTTCTTTACAGTGAATACCTTCAAATCACCAACCCATCTCATAAACCATTTCTATCTCTTCTACACCTCCCTTTGTTTCTATATAATTAATCAACTTGAATGAGGTAAAAAAAAAAAAAAAAATCCCTAACATTTCACCTAACCCTAAAAAGAATGAAGAAGGGAAGCACAAATTTAAGATCCTTACTTGAGAGTCGCTGTCCAAGAATCTGCAGAGCTTCCCCCAATGAAGTCATCCACCATTTTGGACATCCTCCAAAATTCCGGAGTAACCGTCTTTGGAAAAAAATAAGCTAAGAAAAAGAAGTAGCTTGCCATCAGATCCTTATAAGTTAGCTAAGAAACAAAATTCTTCATATGGGTGAGTCCTTCATTGTAGTCGATCATCCTTCATTGTAGTTGATCATGCTCTCTTCGCCATGATCGCCTAGAACTGTGCACGCTCTCTGCAACTTGTTTACCAAGGATATGAGATTATCCATGGGGAAAATAAAACTGCAATCAGATCTAAATGGTTAGATCTGAGAAAGTTGCAGAGAGAGGGATCCAAGAAGAGAGCGTGAGGAAAAAGGAGAAGAAGGGTTCGCCGTCGGTCTCAGAGGCATAGTCGTCGTCGGTGCGCGGGAGAGAGAAGGAGAGGGAGGGTGGGAGAGAGAAGGGGAAGGGGAAGGGGAGAAGGGCGGGAGCAAAAAAGGAGAAGGGGAGCAGGGCGGGAGCAGGGGAAAAAACAAGGGGAAGCAAAAAGTGAAGAAAAACACTGAGAAGGGCATTAGCGACCGCGACAGGCGGTTGCCCGCATTTTGCTGCGCCAATAGTCATTTTTGGAGTAGTGATTAAAGTTTATTTATAAGTAACCATGCATGGGGTTTGGACTTAGTAATTTAAATATGATGATTGGAATGTAATTTAAAACTTATATTTAATCTTTTATATTTAATATTTGATCTAACAAATTATATAACATGCAATATTTTTTTTATTAATTGCCCTTACTATTGTAATTTTCTTGCACATATAAATTTGTTAATTTGATTTACTTATCATGAAGGCATGTAAATAAATATATTTTTATATTTCATAAGTAATGGGCTCCTTTTTATATATATTTTTGAAATTATTTTAAAAAAGCATGACTCTCCCGAGTCTCCGCGTTGACTCTATCCGAGTCGATTTCTTTTTTGCATTGAACGAGTCGACTTCCTTGCCAATCCCCTTGTGACTTGGGTGACTAGTATAATAAATATTATGTGAAAAGGAGGAATTATTTTTTTCTAATCTGTTAAACAGAATTTCTTTTAATGAAGAGGATATTGATTTCCTACGAGAGAAATATGGATGAAAGATTCCACACAAGAGGATTTAGGGGCAGGAGGTTTGGGTGGGTGGGAGTACCATGCATTATTTCCGAGTAAAAAAAAGCAGAAAGGGCAATTTGGATTGTACTTTTTGTAAATTTTAGAAAAGCTAGTTTTTGCCCTTTTCTCAACTAGGAATTAGGAAGAATACGTACCTTTTATTTTTACTTGCCCTTGTATTATCTGATGATGCCAAAAAAAGAGGAATTCGGACACCACCGGTCAGATGATTAATGCTGTGCAATAATTGAAGAGAGATGAGAGATTTATAGTGGTTCGGTCAAGCGTGACCTACGTCCACTTCAAAATGGTGATCTTTGATTAATGTCGAAGGTTACAGATATGAGAAAGTAGAGAAAAAACCATCCTCCACAAGTGCTGGTGGGGCTCCTTGATTTATAGTCCTCTCCCTAACAGATGGGGACGACTCTTCAGGCAACGTTTGTCCTTGGAGCCCTCGAACTACCCTCGCGCTGGAGGAGGCAGGTGTGGAACTGCCATCGCGCTGTACGAGGCAGGTGAGATATTTCTCCGCAGGACCTGGTAGGAGCGGGATTGCTTCCGGAGCAACGTGGCTGCCCTGACTTGGTCTCTTCGTGGGCTTGGACCTGAGCTTCATCCTCATGGGTTGGGTCATTTGGGCCTGACTCATCATTATCTAACAAGTCCTCTCGACACAGCAAGATTACAAAAAAGTAGAATTGTGAGGACGAGCTCTCTTCAAATTTATAATTCTTGTCTTTTTAACCAATCAATCTTTAACCCACATGAATTATCTTCTCAGCTGTCAAATGAAAGACTGTTTTACCCTCTGTTATAATTTTTATTTTTTTGGTAGAAAGAGTAAACTCAAAGCCCATGGGACGGGTCAGACATCTGGTGGAGTTGGTCTCATTGAATAGCCACCAGGTGCCCCGCATCTCATCGCTCAGTCCACCGGTTAGGGTCCATGTCGTCAAATATAGTTTAAAAAAGGTGATAAGGGAAATGCTTATTGATGCCTTTTCCTTTTTTAAATCGTCTAACAAAATAAAGGGGAAGTAAAGGGGCAAGTAGCAAATTTAAATGGGTTTTCTCATGGGTTTGTTGACTAAGATTCTCTACCATGTTTAATTACATCATTTTAAAAAGTTGTCTATAGGCCTATCAATGGGACGGGCCGAGCCTGGGCATGGGTTATCCAATCTCGTCCCGAATATTAGATGGGCATGCCGGAGGTTATCCGATCCCGGCCCTAAATTGAGCAGGCCTATGTCAAATCCCATCCCGTGCAGTCCGGGCCGGGCTTGGGCTTTAGCACGATCTTGAGCATTAGATCAACACTCTCTAATTATTCATATACGGTCACCAAACTTTAAACCCTCTTCTTCATATCCTCCCTGAACCAACCCCACATCCTCAAAATATTACCTCATGCTTTTATTTTGAAGAATCTGATCTGAAAGCACATATGGCTCTGGGCTGTTTCCACTTTCTAGGGGCCTCATGGATATATCCTAATTACTGTTTTCAAAGGCAGCCAAGGTCCTCATAGTGTTGTACGATGTAGAAACCAACAGCTCGGGTCTCTTGATCCTGGGTTGGGAGAAGGGAAGACAGTGCTGCTTCGAAATGGTTGGATATGCATTGGCAAGAACTGTCAGGAGGGTGAAAAACCAGGTCCAGAGCTGCTTCTGTGAATTAAACTGGATACTAGTCTGGGATGTGTCTTCTACTTTGAAAGTTAGACTGCACCTAGTCCCCAAATAGTTCAGCTTTAAGACACTATGATGCAACCTATTTTCAGAAGCTACTTGTAAGTCTAGTTGTGACAAGTGGCATATTTTTAGCTATTGGTATTGTGGCTGGACTCTTATTGTTATTATCATTTTTTGCTGTATCTTGGGATTTTATTTTCTTGCCAATAGAATTTCTGCTCTGTTTTTTAACTGTGATGGGGCGGTTTCGAAAAAATACATAAAAATTAGTAAAATAACCTTGTGATCGGACCGTGCCGGGTCTAGACGGGCTGGGCAGGCTCTGCCCATTCTCAATCCCATTTTTTCCGGGCTTTCAAATAATTGTCCAAGCCCAGCCCGCTGGGCTCGAATTTTTTTAAAAGCCTTGTGTTTTTGAGCTTGGGATGGGCCAGGCCGGGTACCCATTTCAACGGGCTAAATTGACAGGCCTAGTTGTCCATGAATCAAGAACCCAAAGATTGGATTTCCATATTTTAAAAAATCTCCAACATCATCAAGTTACATTAATAGCAATTTTAGAGTCTGTACATATTAAAAAATGTTTGGTCATTTGATCATCAGATAAAGCCTTAAAGGAAAAATGGATGACATAAACTACCCAACCTGCCCCTAACACATGAGTGAGCTCATGAGATAAGTCACCGGTTTAACCCATTGCCATCCCTATGTTATAGATATCTTAGGAGATAAGATATAATTAGGTTTCTTTCGGTTTAAGAGATTAGTTAGAGATTTTAGGTTTTAGTTTAAAATTTGAACGTTCTTGTTATTGCATGTATAAAGTAAGAGAATTTCCTCTCATGACAACTATTGTGAGCCATGGCCTGGTGGTGATCTTGTGATTAAGCCGGCCATGGTTTATCTTTCATGTTTCTACAATTAGGGATGTTCATGGCCTGGCCAGGCAGAGTTGAGGCACTTCTAGGCCCGGCCCGACTTTAGAAAGATATGCCTTTAAACAACAAAGCTAGCAAAACTTAGGTCTAAGCCCGCTTATTTAATTAAATGGGCCTGGCAGAGCCGGGCTACCTACCAATTGTTTAGAAATATACTCTAAATCTCAAGCACTTATTAGGTGGGCCGGGATTAATTTAGGCATTTTTATCACCTAATCCGCATCGGACCCAAATATTAATTGGGTTTTCTATCAGTCAAAGTTTTTGGAAGAGTTCGTGACAAATATGATCTAATGGACCATCAGCCCTAATAGACTCAAATAGTGACGGATCCACTCATATAAAGTGATCACCAAGAAGACAAGAAGACCGATTTTCCAAGATATTTACCATTATATAGTTTAGAGAATAAAGGATTGTTAATTTTCATCTTAACCATGACGGATACTTTCCAGGAAAGGATCATTTGTGTGTGGGGAGATTTCCAGAACCACAGGATTACGCTAATTACAGCCATCAGATGAGGCTAAGCACTCTCACGTGCCATCCGCGTGCCACCCACGTGGCACCAAGCTCACCCCGGCTACCAGGACAGGAGGTCCGGCCGAAGTCAGGCAGCTCCGGGCCACTGGCGCCGAACTGAGCCACCCCGGGCGCCATTTCGGCAGAAAGCTCCACCCCGGCTGAAGAAGCCGGGATGGAAGCCGAAGCAAGAAAGAGCCTCCACTTGCGCCCCTCATCCCCCACGTCACCAGGCACGTGGAGGGATAGGGGCACGAGCTAGTGGGACAGACGCGACATCCAGCCGCTCACAATCTTCGCCAGATCCCTGACAGGGCGGCATCCAGCGGCTGAGGCCACATCAGGGCAGGGCCCGAGGGCGGATCCGATATTACCCCTACCGCCAAAGGCGTCCAACACGATCTGGCCCAACAAGACGCGCATTAAATGCGACGTGGGCTGATCCGACGCGCATTTAATGCAGAGTGGGCTAGATTGGACCGCATTAATTGCAACGTGGGCTGATCATGACTTCCCAGTCGAATCATGAGACCCATGCCAAGATATCGTCCAAGATATCTTCCAAATCGTCTATAAAAAGGACGGCATTTCACATGCAAGGTATGCACAATCCAACTCATAGAGCTGTTACTCTGCCTCTTCTTCCTCTCCTTCCATTGTTCCAGTTTATTCACTGACTTTGGCATCGGAGAGCCTTGCGCCGCCCAGGCCAGGGTCCTTTGATCGTTTGCTCTTCTCTTTCAGGCTTTCGGACGGTACCCAGTCATTCCCAGTCATCATCATCTCGGATAAGTCCTCTAAGGCTCCCCCGTTATTGTGGGTCATTATTTTCTGCACCTACAATTGGCGCCGTCTGTGGGGAAGTAATATCCCAACCTTCCCAACCTTCCCAACCTTCTTAACCTCAATCTCTCAGAAGCCATGCCTCCGAAAGCTAGGAAGGGCGTAGAGTCCTCGAGAGCAGCGCTCGAGCTGCCACCACCGTCGACGGACGTCCCTCCTCAAGGACGCTCCCCGCACGGTGCATGGCACGTCTGCAGGCGAGGGCCGCTTAGGCTCTCAGCTCTTTGTCGAGTTCCCCTTCCAAGAGGGACTCGAGGCCTCGATCTCAGCAGAAGAAGTCATGCCGCCCAGACGCGATGAGCGTCGGCATGACGTCCTCGGAAGGACAAAGCCGTGGCCGTAGGAGAGACGCGCCACGTTCAACCCCCTGCCACTGGAGGGGTTCTCGAAGCCCAAACTGCTCTCCTCCAGAGGCAAGAGCAGCTGATTCGCGAGCTCCAGCAGCAGCTGAGGGCAGCGCAAACTGCCTCCTTGAGGCAGGTCTCTGAGCCTCAAGGGAAAAAGAGGGACGCCCCCAGCAGGGCACCCAGCCTCCCCCGCGAGGACCTCAGAAATCATCTGGACCATAAGCGGAGCCAGATTCATGACGAAGGCTCGAGCAACAGCCGAAGTCATCATAGCCGCGATGGCCGAGCTCATAGCCATCGCAGCCCGAGCCACTCCAAGCGAAAGCCAAAGGCCCAGACTCCAGAGAAGGACGATGAGCAGGAGCGATTTGACAAACGCGTCAGATTGGCTCTCCAGCACAACCTGGACGTGCGGGACCAGAAGCAGATCTGTGGTCACACTGATCTGGGGGGCTCACCCTTCACAAAAGAGATCGAGCGCACCCCCTTGCCCAGAAAGTTCTCCGTCCCGTGGTTCGTCCCCTATGATGGACTGTCCGACCATCCGCTCACCTCCGACACTTCTCCCAGAAGATGTCCATCTGGGGAATGAGGGTCACCTGAACTGCAAAATCTTCTCCTCCAGTTTGGGTGACCTCCCCCTGAAATGGTTCTGTTCTCTCACAGAGCAGTCAGTTTCGAGTTGGAAGGAGCTCCAGCTCTCCTTCCTGAAGAAGTTCCAAGCCTACACCATCGTCCCCAAGAAAGAAGGGGACCTCCTCGCCCTGAAAATGAAGCAGGGTGAGACCCTCGCCATCTTCGCCCAGCGATTCTGGGCGGTCTACAGCCAGATCGAGGGCACCAGGGAGGAGATAGCAATCTACGCCTTCCAGCATGCCCTGATCCCCGGCCACGACTTGCGGAAGGACTTGGCCGGGAGCCCCCCAGAATCCATGCCAGAGTTGATGTCCCGGGGTAAAGCGCTTCATCGCCCAGGAGGTAGACGAGATCCGAGCCAGGGATCAAGACGGGCATCCGGAGCCCGAGCAGAAGGGTAGCCAGCCTCGGCAGAGAGGCGGGAGGCTCTTCCAGAAGCAGGAGCCCAAGCAGGCCTGGGTCTCCAGTTCGGCGAAGCCTGCGTCGTCCAGAACCGGGGGAGCCTGGAAGCCCAGACCTCCCTCCAGCGCCAGTCAGAGCGTCAACGTCGTCTTCAAGGAGCCGATCTACCGCATCCTGACCAAGATCAGGTCCAAGCCGTTCTTCAAGTACCCTCAGCCGATGAAGAATGAGCCCACCGCCGGCAGCCGAAGCAAGCTCTACTGCTCCTTCCATAGGGGTAACGGTCACAAGACCGAGGACTGCAAGACTTTGCAGTGGTACCTGGAGAAGCTGGCCGAAGAGGGCCACATTCCAGAATTCGTCAAGGCAGGTGATGCCGGCGGCAGCGAGGGCCGGATTCACCAGAGCACAGCCCAGGCTCCAGACAGTGAGGATTCAGAGAAGATCATTAACGTGATCCATCTGGCGTCCTCAGCTCCGTCCTCAGCTCCCGCTTCCTCATCCCGGGGCAGCTCCCAGGCCCGTGCCGAAGCCAGGCGGGCTTCGCACGGGAAAGAAGTAATGAAAGTCGAACTCGCCCCGGCATCCAAGAAAGCCCGCCGCGACCGACCCGCCATCTCGTTCTCGGACAGAGACCTAGAGGGAATCCAGCTCCCTCACAACGACCCCCTGCTCCTCACCATGAAGCTGAGAGACTTCACAGTGAAGAGGATCCTCGTCGACTCCGGCAGCTCCTCCGAGGTCCTCTACTACGACTGCTTCAAGAAGATGAAACTCTCTGAAGCGGACCTCATGGAGGTCCGTGCACCCCTGCTAGGGTTGTCCGCCACGCCAGTCTACCCCAAGGGCAGAATCACCCTGGAAACCCGAGTTGGCGGAGCCTCCGTGTCGGCCGACTTTCTAGTCGTGGATGCCCCTTCTCCGTACAACATCATTTTGGGCAGAACGTGGCTCCACAAGTTGGAAGCAGTCCCTTCTTCCCTCCACCAGAAGCTGAAGTTCGTCCTTGAGAACAAGGAGGGCAAAATGGAAGTAGTCACAGTGGAGGGGGATCAGCAGCAAGCCAGGCAGTGTATGCTGGCCGCAGTCCCGGCAGTGAAGGAGCCAGAGCGCGTCAACCTCGCCGAGTTCGAGAAAGGCCTCGATGAAATCGGCCGAGATCCCGAGAAGAAGAGCATCGAGGACCTGGCCGAGGTCAGGCTAAACCCGGCAGATCCAGACAGGTTCTTCCTGGTTGGCACCCAGCTACCAGACGAAGAAAGGGCTGAACTCTCGCGGTTCCTGATGCAGAACGTCGACGTCTTCGCCTGGAGCCCAAGCGAAATGCCTGGAGTCGACCCTGAGGTCATGTGCCACAAGCTGAATGTGGACCCCGACCACAAGCCAGTAGTGCAGAGGGCCCGTAGGACCGGGCTGCAGCAGACAGATGCGGTCGTCGAAGAGGTCGACAACCTGCTAAAGGCAGGAGCCATCCGGGAAGTCCAGTACCCGGTGTGGTTGGCCAACACGGTGGTGGTCAAGAAGAAAAGTGGAAAGTGGAGGGTGTGTGTGGACTTCACGGACTTGAACAGGGCCTGCCCTAAAGATAGTTTCCCCCTTCCAAAGATTGACCAACTCATCGACGCCACCGCCGGTCATGACCGAATGAGCTTCCTCGACGCCTACAGAGGCTACCACCAGATCCCGCTCTACGAGCCTTACGAGGAGAAAACGTCATTCATAACCCCCCGCGGCACTTACTGCTACAAGGTGATGCCCTTCGGGCTAAAGAACGCGGGGGCAACCTATCAGCGCCTCGTCACAAAAATGTTCCATGCTCAGCTCGGCCGAACGGTAGAGGTGTACATCGACGACATGGTCGTCAAATCAGTGCACTCCGGTGATCATCTGGCGGATCTCGGCCAAGTCTTCGACATCCTCCGCGCATACAAGCTCAAGCTAAACGTTTCCAAGTGCGCCTTCGGCGTAGCCTCTGGCAAGTTCCTCGGCAGCTTGGTAACGCGGAGGGGTATAGAGGCTAATCCGGACCAGATCACCGCGATCCAGAGCATCCAGAGCCCCTCTACCACGAAGGAAGTTCAGAAGCTCACAGGAATGGCCGCAGCACTCAACCGCTTCATCAGCCGGTCATCAGATAAGTGCAGGCCTTTCTTTCAGCTTTTAAAGAAAAATCTGAAATTCCAGTGGACCCCCGAGTGCGACCAGGCATTGGCCGCACTCAAAACCTATTTAATGTCACCACCCTTACTCTCCACCCCAACTTCGGGGGAGATTCTGTATTTGTACCTTGCGGTCTCGGATCACGCAGTGAGCTCCGTCCTCATTAGGGAGGACGAGGGAATTCAAAAGCCGATTTATTATACGAGCAAGACCCTGCTCGATGCCGAGACCAGGTACCTTCTATTGGAGAAGCTTGCGTTGGCTCTCGTCAGTGCCTCCCGCAAGCTCTCCCATTATTTCCAATCCCACACTGTTGTGGTGATCACGGAGCACCCACTCCGTTCAGTGTTCAAGAAGGCTGACTTTTCAGGGCGAATATCAAAGTGGGCAGTTGAACTGGGGCAGTATGATATACAGTACCGTCCCCGAACTGCGATCAAAGCCCAGATTCTGGCAGACTTTATTGTCGAATTCGTCTCCCCCAACCCGGCTCCGACCCAGCTCGGCACGGCACTGGGGGGCACAGGGCACGAGCTAGTAGAAACTGAGGTCGAGCAGTCTCCCACCTCGGCATGGAAGATCTTTGTCGACGGGTCGTCCACCTCCAAGAGAGCTGGCGCCGGCATAGTTCTCCAATCGCCAGAGGGTCTGGTCATAGAGCAGGCCTTCACCCTGGACTTCAAAGCGACAAACAATGAGGCAGAGTACGAAGCACTGATTGTAGGGTTGAACAGCGCCCAAATCCTCGGAGCCCAGCACCTGGTGATCTTCAGCGACTCTCAACTGGTAACTAGCCAGCTCGCTGGAGACTACCAGGCCAGGGACGACAGGATGGTGGCCTACTTAGCCCTTGCGAAAAAACTGCTCTCCCATTTCCAGAAAGCCGAGGTCAGGCAAATATCCAGAGATACCAACACGCACGCAGATGCGCTTGCAAACCTGGCCTCCGCTGTCGAAGCAGGGAAGAAAAGGACCATCGAGGTTGGGTCAGTATCAAGGTCAAGTCTGGAACTCCATTCATCTCGGCTTGTCCTCTGTGCTGACCTCGGCCCAAGCTGGATGGATCCAATTGTCGCCTACATGAAGGACGACCAGCTCCCCGAGGACAAGGCTGAAGCCCACAGGATCAGACTCAAGGCAGCGCGATTCTGGCTCTCTCCCGAAGGCAAACTCTACAGGAAATCCTTCACAGGTCCATACCTCCAATGTGTCCATCCAAGCAAGGTGGACGACTTCCTGTATGAGATCCACGAAGGAATCTGCGGCAGTCACATAGGAGGTCGATCCCTGGCTTACAGAGCAATAAGCCAGGGCTACTGGTGGCCCTACATGCAGAAAGACGCGCAGGTCTACGCCAGGAAATGCGAGAAGTGCCAGAAGTTCTCTCACTCCCTCCATCAGCCAGCACAAGATCTGAGTCCCCTCTCTAGCCCATGGCCCTTCGCTCAATGGGGCCTGGACATTGTGGGGCCTCTTCACCGAGCTCCAGGAAACAAGAGATGGCTGATAGTGGCTACAGATTACTTCACAAAATGGATAGAAGCTGAACCGTTGTCTTCAATCACGGACAGGGACTCCAGGAACTTCGTCTGGAAGAACATCCTTACGAGGTTCGGCATCCCCCGGACCCTGATTTCGGATAACGGGACTCAGTTCGACTCCAAGTCCTTCAAAGACTTCTGCCAAGAGCACGGCATCAGAAATCATTACTCCACTCCGGCATATCCACAGAGTAATGGCCAGGCAGAAATCTCCAACAAAGTGATCCTGGAAGGCCTGAAGAAGCGACTGGACAAGGCAAAGGGCAGATGGACAGAAGAGCTTCCGAGCGTGCTGTGGGCATACAGAACAACTCCAAGGAGGTCCACCTCGGCAACACCTTTCTCTCTGGCCTACGGGATGGAGGCAGTCATTCCTTTGGAAATCGGCCTTCCTACCCTGAGGACAGAGCTGGTCGACCAAGGCCGAAATGAGACAAACCTGGCAATGGAGCTGGAGCTGGCAGACGAGCGACGAGAAAGAAAGTTCTCCACGGGAGAGCTGGTTCTAAAGAAAACCCTGCCAGCTGACAGAGAGCCAAACGAAGGGAAGCTGGCCCCGAACTGGCATGGCCCATTCAGAATAGTCTCACTGGCAGGAAAATCAGCCTACAAGCTCGAAGACTTAGAGGGCAAGCCGCTGCTGAGACCGTGGAATGCATCCCACTTAAAGAAATTTTATTTCTAAAGATGTAATGAATCTTAGAATCAATGAAAGCATCCTTCGCCCTGTCATCAATCTGTGTCATCTCTCCTGACTTCAAGAGCTCCAAAGGTTCATCCGCCTTGGAAAAGACTTCGAGTTCATGCACTCAGTCATTTCCTAAAGCCCCGGGTCCTGGACCCTGGAAAGGGTTTCGAGCTCCGACGCTCAGCCGTTTCCTAAATCACTCCAAAGGTTCATCCGCCTTGGAAAAGACTTCGAGCTCATACACTCAGTCATTTCCTAAAGCCCCGGGTCCTGGACCCTGGAAAGGGCTTCGAGCTCCGACGCTCAGCCGTTTCCTAAATCATTCTAGAGGTTCATCCGCCTTGGAAAAGACTTCGAGTTCATGCACTCAGTCATTTCCTAAAGCCCCGGGTCCTGGACCCTGGAAAGGGCTTCGAGCTCCGACGCTCAGCCGTTTCCTAAATCACTCCAAAGGTTCATCCGCCTTGGAAAAGACTTCGAGTTCATACACTCAGTCATTTCCTAAAGCCCCGGGTCCTGGACCCTGGAAAGGGCTTCGAGCTCCGACGCTCAGCCGCTTCCTAAATCCCGGGTTCATACACCCCCGAAGCTCGCGCGGCCGAGACCACTGAAACTCTGGGTTCAAAAACCCTGGAAATCACGCCGAACTCAAGCGCGCACGGCCGAGATCACCGGGATTCCAGGTTCACCTCGGCGCAAGACAGTTCGCTTCGGCCAAAGCTCTTTATCTTGGCCAGGGCCAGCTTCTAAACAAAAGAGCAGTGCAAACACTGAAATGCAAAAAAAAAAAAAAAAAAACAGTACAAAAATACAAGTGTTGCCAGACAAAATGCCAAAAGCTGTACACAAATCGAGTGATCACAAAACTCATCCTTTTTATTCATTGTAACTGCTTCATTACAAGGGTTGCAGAACAGAAAGAAAATACAGAAAGGAGGATCGCAGTCCTCTAAAAACAGAAAATAAAGAAAAGCTGGGAGACTCTGATCTTCGCCGACTCTTCGGGCTGCAGACTGCAAGATGCCGGATCATGGACTGGAGGTTCTGAGTGATCCTGAATTTCACAGAGCTCTATAATACACTTTGGTTGGTCAGACCAAAGCGACTGCAGAGCCCCTCCAGTCCGGAGGCCCTGGACCTCGCCGAGCTCTTCAATACCCTCCGGTCAGTGAGACCAAAGTTTGAAGAGCCCCCAGGTCCAGCGGGCCTCAACTCCACCCTTAGTCTTACCATCCTGACACGGCGCCCGCTCGATGCGATGCAGGGCCCCGCAGGATCGGCAGACACCCAGGGCCCGACCATCCCGCAGTTGCAGAGGTTTCCCCCGCAACCTGACCAGGGACGGTCGGCCATGAACCCGCGTTCAGAGAGCACGTGGTCCACGGGGAGTTCCTTCAGAGAGCGCGCAGACCACGATGGGCTTCCCCCCTTGGAGAAAGCCGTCCACAGGCGCAAGGGTTCCCCCCAGATCGAAGATTGCAGAATGTCTAACAGGCATGGCTCCTATGTCTACGTGATTTAGACTATCCTACGTTCTGTTCTTTTCATCGCCCATGGCAAGCCTGTCGCCCCTACTTATAGGGAGAAGAAGGGCTCACTCTCCGAAGGAAGTTATGGGGGCGAAGTCTCCCACGCGTTACTCGGGATGCACGACTGTTGACCAGCGATCCCTATGACGCCAAGTGGAGACATCCGTCCGTTTCCCTCATAGGCCGTGCCACCATGTTTATTGCTATTTATGGCCTCCAGAATATGGAGAATCGGCACAGACAGCTATGAGGACCGTTTGACCCCTTCCACCTCAAGAGTCACGCGTTATATTAAGGGCATTCAAATACCATTCAATGCCACATCCAGAAATGAAAGAGAGACAAATGCAGAGAAAAATGCACAAGTAAAGAAGCCCGACTTTCATTGAATTGACAGAATATTACAAAGCTGAGAAGCAAAAATATTACATAAAAGAGGACAGAAATATAGAGGAGCCCGGCTACTGTGGTTTCGGCGACTCCACCAGGTCGATCACCATATCAGCCGAACCAGAAGCTTCGGCCGAAACCGCGTCCTTGCTTGGAGCGTCGCTGGCAGAAAGGGCTTCAACTGGTACCTCGGCCGGGGCATCGCTCGAGACCGGGGCAACGGGAGCGTCGTCAGCAGCAGGAGCAACTGCAGGAGCTTCAACTGGGGCATTTTCGGTTGCAGGAGCGGGGCTCGGCTCAGGAGCCGAGTCCAAGTACTTCGGCAGGTCCCGATAGATAGGGTGATCTTCAGGGACCCCCGCACGTCTCAGTGCGGCCAGGCATCCTTCCTCGAACAGGATGGCGGTGATCTCCTCCACCTGCTTCTCATATAGCTCGAAAGCATGATCCACCCCATCCTGGAAAGCAGACTGGGCCTCAGACAGAAGAGAAGCTTTCTCCTTCTCCAGCTCGGCGTTCGCCGTCTTCAATTTTGCTGTTTCGGCGCGCCCAGCCAGTACTTCCGCGCGCAGCCTCGTCCCCTCAGCCGTCGATTCAGCCTTCAATCTGGCCAACTCCGACTCCAGCTCGGCGGTCTTCTTGTTCCTTGCCCAGACCTCGCCCTTCAGCTGGTTGGTCTTCGCCGTAAGTTCGGCAACGCCAGCCAGAGCCGACGCCAGCCGAGCGGCCTCCTCAGCACTGGCCTTCTTCATCCGCTCCATTCCCGCCTGCAGCTCCTCCAGCTCCTTCTTCAGCTTGTCCCTCTCGGACTCCAGCTGAGTGACCCTCGTCGCGTTCCTGTCGCTCCTTCCCACCACGGTTAGGAGCCTTTGCACGTTCTGCAAATGGAGAAAGTGGGTCAAACCGGGGCAGTCGAGCTAAAGTTATTTGAGGAAAAGTGCTGAAAACACTTACCAGAAGGTTCGCCTGGATCGCCGAGACCATCAGGCTCTCATTGTCGAACATCTCATGCGTCTCCATATCTCGCGGCAGAGCGCAGGCCTTGGCAAGAGCCCCGATGACGTCGGCGTTCCCCAGCAGCCGATCCTCGACGTTCAGAGGCTTGCCGGGCTGCGTTTCCATCCTCGGCCTCCATGGCGCTGGGGCAGTTCGGGGCCCAAAAGACGACCCGGATCCTTGCCCCGCCGAGGTGCTGTGCTCGCGAGTCGTCCCGCCCGACGGCCTGCCCGCCGGCACGCTCTTCTCAGCTGGTGCACTCTTTTCAGCCGGTGCACTCTTGTCAGTTGGGGCCTTGGCTCCGGGGGCCCGCGCAGGGGTCTTGCCCTTCGGAGGCTGTTCGGCCCCCAGGTCCTTCTCCCCCGCCTTGGACTTCTTCCTGGGCGGGGACTCCTCCCTTGGCCGCTTCGGCGAACGTCGCCGAACTCCCGCACTCGAAGCAGGAGCAGGAGCAGGAGCGGAAGCAGAAGCAGGAGCAGGAGCGGAAGCAGAAGCAGGAGCAGGAGCGGAAGTGTCGCCAGCACCTCCCGAGCTCGAAGCTGCTCGGGTGCTGGCAGAAGATGGCGTCGCAGAGGAAGAGGACGCCCGCCTGAACTTGGCCGCTAGGTCCTTGACGGCTGGCTCCCTCGACCTTCCCGCCATGTCTTCTTCCCGATCGGAAGAATAAGCGTCCACTATCTGTCTCAGGTTCGACGGTTCCGAACTGGAAGTGGACGCCTCAGACCCAGACGCGGCTCGGCTAGCGGCAGGATCGCTCAAGGGGATCCCGGCAGGTACAGCAAGGGAGACGGTTTGACGATCGGGGTGCGCCTCGTCCACCTCGGCTACTCCGGTCCTCCTGTAATGACCGCGATACCTCGTCTCGTACCCAAGCAGCTTCCAAGCTGACCGGTCTCGTGCCCCTTGTACCTCTCAACCCTGTTGATGTCGGCAACGTTCTTCCTCCAGCCTTCGCTCGCAGCTCGGCGTCGCCTAGCACCTACCTCTGCACGACAAGCAACGAGAGAGTCAGTTCGGCATCGCCGAGATCAAGCAAAGCAATAAAGAGAAAGGAAGCGATGTTTACTTGGGACAGTCCCGAGGCGACGTGGGACCGCCAGCCTCCTGCTTTCGCCATCGCCGAACTCCCAGTCCCCCGACACACAGAAGACGGTCCCCTCGGCGTTCTTACTTGAATCCTCCAAGGCCAGGACGAAGCCTCTCCGTTGCGGCTTCACCCGGAGATAATATTTCCCTTCTCCAGCCTTGCAGATGTCGTAGGTATCCTCGATATCGTGGACACCTAGGTCGGTCCCCAAAATCTCGTTCAGCTTCGCCGTGCCCATGATGACCTTATAGCCATTGGGCATCAGCTGGCACGGGGTAAGGGACCAGGTACTGAGGCAGGCTCTAAGTAGAGGGTGCAGGGGAAATCTGACCCCGCCCTCGATCACAGAGATCAGAGGGAACGGCATCCAGCCGCAGGACCAGCGCATCGTGGCATAGTCGACGGAGTCTGCCGGCTTGAGCAGGACTCCCTCCGGGATACTGAAGGCAGCCCTAAATCTAGCTATTCCCTCTTCGGTATCTAGATTGAACCTATGGGAGCTCATGTCTAAAAGAAGGGGACAGCAAAAGATAAACCCTGAAGGCTGCTAAACCCTAAGAAAAAGCTACAAGGAGGCGCAAAGCAACTTACAGAGACAGAAAGGGCGACTCGAGTACAGATCCAGACACGCCCTATGGTCGTCCTCGCTAAAAGAAATCTTGAGCAGCAGAGCAGAAGTCGAAGATGAAGGTGAAGGCGAAAAGAAATCAGAGACGAGAAGAGAAGAAGACGACCCTATTTATGGAAAAGAAACCCTCGGCGCGCGCTGCTTTCGAAATTCGAAAGGACAGATTTCGCGATCCGCGCCTTTTCCATCAATAAGATAGCGCAATCGGTGAAGAGGCGACGCGTGTAGCCGTCGACTCGCTTCCCAGTACAGACAGGTCAGAGCGTTTATTGCTTCAGGACAGTTGAAGCGACACCAGGCAATGGTCGCCACACCCCCAGACGGACTCTTCTAGCTTTCCACCCCTAAAGGCTAGGACGCTTGAGAGGTCAAAAGCTAGGGGGCAATTGTGTGGGGTGATTTCCAGAACCACAGGATTACGCTAATCACAGCCATTAGATGAGGCTAAGCACTCTCACGTGCCATCCGCGTGCCACCCACGTGGCACCAAGCTCACCCCGGCTACTAGGACAGGAGGTCCGGCCGAAGTCAGGCAGCTCCGGGCCACTGGCGCCGAACTGAGCCACCCCGGGCGCCATTTCGGCAGAAAGCTCCACCCCGGCTGAAGAAGCCGGGATGGAAGCCGAAGCAAGAAAGAGCCTCCCCTTGCGCCCCTCATCCCCCACGTCACCAGGCACGTGGAGGGATAGGGGCACGAGCTAGTGGGACAGACGTGACATCCAGCCGCTCACAATCTTCGCCAGATCCCTGACAGGGCGGCATCCAGCGGCTGAGGCCACATCAGGGCAGGGCCCGAGGGCGGATCCGATGGTACCCCTACCGCCAAAGGCGTCCAACACGATCTGGCCCAACAAGACGCGCATTAAATGCGACGTGGGCTGATCCGACGTGCATTTAATGCAGAGTGGGCTAGATTGGACCGCATTAATTGCAACGTGGGCTGATCATGACTTCCCAGTCGAATCATGAGACCCATGCCAAGATATCGTCCAAGATATCTTCCAAATCGTCTATAAAAAGGACGGCATTTCACATGCAAGGTATGCACAATCCAACTCATAGAGCTGTTACTCTGCCCCTCTTCTTCCTCTCCTTCCATTGTTCCAGTTTATTCACTGACTTTGGCATCGGAGAGCCTTGCGCCGCCCAGGCCAGGGTCCTTTGATCGTTTGCTCTTCTCTTTCAGGCTTTCGGACGGTACCCAGTCATTCCCAGTCATCATCATCTCGGATAAGTCCTCTAAGGCTCCCCCGTTATTGTGGGTCATTATTTTCTGCACCTACAATTTGATTGAGGGGATGTTAGAGATTGCTATCTTAGAAGATAAGATAGGATTATGTAATTTTTTTTAAGAAAATGTGGGCCCCACATAATTTGTTCTCTACGGAAAATTTCTGCAACAAACATAAAAAATAAAAATAAAAATAAACACATTTTCACGGACCGTAGCAAATGGTTACACAATCGTGCCCTAAAAGTCTTTATCCTACCTGAAAGGTATTGAGTGCATTAGTTTTGAGACCTCTCCTTATAGCACAGTATATTTTCCTTTTCTATTTTCTTTCTTTATTATTAACCCACTTAAGGAGGCTGGGACCCTTTAGGAGATAGGCTGCTAAGTGTTCACTACTGGAAGGAAGCCAGGGGTTTATTTGTCAAAAGCAGAGTCGGGAAAAGCCAATCCCACCCACATATGACACGCACAACCCGACTCGTATGGGGCCAAACTTTCTTGACACGCATTTAAACGGATTGGGTTATGGCTAGCTTGTTTAACTTGCATGACCCGCGCGACTCATTTATTTATTTTTTCTTACAGCTAAAACTTATACTCATAATTAATTCTATGGAGTGTATATTTTTTCCTAAATAATTCTTAATAAATTTAGATTTGAGTGAAAGTTATGCTGGTCAACCCGACCCTCAATAACCCACAAGGGTTATGCGGGTTAATGTGGGTCAAATCGAGTTAACCCGCAATGGGTGCGGGTTCGGTGTTTCTAATTCGTTTAATAAACGGCTACAGCCCAAGGGTGAGAAAGTGAGAAACGGTTGGCGACTGGGCTACTTATTGCCACTTCCAAACCATATTCTATGTTTTCCAGGTCATTTGCCAATGGAGAGAGACCCACAATTGCTGATGATCATAAAGGTTGAACTTGATGGTAATATGAAATTATTTTTATTATCTCACTTTGACATTTAATGTGATGTCAATGCAACTGAATTTGAAAGCACCGTGGAAATTGCTTGAGTTTAGTATAAAACAAAGTTTAAGAATGATTTAAGTTCTATCTTGTAGGACTTTTATGTAAATAAACAAGAAAAATAGCACAGTGTGGCTTGGTATGGTATTAGCTAGAACTTAAAAATATTTGCTTGCTTCATGAAGAGGGACTTAATGAACAATGCAAAAGAGAAACGTGATTGCAATTATTCGAGTTTCAAAGAAATATATTGGCAAAATTTATTCCTCTAACCAAAGTCATATTTAACGTATTAATATATGCTTGACTTTAGTTTCAGGGACTCCGAATTGAAAGGATAATGGATGCATGGATGAATGGAGTGGCCCCAACGAAGATTATAGTTAATAAATAATGGATATGAAAATGTGTGTCTTCCTTCATATGTGGATGTTTGTGTACTGCAGCTCATGCTGTATAAACCTTTAAACATTTTCTTTTGTATTTACTTTGATGCATTTCTTATAGCCTTCATTGTGGAGATTTTGTCTTTTGGGGCTTGATTGGCAAATCTTATATATTTGAAATCTATCTGGTTGAAAAAGATCTGTTTCAAATGACCATGTTTGAAATAGATGTCTTAGGATTAGTCATCTTTGGTAACACACAAAAACTGATTGAAATAAACAATTATTAGAAGTTTTTCGCAAATTTATTAAGATCCACGAGCAACCAAGTTGTGAAATTTGACGAAATAAAAGATTTTAGCCTTCCAAAGAGATTTAATGGTTTTGATCTTGTCTTTGGGACCCACAAAGTAAAAAAAAAAGTAATATCAAATTATTCACATATTTTTTAACAAATATCTTGATATTGGTGATTATCGAATGGCTAAAATTCGGGCCCATAACTGTGTTTGGCCTTCTGAACAATTCCAACGGTCTGGATTGTGATTTACTATCTTAGAAGTTAACAAAATAGAAAAAGCGGACTGCGTATGGAACAATTCAAAACCCTGCATTGAACGCATGGTAGATCAATGGTTGATAGTTTCTGGCAAATTTCTTGCAATCCATGAGGAATCAAACTTTTAAATTTGACCCCATAGCCACTTTTAACATTCCAAAGATATCTAACGGTTTTGATGTTGTGTTTGGAGCCTACAAAGTCCATAAAATAATATCAAATTATTTTTTTTTATTTACAAATATCTCGAGATTGGTGATCATCTAACTGCTGAAATTTAGGCCCTTAGCCGTGTTTGGCCTTCTGAACAACTCCAACGGTTAGGATCGTGATTTACCACCACAAAAATAAAAAAAATGGAAAAAAGAAAAAGAAAAACGGACAACCCAAATGGACGCCCAAAACACTGTTTACCCACCCCTCTTTCCGCGTTCAACATCTGTTTTAAATCTTCCCATTGTCCTGCTGATTTGAAATAGAGGCAGTATGTCTATATGCCATTTGAAATAGACATGGAGATATGGGTTACGAAACACTCTAAAAACTATTTCAAGTAGTTTTAAGACAATAAGGGGCAACAGATAGATTTTTCAAATGAAACATTGGTCTTTCGTTGTATCGCGATTCTTAATGTCACTACTTGTTGGATGTGGGTCAATGCAAATACTTGCCCTATCTGATTGCAGAGAAGTTGTATGGCACGAAGTTTTAGTAGTTATGGAGTTCGGACTTGAGGCTTTGACTAAGAGAAACCATGTGTTAAAAGAAGTGGAACTCCGCACTGAGGCCCGCCTTTTGAAATAAAAATTGTTCAAAATAAACTTGTTTTGGATATATGGGGTGTCACCAAATTTTACATAAATCGGAGTTGATTCCACCGCTAGATTGATCATTTGATAAAAAATGATAAAAGATTGTGGTAATCACGTTTTTAATCAAATTATCAATCTTATGGTGGAACTAAACCTGATTGAGGTAAATGTTGGGAAAACACCATATGATTGAAGAGTGTTTATTTTGAACTGTTCGGATTTCGATTGATAGGCCGCACTGTAGAGTTCCACTCATTCAACACATGATTAGTCTAACGAAAAGATATTGTTATCCTCTAAATTGAAAATGATTTTTAATAAAATTAGATTTGCATTCGTTATTTGATAGATTAAATGTCTAGTAATCTGTACCTTTCATTTTGCAAAGCTTAACAGATCCAACATATAGTGATCTTATTGTATTACGAGAAAAAACTCCTTAGATAGATGGTGCACAAAAAGGCCTCAATAGATCCTTGCACACATTAAAGGTCCTCCTACCACTTTTGTGTGTGTATGTGTTTTTTTTTTTTTTTTTCCGCCTTACAGCCTAAGTAGTCGATATCAACACTTAGGTAGCGTTTGGTTCGCTGTAATGAAGGTCGGAATGGAATGGTCATTCCAACGGAATGGTCATTACAGCGTTTGGTTCGCAAAAAAGTGGCGGAATGACCATTACCTCCGGAATCCCATTCCCTTATGTAGAGGAATGGCCATTCCATCCGGGATGGGAAGGAATGGCCATTCCATTCCTTTCTACTTTTTTTGTAGACCACAATACCTTTTTTTATCTATACATTTATTATAATAATAAGATTATAAAAGAGAAGAACTTGTGTGGGCCCCACCTATAAAAATAATAATAATAATATTACATTATTATAATTATATTATTATAGGAATATAAAAGAGAAGAACTTGTGTGGGCCACACCTATATAATAATAATATAATCTATACATTATTATTATTATTATTATTATTATAAGATTATAAAAGAGAAGAACTTGTATGGGCCCCACCTATATAATAATAATATAATATATACATTATTATTATAACAATAAGATTATAAAATAGAAGAACTTGTGTGGGCCCCACCTATATAATAATAATATATATTATATTATTATATATTATTTATAAGATTATAAAATAGAAGAACTTGTGTTGGCCCCACCTATATAATTATAATATAATAAATCTATACATTATTATTATTATTATTTTATTATTATTATTATAAGATATAAAATAGAAGAACTTGTGTGGGCCCCACCTATATAATAATATATAATATACATTATTATTATTATTATTATTATAAGATTATAAAATAGAAGAACTTGTATGGGCCCACCTATACAATAATAATATAATATATTATTATTATTATTATTATAAGATTGTAAAAGAGAAAAACTTATGTGGGCCCTACCTATATAATAATAATATAATCTATATATAATTATTATTATTATAAAATTATAAAATATAAGAGCTTGTGTGGGCCCCACCTATATAATAATATAATTTATATATTATTATTATCATAAGATTATAAAATAGAAGAGCTTGTGTAGGCCCCACCTATATAATAATAATATAATCTATACATTATTATTATAATATTATAAAATAGAAGAGCTTGTGTGGGCCCTACCTATATAATAATAATATGATCTATATATTATTATTATCATAAGATTATAAAATAGAAGAGCTTGTGTAGGCCCCACCTATATAATAATAATATAATCTATACATTATTATTATTATTATTATATTATAAAATAGAAGAGCTTGTGTGGGCCCCACCTATATAATAAAAATATAATTCATATTATTATTATTATTTTTTATTATTATAAGATTATAAAATAGAAGAGCTTATGTGGGCTCCACCTATATAATAATAATATAATCTATACATTGACTGAGCTAAAGATAAAAAGCTAATAAGGGTATTTTGGTCAGTCTTATGTAAATTTTATTCCATTACAGGACTCATTCCAGTGTACTAAACGCAGGAACATGAATCAACTGGGTTGATTCCTTAGCGTACCAAACGCTGGAATGGAAATGCTTATTCCTGCCTCATTCCATTCCAGACTCATTCCGGTCTCCATTCCATTCCCGTCTACAACCATTCCAGCGAACCAAACGCTACCTTATATGTAAAAACACATATCAATGCTCCCTTGAAAATGTAAAATAGGAGGGTCGATATCGGTGCTTGACTAACATAGTAAAAAAAGAAAACAATTAGCCCACAGGACCATTGCTGCTTACACATATCTATTGAGGCATTTTTCATGCACAATGGTCCATCTAAGGGGTTTTATTTCCCATAAAATCATCTGTTTTCTTTCCAACCCAAAAGGCTGAGTGGTTGGAAAAGTGAGATCTTTCTCTAGTCGTAGGATTCTCTTAGAGAAATACGTTCTTTTATGCATTCTGGTGCATATCTTTATGATTTTCCCGTTCCTAATTAGAGCCGCTGTGTGAATATTGAGATAGTCTTAAGAAGCTTTCTTTAGTCAGGCAGAGATATCTACCTAAAGAGGAATTCACTCAGATGAGAGTTGGACCGCCTTCTAAAAGTGTTGGCCTTTTGAGCTTAATAGGAATCCAAGATTTGAATAAAGCTAGCCTTCTTACTTCTCACCCTTGGTTGGAAGGTTTTTACATGTAAACCACATTTTTTCGAATATCGAGATTACGGCCACGGTACCTGAATTTGCGCTTTACTTTTCCTAATAAAGTGGAAACTTACAGGATTATAGGTCCACAGTGGGGTCCAATTTAAAATTTCTATATCTATATCGATAGGAAAAGTTAAATGTGGAAGCAATATAGAGTAGCGGAAGCAAACCAAAAACCTCATGGTACCATAAACCATATATCAAATGACAGCTGGGCAACGTCTAAGGTAATCTCAAAGTACAAAATTTAATGGGTTACAAAAATCAAGATATAGAGCACAATCCCCACGAATGACTTTGAAAGCCCCAAAATAAAAGTCATACATCCTTTTTTGCAGGCTCTCCATCATCGGGCAACGGCCCTACATCGTCCATGGCCCACCCGAACTTGTCCGCTCGAGGCGTCTTGTGGAATGCCTCACCCTCGAGGGTAGTGGGGTCGGTGAGAAAACCTACGTATAAAATAATGGGTCAGATCCAAAAGAACCTGGCAGTACAGTATAGCTCACGCTTAAATATCCTAATTGCACTTACATATTCTCTATTACAAATAATAGGGATTTTTATGGATTGGTGCTTGTTAAACTTGATTTTCACAATCTAATGACGAAAGATATAAAATGTCACTGATCAAGTCTCTACTATGTATTTGCTTTGAGTTATCAATGAGTGGGGCCAACTGTAGGTCAACACCTCGGTATCTCAGGTACGTGGTAGTGAGACTGTGATAACGTATAATTCTTAAGATAGAATCTATCCTCTAAGAGAGAATTATCCACTTTTGCCAATTAATGAAATTTATCATTGGTAAGTACGTACTTATCTCAATTAAGAGTTAATTGGATGGTACTGATGATTACTGTAATTAATTAGGTCACAAGGATAGTAAGATGTTGATCTAATTTGGTTGGGCAGATTTATCCAACAGATCCACGAATTAATTTAGGGAGGGCCTACTTGTAGTAATTGAGAAGATTATGGTCTTTTTTTATAAATATTCTCAAGACTAGAGTTCAATTACATTTATATAGTGGATTCATTTATTGGCAATTAACCATGATTTCGGAGTTCACATGAGATGTGGGGTCAGGAGTTTGGAGTTAGATTCTAAGAAATATTCCCTAGTGGTCCACATGCTAGCCCTAATAAGAGAATGTTACATATCCAATTGGAACTCTTAAGGAAATGACACTACTAGAAAAAAGGGTTTTTATATCGGCTAAAAACCGATATAAAGACATATTATATCGGTTTTCGAGTGAATTTCAACACCGATATAAGTGCCCCCGATATAAAAGATAACGGAACCGATATAATAAGTGCAATATTTTATATCGGTTAAGCCTAAAGCGATGTAATATCATATGTATTTATATCATAAATTATTGTAAAACCGATATAACTTATAGCCAAACCGACATAATTAATATATGTTATATCGGTTTCATATGATTTTTTATATCGGTTTCATAATAACCGATATAATTGATTAAGAATAACCGATATAAAAAATATATAATTGGTTTGTTATATCGGTTTTCATATGGTTTATTATATCGGTTAAATTATAACCGATATAATTGATTAAGAAGAACCGATATAAAAAATATGTAATTGGTTTGTTATATCGGTTTCATTAAAAACCGATATAATTTCACAATATTTTTTTTTAATATAAAAAAAACCTGCTGTACCACGATAAAAAAACATGCAATATACCTCAAAATACTAACTTCTAAACAACAAAAACCTTTGTATATATATATGCTTCCTATCTCATGCATGAAGAACTATACAGTAAAATGAGATTTCCTGGTAAAAACAGCCACCATATGCATTCAAACACAACTTAAATGAAGTAAAGTGGTTCATAGAAAAGGTTCACATCTTTGTAGACCCAAAAACCATGGGATGTACCTGGAAAGATTTTCTCGAAATTTCGGCATAGTCTCCCCTGTACGTGTGACATGTAATTTTTTTTTTACAACCTGCTAGTACCTGTACATGACAAAAAAAACACTTCATATAAACAACCCAATGCCCCAACACACTACAAAGTCATTCACCACTACGTCATCAGTCATACACCATTTGACCATAGCACTTTAATACCCCAACACACTAGAAAGATGCACCAAAAAAACTTATGTTCATTCATTTCTATATCCAACATAATGTCATTATTCCAAACTTGTGTGCGAAAGAGACTACATACTTGGCCTTCATATTGGTTGCATCCTAACTGCATGGACTCTTTCAATAAAATTGAGTTGTAATTTTCATTCAACCTGCATAAAAAAATAGCAAGATTAACATATGATTAAGGATGTCATATGCACAACTGAATTCCCTTTATGGTTCAGGGTATAGTTGCTAGAGTGTGAAAACTAATATGCATTCAGGTGAGGAACAAAAATCAAAAAAAAAATTTACTGGCATTAAATTTAAGTACTCACCTTTGATAAGAAATGATTACCCACTCATCCACTCATCATCCTAGTAAATTCTACTATGGTGCCCGGGCTATGGATCATGTTGTAGTGTATCTTGATACTTCATTTTTTATTTGGGATGCTGTATCTGTGTATCTTGGTGTTGCAGAGAAGATTAAATTGTGGAAAAGTAATGGTCCTCGTATACATCTTCATCTTAGGCCCTTTACTGTTCACATCTTTACTACTACTTCAATGAAAACCCCCTTTACTTTGAGTTCTGCTGAATTTAGTAAAAAGTTGCCAAATGGGCTCAGTTAGTTCAAAATGGATGCTCACCAATAGGGTCATTCCTATGGAACAACATGGATGCTCACCAGTAAGGTCCATCCTATGGAACAGTTTACTTTTTTTTACTCCTTGTCAAGGTCAGGCCAAGCTTGGGGTAACACTTTTGAGTTTTTGAGTATGCCTGGCTCAGTTAGTTTGAAATCATGACCTGACTAATCTGATTGGCCTTTGTTATTGATTAGGTTCAGAGAAGGCATTATGGGTGGCAGGCGGTTCATAAGTCGTGATGCAGTTGAGTAAAATCTGATTAGGTACAGATTTTTTTTTCTCAAATAGAGAACATTTTTTTTAACTAACTTAAGTGTTGCTCACAGTCACATGTATAACACAGTTTATTTTCAGTCATCCCATGTATCTTTCCTCTGGTTTCTCATCTTCTACTTCTGACCATTCAAACAATGTATATTTATAGTTCTCAAGATTTTTGAATGCTACTGACTGAAAAAAAAATGTTTGTGAAGCCAATGATGGGGATAGTAGATCCAAACTCTGACGCCTAACCTCCAAAACCGATCAAAATGTAAATAACAATGTATGGGAAGTACCTAAGGAGCATATTCTGAAATCATAAATGCAAGAATGCTCTGTCTCTTTGTTTTTCCAATTTATCCACTTGAGCTTGTAGGATAACTTGCGATTCCTGTTCCTTTTGTAATGCTTTCTTGTAAGGATCTAAATACTTGATGGAGGTCTTTGAAACTCCGTCACCCATGCCTTTTATGCATCCACGATTATCACAACCAATAATCTGTATAAAAAATTCTTAATGTCAATCCATGTTCGTGATAGTATGTATTCGTCACTATATTTGATGGTTAATAAAATCATGCAATACAAATATAATTATACCACATACCAAGGCTACTTCGTCATGATCTAAATCTTTATTTGCAATTGAAGGGTTATCCTCATACAAGCTAGCTACTCTTTCCTTCCTGCAAAAAAAATCTTTTTTTTTAAAGAGATATAAATTAACTCACATGTGAATTAGAATTGGGGCTTGCACATAGTACAATAATTTCCAGTCCTCAATGAGACTAGTATTTGAAATAGTAATTAAAGAACAAAAAAGGAAATGATCTGCCAAATAAGATGCAACATTCATCTAACAAGCTTAGGGAATCTAATTTCAAGGCTAACAATGTTCAGTAAACCCAACCTAATAAAAATCAAATGATCTGATTGCATGGCTAATATTGTTTAGATCCAAGTATCATTAATAAGTAGTAAGAAATAAGGAAGACCACAAGTTGGTGGACCACACAGGTCATCACACAACATGTCATCACACGTCAAACATACAAGAGCAGTTTGAGAAGGTTGACCAAAAGATAAGGCAACACAACATTCCAGCACACCAGACTCAAGTAATAGAAAAGACAATCCTCAAAGATATGAAATGGGTATGCTATGCACATCATGATTGATTGGACAACACAAGTCAAAGATTGATTGGGTGTAAATAGAGCTGGCCTGGGTGTAATTAGATCAGATCTCATACTATTCTGTTTCTAAACATGTATTCACAGTGTACAAGATTCTATATATTATTAGACTTTTTCACAAAGCAATCAATATCTATCAAAATCTAAGACAATCAGCTTCAAGGTCTTGGGGTTTGTTATCCAATAAACAAGTTGAACAATTTGACTTACAAATATTAGGCCCACAAAATGAAAATAAATAAATAAAGGTAGTTAATGGGACCCACATGAAACAATACTGAATTTTGGATTGTACTAACATCTTTTTGCAAGAGGGGTGTGTGTGATATCACATTCTTGTGATATTGTTGTGTAAATGACCTTATTACACATCATTTTCACACTTGATTATGCACCACATACCTAAATCAGTCCAAACAAATGTTATGATGCATGACCGTTACACATGCGAATAATTTACATATGTAAATGAGAGCAAACAAATGACCTCTAATGGCATGTTTAATTGTTTTTAGGAAAAATAATGTAAAATAATTTTCAAATCAATTTGGTTGGAAAGGAGTATATTTCCGATAAAGTGAGAATGCATTTGTTTTCATGAGGTAGAGTAATTTGAAGTGAGATGACCAGCCAACAAAGTGGTAAAGTAAACACACTATTTGTGTTTTATATAGTAGAAGTTTTTGATAGATAAGTAAAAGAAAAAATTGGTAGCTGGACTTTACTTTTCAGATTTTGTTTGTGACCAACCAAATATGAGTAAAGTAAAAGTTTTGACCATTAAGATTACTTTTTCATATATGTTACTTTACCTCCTGCAGAACAAACATATCTTAGGACCCATTTGTTTGTATGGGAGCTGAATACATAAAAATTGGTGCCAATCACGGTCCAAGGAAAGATTATTAAGAGTGGCGAAAGATAAATCACTAAGGTGATCATGAGCAAGGGTGAAACCACGAAATTTACCTTGGGGCAATCTACTTACCCCTAGTTCTGCATGGTGATGGGCAGATTCATTTTTCATCTCCCTTTGATATTGTATTTATTAAAGGGGAGAGATTAGTTTATGGTTATTTTATATATTTACCTTTGCTTTTCACATTTGTTGTAATCAATAAAACATGAGTAAAGTAAAAAAAATTGATGTTAGGTATGCTGGCAAAGTAAGAATTTTTGCCTCCTACCAAAAAAACATTGTCTTAGGAAAATTAAATACATAAAAATTAGTGGCCAATGGGTTAAAAAAAGATTATTATGAGTGATAAAGGATAGATCACTAGGGTGATCATGAGCAGGGGTGAAACTAGGAAATTTACCTTGGTGGCTTGGTGAAATCTTCTTACCCCTAGTTCCGTATGGTGAATTGGTGATGGGCAGAATTCATTTTTCATCTCCCTTTTATTCAGTATTTATTAAAGGGGAGAGATTATTGATAGTTATTTTATATATTTATCTTTATTTCTTCATTTTTAACCACTTTTAAAGATACAATTCTTTGAATTATTGAAAGCAAAGAGGGTGCAATTGAAGAAACAAACACTTCAAAGAAAATGAATAATGTGAGATGAAAAATGAATGCGCCATCACCCTAAATCAAATCTTAAAATCAAAATACTATTCGCATGTTCTTTTCAAATCCGTCTTCCTATCTTTAAGGGCACGTTTGCCAACGATGAGGAGACCTCAAATATGAGAATTTATTCACTATCGTAGATTTGAAGAATCTTCACTGAGCATTTGTATAGTTGAGGATTTTACATTGTTATCGGTATGTATAGCTGAAGAAAATCGGTATTAAGGTGTAAGTCCATAATTGAGGACTTTTAAATCCTATGGGAAAAGTCAAACTTGAAAATCCTAAAAAACGAGGGTTTCCACTAGACCACATCCTCAAGGATTTACAATTGCCAAATGTGAATTTATCAAGTCCTCGGGGGAAATCGATGAGGAATCCTCAAGGATTTGATTGCCAATATGACCTAAAAACTATTTTGTTGATATCCAGGCAATTGAAGAAACAAATTTAAAGGCTTAGAGGAAAATGAATAAGGAGAGATGATAAATCAAACCTTAGGAATATCAGACCTATTATCTCTCCAAAATACGATATTGCATTGATCATACTCTAATTTAGTTATGACTTGTAATTAACTTCATTCTCATCTCTTGTATTTAATAGTTCTTTCAAATGTGTTTATCATCCAAGTATGACATCCTTTTCTTTCACCAAGATCCGATCTTTTCATCTTTAATGCACATTATATTATCAAGGTCTTTAGTTTTTGATTCACTCATTCTGGCAAGCTAATAAATTCAACTGGTTCCAACTATTTGGTTTTGGGTCAGTTTGTCATTCATGTATGACCCAATTTCACCCTCCATTCCATTATCTTAACAATTAGCTGATCTAATTGCCTAATCTAATAAGGATCTGACTCCTGCACCGAATCCAAACAGGCCCAAACCACCCAAAATGTCAAATTCAATAGGAAATGGTATTAACCTGCTGAAACACCAAGTTTACCCAACAGTTAAGAGAATTTCTTATTTTTCAAACATCCTTTTTTTCAAGTCATTTTGTCATATCACCATCAGAGAGGTTCAGTTGCTGCCAATTTTCTGTTTTCGGTCCAACACAAAACATAATGGAAATTAGTCTCACCAACTTTATTTTATATGTTCTTTACGTCTAAAGCACTCTAAAAGAAATCAAAATTGTAGTTATTTATTTTCTGATGTTTTTTTTTCAAAGTCCTTATAGTAAAAATGGGCTGAAGCAGACCCATACATCAGTGAGAAAATTGAGATATTGCAAGATACACAACGGTTTTGGCATTGGCTAAGAAAGTGAAATCAGTTGGACAAATCCCTCCCAAACATCGGTCTTCAACCTGTTTCTAGAAAAATGATTTACAAGGATATGGATTTAGGATTTGATGCATTCTAAACCAATTTCTCTAAGGGCCATACCTTGTTCACAGATCTTTCAAATGGATGTACCCTTGTTCCTAGGTCCTTCCTTTTTGTTCATCAAGAACCAGCAGAACAGATGCAGTCCATTGCACTGGCTTTACAGGCTTGCTCTTTTCTTTTCTTTTTATACATGCTTCTGATAGATGGTTGGTGGCTGCCGAGCGCAGTGAGTACATTCTAACTAACCACTCTTGATAAATCAAAGTTGGCCTCATTAACCATTTACTTTTTCACACAATGATATATGGCTCAAAGATTCAAGAGTAAAACATTTCTAGGAAAAAGAGGTAACTTATTCCACACTCCTAAATTCACCCATGGAATCTTACAGAAGCAACAACTTCATGCTTGCTGAGATGTTGCTATGAGATAATAAAATAATACAAAATTGATCAAAGTAAGCTTCTATGGTAATATTGTCACTGTCCATCTCCCCATTTGTGTAATGATTGAAAGTGTAGCTTACCATTTTTGGGTTGTTTGAATTTTCTCATCTATCCAACTCACATCTGCTATTCTTAAATCATGTGTTACAATAAATCATGAAAATGCTCATTTTCCCAAGAGTCCCATTGCTGTTTTTAATAGAGAAGCCATCCAGCTTAAAAGGGAGCATGGAACATAATATTGTTCTTGTAATTATGACTTAATAGCAGTAACAATTATAAAATGGGTAAGAGCATCCATTCCACATTCATGGTAATTATTCAAAATCAAAACTAACATGAAAATCCATCCATACCTGAAAACCATGGGACAGTAGTCCTTCCATTGAAACTCCACGGACTGATGCGAGGGAGGCGGAAACCACGACCAGAACTTCTCTCTGGGATCGAAATCCGCCTGCCTCAGCTCACGCATCTACCTAGAAGCTGATTTCCCAACTGAATAGCTGCAATTCAAACAAACCCCAATTTGCAAAATTCAAAATCAACCAACCAATGCCTTCAAACAAAATCACAGAACACTCGCCCTTCAACACCAAACCCACAAATTCAATTACCTTATCCCCTTTTGCAGATTAAGCATCAAATCATAATTCTTATGCCCTTTAGAAATCGTCTGCCCGGGCCTCTTCGTCTCCCCTTTAAAACAGCAAGGGCCCCTTCTCTGCGGAGCAGCCGTCGCTGCCGCCACCGTTTGGCCGTGATCCAATCCGGTGCCGTCACAATAAAATTTCGACGCCTGCACATCGTCGATGATATCGAAGGTGATGTCCCCGGCCGTGCCGTCTGATTCCCAGATGCAGATCCGGGGGAAATTGCGATCGGCCAGGCTCACCCTCGGCGATGAGCCTTACAGAAGAGAGAGCGAGAGAGTAAGAAAGAGAGAGCAGAGAGATAGAGAAAGAGCAGATCGAGAGAGAGAGCAGAGAGATCGAGCGATAAAGCAAGAGTGAGCGAGAGAGACAGAGAGAGCAGAGAGAGAGAGAAATAGCAGAGAGAGCAGTGAACGAGAGAAGAGAGAGAGAGCAGAGAACGAGAGAACGAGAGAAGAGAGAGAGAGAGCGCAGAGAGCCGCGGAAGAGAGAAATAGCAGAGAGAGCGAAAATAGGGCTTTTAGGAGGCGGGAGACGGAAAAAAAAATGTGGGAAACTTACCGACGTTTAATGTTCGTCGCAAAAAACGGATTATATATATTGAGTAATGAAAGGGACATATTATATCGGTTTTACTAATAACCGATATTACTAATTTTTAAACCGATATAAATCATTGTATTTTTATAGTAGTGTATATAATATCGGTTTTACTAATAACCGATATTAATAAATTTTTAAAACCGATATAAATAAGTGTATTTTAGAAGTGTATATAATATCGGTTTAATAATAACCGATATAAAATATATCAATTAATATCGAATCTTTGTTAACTGATATGATATATAGCGATTATTATATCGGTTACAATGTAACCGATATAAAAAATTATTAACCGATATAAAAAATATTGACCGAAGATATTATATCGGTTTTATGAAAAACCGATATAAGGAAGTTTTTGTAACCGATATAAAAAGTCTTTTTTCTAGTAGTGTGAGGAGTGTGATCTATACTAAAAATAGAAGTGAGATTTCTGATTCTGGACAAAGAGGAGGTAGGTGCTCCATAAACTATAAATAAGAGAAGGTTAGGGATATCTACACACAATCACAATCACAAAAGGTCCTCTCTCTCTCTTCGTTGTCTCTCCTCTGTTTTCTTTCTAGAGTGCTAGGGTTTTCTTCTCCTTAGAGATCCCACCATTCTCTTTGGGAAGTTCTTTACTAAAGGTCATAGTGTGAAAGAATAAAGGCAGAGGAGACCAAGTCCGCAAAAAGGGTTTTCGTAGAGATCAACTATTCAAGTTCTCGATTTGAGGGCAACCAAATTCCAAATGTATAGATCTACAACCTATTTAATTTAGTAGTTCTTGTTGCATTTGCTTGTTTATTTTTCTTGATCTGTCTTCTTGGTAGATCATTGATCTTAATGCATGAGACTAGGGTTTTAGATTTCGAGATTGGGTTCTCAGCCTTTTGGGTGTTTGATCACTGATTTAAGTGGGTCAAAAGTTTTTGAAACACTACACCAAAATAGGATATTAGTAACGCTCAAGGTTTTTGGTAAGTAACGGTTTTTAAGTGTAACTAGTTTCCTAACGTTTTATGGGCGTTAGCATTGGTTTTAAAGTGTTACTTTAATTTTACTTAATCTAATGATTATTTTATTAGGGTATCTTCATTTTTTGCTCCACCATTAAGCGTTAAGAAAGCGTTACTTAACGAAAATTTGGACCATCGCGCGTTTATTTTGGCCATCTGCGTTTTTACCCAAAAAAAAACAAAAATCGAAAAAAATAAACCAAAGAAAAATCGCATCTCCCTCATCTCAAACCTCTTCTGCATCTCCCTCATTTCAATCCCATTCTGCATCTCCCTCATCTCTCTGCATCTCCTCCATTTCAAACCCCTTCTCCATCTCCCTCCCTCTCGGTCCCTGGCCAATCTCGCCTGGTCCTGTGCCCATCTCCCTCATCTCTCTGCATCTCCCTCTCGGTCCCTAGCCCATCTCGCCGCATCCAGCGCCCATCTCCCTCATCTCTCTGCATCTCCCTCTCGGTCCCTCGCCCATCTCTGCATCGCTTCCTGAGGTTGATTGCAACCCTAAAAGGGATTGTCGTTTTCTTCTTCCACTTCAGCGGCAGGACCACCCAACTTCCCACACTCCCCTTCCGATCCCGCCCACCACCGTCATCGACCCAGCTCTGTCAGGCTTCCCCACTGTCCAAACCCACTCTCAAATCCAAGGCAGACCCACCACTACTAAGTCTCTCTTTCTCTTTCTCTCTCTCCAAAACCCGGCCATATCTTCCTCTCGTCTCTCTCTATTTATCTCTCTTTGCAACAGAAAACCCCAAATCTATGGCAAAAAAGGAAAAGAACTTTCTGGCAGAAAACCCCCCAAATTGCAGAAAGAAGAAGAACTCTCTCTTTGGTAGAAAACCCCCAAATCGCAGAAAGAAAGTATGAAATGCTCTCTCTTTGGTAGAAAGCCCCCAAATCTGTGTTTTTTTTTTTTGATAATTTTGCGATGAGCTTTATTCTATTTGAAAAATTTAAGTATCCACGTCTTTGAATTACCCATTCAGGTGCTTATAAAAATGCCACCTCCATTAGAGATGTCTAGATGGGAGATATGAATTACTACATGCTGTCATAGTAGAGTTTCATGAGAAATTTCAACAAAGCAATGATTATAGGAATATTCAAATGGGTCATCTAGTTCTTTATCAACAAACTGATTCTATTATGATGTGAGTTGTTCACAGCCATCAAAAACCATTTATCATGCAGCAATTGGAATTAAAAAAAGGTTTTTCTTTTCAAATACTATTTTGGTTGTTAATGTTTTAACTTCCTAGATTATATGTGATCAGTTGTGGATCTGATGTATTCTTTGGTCGCCTAATATAAATGCTATTGTTGCACATGATACTGGTTTCATCTTGGAAATCTGAATGCACGGTGTTTTAATCCATGATTGCACACCATTCGGTCAGCAAAATGCATGAAGACCTTGGACAGAACAGAGTTGGACTTACTGTTTCTTTGGTTGCATTTTTGTTGTGTCTTGATTAAATCTAGAATGATCAGAGTTGCTTGTTTTGTTGAACCCTGCAGCAAACACTTCATTCTAATTCCCATTTGTTAGATTCATTTAAGGATGAGTTTGATGTACTTTAATTCCCTGTTGGGTCTGATAATCTGGCAGGGTTTGGGCTAGCACAGAAATCCAAAATGTAATCTAGAAACCAATGTCAAAGCTCTTATTTCTTGCTCATTTCAACCCTCCCAAAACAATATTAAGATACCCCACTTATTCTTTTACACTTTTAATTTGAACTCCTTATAGAAACATTCTCTTTATTTAATGGTACTTGGAGCAAAGTACCCTATATATATATTTTAAGAATCTGAGGTTTTGCTCTCTCTCTCTCTCTCTCTCTCTCTCTCTCTCTGTCTCGCCTTTCCTCTGGGTTTTTCTGTTGTGGGGAAGAGGTTGTGATCAATGGTACAGCAAAGGAAATTGGCAAGGCTGCAACAGTGGCTGTAACTAAAGCAAGAGGAATGAAAGTAGCTGGTGCTGTGGATTATGTTCTTGTAGGACAAGATGCTGGAAAGGCTCTTCTTTGATTAATTAACATGTTTGACCTCACATGAAAGTCTCTCTGCTCATTAGTACTTCTTTGTTTTGGTTTGGTGAGTAGATAACAATACTACCCTTTCAGTAAGGTGAATGGTGATGAGAAGTAATAGCTGATGCAAAAGCACTTGAAATTGAATTTAATATGCAGATTTCCTTTTGATAAATATTGAATATGCATCTTATGTTCTGCGAAAGTTTTATCTTTCACATTGCATGCATCTTTTGCTTGGATATGCAGATACTTGATCTGCATAGTTCATACCCATATCGGTAGTATAGTATAGTTCTGTACTCGATACTGCACTCATACTTGTAGGATCATGTTTCAGCATATCTTGTTGTCCCAAACTGGTTTTTTTTTTTATATAGCTATTAGCTTTTTGTACTTTCCAACATAAGAAGTGTCAATAAGGATACTAGTCAGCAACAATTTCATTAATGTAGAAGTATGGAATGGATGAAAAGTAAATCTTTTTTATAGAATTCTTGATAAAATGTTTTTGAAATTTCATCTTAACTGGATGGAAGTATCCTTATCTCCTTATCTGTGCCATGGATTTCAAAAAGCGCAGTGCCTTCTTCTTAATCCCTGTATCTATTGGCATGTTTTCTTCCACTTACCCAAATGCAGTTACTTTATATACATTGTTATCCAGTATATGTATGTGCCATATCTAGAAACCACTTCAACACTTTTTTTTTTTTTTGAATTCTAAATCTATTTCACTATTTTTACTTTTACAATCAGGTTCTTACACTTTTTTTAATGTGATCATATCAAACATATATGATAAACATAATTAGGTGTAATTTGCAACATTTTTAGCATCCCAAATGCATATGTTTTTGCATTTCATTTTATGGCCAAATTATTGCATTTCATTTCATTTCGCTACTTTGAATTATTACATCCCAAATGCATTGCATTTCATTTCATTTCGGTACTTAAGAAGAGTTGAGGCATTTAATTCACAAGAAGATTATGTAAGAAACCTAAAAGATATAGAAGAAGTTAGCGAAGAAGATTAGGGTTTTAGAGAAGGACAAAATATTTGGAGAGAACCATGAGGACCTTTCATAACTTATACTTTTCATGACCGGTCCCAACACTTTGTTTATATTATTCACTTTGAAATTAGAAAACCTATTCTGACCAAAGGTTCCCATAACTAAATATTAATCAATAATTACTTGAAAACTACAAATAGATCCCTAGGCCCTAGTTGTTTCTTAACAAGAAGATACATCCACATGTGTTGCTTTATGTTTACGCATCAAGGTGGCAGGTGGCCCCAACATTAGTTATGGGCCAACTTTAGTCATTGAACAATGACAATCCAGTTGCAGTTTTTGGACTGTTGACATGAAGGTGGCAGGTGGCCCCAACATTAGAAATTTCCAGCGATGGGCTAGAAATTGAAAACTTGCTTTTCGTTCACGCATCAAGACTTTGCCTTCTTGTCCACGACACATGATAACTTGGTTGAGCTCATATGCCGGTCAAATTACGCAGGTTACATACAGGTTGGGTTGCAGGTAAGTTAAAATTTGCCATTTCCTAGTGGCCAACAGCTCAGGTTGGGAGGGAAATCTGCAAGTTGACCCCAGAACTGTATCTGATCTTTATTAGATGGGTCAGACCCAGCTAGCTCTCAATATTGGCCATCTATTCTAGTCAAAAGATTTAAATTACACTGCTTCCTTATGCGACAGCTTTAAATTAGTTGATTGTGACAGGTCAAACTGACCCAAACTTGCCCTGTTGACTTGAAACTTGGACTAAGAGTCTTCAAAATGAAGAGAACTTGAGCGTTCATGAAGCCACTCACGAACTTTTTATATACAGAGTTTGGAAACTAATTTCTTCATGACCTTTTTATATACAGAGTTTGAAAACTAATTTGTCATAACAACTATACATGTGTTTGGAAGTTAGGGATATGTGGCATGTGGAATAGATCTACCTATGACTAAGTAAAAGAACTGTTACAGTAGATATACAATGGGCCCGGGCAGTGGCTGACTTCAGTGGACCTGTTTTTACAGCTGTTGGTTCATCAGTATAACTTCCATTTCACCATGGACATCACATACTCATATTAACTGTTAGGATAGTGATTCAGGTTTGTGATCTTGAATCAACTTGTTTTGCTTCAAGTTCATTTTTATTTTTTAATTTTCCCAGGCTTTTATTTTGTCTCACTTACTTTGCTTTTTATTCATGCTGTTTATCATGCCCTTTTGCTTTGCAGGCCCATGTTCTTAATTCAGAATTAGCTTTGAGAAAGCTTCTTTCTCTTTGTTCCCATTTTATTAAAGTTAAAAAAAGCAGGAAAATGGTATATGTGGTTCTTTCTGTTGGAAGATGTGGTTATATATGCTTCCATGTGGTTCCCGACTTTGGGTTAAAACTGACTTAGCATATTACTGTATCAATTTCGTATACTTCATTTTGCCAAAATTGGCTAATTGGCCTAGAATCCTCATGACATCAACAGCATCATTTTTTTTACACTGATTGTTGACTTACGTGTTAGTTGAGTTTAAATGGCCCTCTGTTTCACTTTGTGATGTTAGTGCTATTTGCTTCTCCTAACACACTACTTCTAGGATATAAGTTGTTTTAATGGAACCTTGTTCGACGGGAGATCCAAAGTTCTACATTGATGGAACTGTATGATTGGGCCCCTATCAGATGTAACATCTGTTGTGTTGTCCATTATCCATGTATAGATCTGAATATCTGATGCATCTCTATTGACCCATGGCCAGTCAAGATCAGATTCTTGCAATACCAGAGTTGGTCCCTATATGGAAACATGTATCTTGTTATGTTTTCCCCACATGATTGTCTATGTTTTTTAAGGAATGGAAACTGGTTAGTGCAGGGTGTGTGCAGCTGGTGTAGAGGTGAGTGCAGGTGGGTGGTGCAGGGTGTGTGCAGCTGGTGCAGAGTGAGTGCAGGTGGGTGGGCTGTGCAGGGTGTGTGCAGCTGGTGTAGAGGTGAGTGCAGGTGGTTAGTGCAGGGTGTGTGCAGCTGGTGTAGAGGTGAGTGCAGGTGGGTGGTGCAGGGTGTGTGCAGCTGGTGCAGGGTGAGTGCAGGTGGGTGGGCTATCTGTATATATGACTGTCTTTGAAAAACTCCTATAATATGCTCTTTTCCTGCATTATCACCTTGTAACTTAAGTGGATAAATACTAGTTTGGAATCATTGGGTTGTTGGCTTTCACAGTTTGACTCTTTTCTTTTGCTACATTATTGGCTGTGCACTGACTCAGTTAATGGCTTTGAGCCTGCTGAAAGCAACATAATTTCTGGGGAAATCCTGGTATAGCAAAATGGTAAAGCTTGTACATTTTATGCTATTCTTTAAACTCTTCATGCCAATATCTGCTACTACATTAGTAACCATAAACATCAGAAGTACCTTTTATAAAAGTGATATTTGAAATATTTCATCATTCAAATAACATACACACATACATATATGTATATAGTGAAGTATTTCCTTTGCTATGGACTCTTTATCCCAAACTATGAATGTATGATATTTCTTGACTCATCATATAACAGGATCAGATTAATCAATCATCTGAAAGAGTATACATTCTGAAGTTCAGCTCTGACAGTTGGAAGTTCTTTTTTGGATGCAGGTTACCTGACTTGAGTTTCTTTTATTTATTTTTAGTTTTTAATTTTTGCGATGAAATGATTTCCATTTAAACTGTGTTGCTAAACATCTTTTTCCGTTAAATGGAATATAGGAGCCAAAATCTGATGGTGATTCGCAAATTTGTAGCTCAGTGAATTACTACATCAATCGACCATTAGGTAGAGTAATATTCTGTTTCCCTGACAGTAGTACTTTATGGTATTCAGTATTTTGCTTCATGGGGATGTTTGCTTTTGTCAGACCTTGTTTGCGAGGAGGATGCTGAGGTTTCAGTTCCTATGCAAATGTCTAAAATGTTGGAGGACACGGCTGAAGATGAGATCTCATCAAGGTGTGCACTTTAGCATAGATTTTGGTTTATAGTAAAATGTTAGCAGAGAAGTTCCCACATTATTTGGAGAGGCAGAATTCATATGTTTCAAAGTCTATCCTTGGATCAATCTATGATATGGTGAATTCATTTAAATTGAAAAATTCATCATCAAAGGGTGAGGATTTATTCATTTCATTATTACACCATGTGTGCCTTCTCCTGGTAAAGAATTAGTTGGGTTTAGGTTTTGTTGGGTTCTGTTAAGTAGTGGGTTTCTCATGTCTTAATTAGTCGTATGGAATCTTCATTTAAGATAAAGTCATTACTCATGTTGTCTTTCTCCTTGTTTGTATCCACAGGTTTTAGAGAATGTAACGTTTATGGCCGAAATGGTATTGTTTTCTTCACCAAAGTTATTATAAATTTACAGTAGAATCTTTTTTGAGTTTTTTTCCCAGTTTCATTGAACTCGATGTTTTATTGGATGAGAATGACATGAGCTTTAAATTAGGAATTTTACTAAATGGCCTTGGTGGAATCTTGCACCAAGTGTTTAGTCCAAAAGGATGTCTAGGCAATAATGAGGATTTGATGCTATGAATGAGTTGTCCATTGAGAATTATTTGTATTGAGAATTTTCTTTCTTCATAAAGGTCACGGGCTGAGAATGTGACTTATCATTGAGATCATCTTTTACATGCTTAATAGACTATCACTGGTTATTTGGATGTATCTTGAAACATGTATGCTAACATGCCATCAGAGCACATATATGCCAACACATCAAACATGTTAGGCATTTCAGGTCTGTTTGGATGTATCTTGAACTAACAAAAACAAAGAAAAATGGAATCATTGCAAATGGGCTGATAAGAGTATACACAGAATAGTATACACATCAACATGGTAGGGAGATGATTTAAAAGCATAGAAAGGTCGAATGGTGTATGACTGATGACGTAGTGGTGATGACTTTGTAGTGTGTTGGGTCATTGGGTTGTTTATATGAAGTGTTTTTTTTTTGTCATGTATAGGTACTTAGCAGGTTGTAAAAAAAAATTAAATGTCACACGTACGGGGGAGACTATGCCGAAATTTCGAGAAATCTTTTACATTAGAAATTTTTACACAGTTGGTATATTAAGAATATAGAGACTCTTGGAATGGAGATTGAGACTCCATTTGATTTGTCCCATGGTGTCATTATATTGATTTTGTTGGGTAATCTGCCTGCAAATGTCTTAACAATTTGAGAGGATTTTTATACGAAAGACTTTGAGTAGTTCTTTTGGATTCATTACTCTCTCTCTCTCTCTCTCTGTGAATATTTTTGGAAAATGAGTGTTCTATCTTCTTTTTAAGTATCTGAATTTTTAGTATATAATGCTGATAATTGTTGTATTTAAAACTTAGGTTTGGACTCTTTGGTATAGAGGTTGCCAAGGTGCTTGGTGGTGGTCTTGTACCAGGTACATTGATTTCTTCTACATGTTTTTATATTCATTTTCATTTTCATTTATTTCGTTTTCATGTTCATTTTCAATTGGGATTTCACTAATGCAAGGATTAATTGAATCCTCCTTGAAACTACTGGAACCATTTCAAATGAGCCCTATTCCTCAAATGCATCATGTTCGAAAGTATGCTACTTAATGCCAAACCTTTCTCCAGGCTGTTGGTATGACTTCCATGGTTCTTTCCACACAGTTACAATGGTAAAGTAATGGAAAGAAATATCTCTTGCATACTGTTCAGTAATAAAAATGCAATGTGGTAGGAAAGCATGTTGTTCTGCCCTTGCACTGCAATAAGGATCTAAATTATTATTGAATGATAATATAGTTGAGAGCTGCTCCTTAATCTGAATGATAATAAACTTATATTCCCATCTGCCTGGTGAAATTTGTTGGCCAAAACGATTCTAGGGGTCTCAGTTTATTGATTTTATGTACTGTGTTTTTTTATATTTTATCCAAAGCTTGAAAATGATGGAACAATGTCAATTGAGTATTTGTTTTAAATTTTTTGTTTATGTAATATCAATTGGTGTACAGCTTAGTTTGTATCATCATTTTTTTTTTAAATTATAGGCTTTTAAATTATTTGATTGGATGTAAGTGTGAGATTTCTTGTTAATGTTTGAACTGTGTAAAATGACGTTTTTATATATGCAGCAGGTTCGGTATTTAGGGGTGGTTTTTGGATAATTTTTTTTAACATATGAAACAGTTTTGTAACGGTTATAAACCGTTACTAATTTGTGCGAATAGCAACACTTAAAAAACGTTACAAAAGATTTCACAACCGTTAGGAATGTTATGAATCAGTAACACAAATTTGGCACGAAAAACCATTACAAAATTTTGAAAACCGTTATAAATATTTAAGTGTAAATTACCGTTACAAAACTTGCGAAACTGTTACTTTTTTATTTAAAATTATTAACACAAATGAGCATTAAAACCGTTAGGAACTAATTTCAGTAACGGAAATAAAGCGTTACAATTAATATGTTTGTAACGGTTTATAACCGTTAGGAATGTTTATAACAGATTAGAAACGCCCAAACTGTGACCCAGAAAAACCGTTACAAATTTTTTTAGTAACGGTTTTAAACCGTTATGTATGTCCTGAAATGGTGTAGTGAGACCCACTTAGAAGGCCTACCTACTTCCAACAATCGGTATCAGAGCGATCCCTAAATTCTCATCGCGTTAGATCAGTTTTCAAGATCTAATCTCTACATGAGATGTGGAGATAGATCTAGGGTTGTGATGGATCAATTTTTTCTTCTTCCTCCATATTAGCAGTATATCTGGTTTTCAGCTTTGGGACAACATGGGTGGAATCTCCGTTTTTTGTAAATCCGCGCGATGGGCGCTCAAGAAGACCCAGTCTCTGCGAGTTGGGTAGACCTGGTCTTTGTGAAGTGCCCGCTCGAGCGTGCATGTCCCTGCTTGTTTTTGCAGCCCGGATTTCTATCATGAGATGACAGATGGAGTGGTTGATAGCCCTATCCCCTGTTATGTTTTTTGTTGTATGTGATACTAACCTTGCATGTACCCCCCCTCCCCCCCACGTTTCTATTTTTATCTATTTATTGGTTATTTTGGATAGTTTGTAAAGGGCATCATCATTTTCTTGGTGTAATACCCCGACCCGCCTTAATCTCATTTTAGAGTTAACTAATTTAGATTAATAGCTTAATGAATGTTTTGTTTGCATTTGAGCTTGATTAGGTAGAATTAGTTGGGTTTGACCCTTGACTAAGTATATTATGACTTTTGGAGTGTTTTGGGTTTTAGTGTATGTCTTTAGAAATTTTTGGATTTTAGGTGCATTGCATGAAGCATAGTTTGGGCTTTGATTTTCATGTTTTGACCGGAGTCATTCAGACCCAAATTGACCCAAATTCGGACCCCCCTTGGCCCAAATACCAGCAGGAAGCCCTTTTGTGACATTTTAATCCTAGATGTGGGTTTGCATGCAAAGCCCAGAAAAGTTCCATTTAAAGTCTCATCTCCAACGATTCTCTTCTTCCTTTATTTCCAGCAACTGAAACTTCCTTCTTCTCCTTCACCTCTTCACCAAATTTTCTCAAGATTGAATGGTTGGTGACCTTGCATGTGAGATTTGGGGACTCTATCTTCATCTTCTTCATCTTCCTCTACAAGATCTATAATCTCTCTCAAGCTTCTTCCTTTATAATCTTCTCCATTGATAAGTTTTCATCTTCCTTTCCATTGCTTTTGCTTCAAATCAGTGAGATGATGTTACAATTCGTGCATGCATCTTCTTGTCCCTCATTTTCATTTTTCACCATTGTAGGACTTCATCTTCTCCATTACATTTAGGGGTTTTTTCTTTTGGAGAGCTTACTTTGGAAATAGAGATTGAGTATAGCTTGGATTTGTGATTTTTAGCTTCAAGCACCTTAAGGCAAGTAAACATTTATAAGAATGTGCATGTTATTCTCTATTTATGATTATTGCAATGGATCTCATTCTAGATTACCCAATTCCAGCTCATTTTTATTCTTGCTCAAAAATTGGTTTTAGATTTGTAAATGGGTATGGTTTGATGTATTTTTGGTCAAGAGAATGGATGTTTATATTTAAAGAGAATTGGTGGCTCATCTTGCTAGTTTTTTATCATTGGAATGGACTACAATGGTTGTAGGGGAAGCCAAGAGGGATAAAACAGCCCTGTCACAGCCTCTCCGGACCTTGGCAGTAACCACCCTCGCTCTAGTGAGCTTCCAGCTCGCTCTAGCGAGCAAAAGAGCCCCCCGGCGAGAGAGCATTCTCGCTATAGCGAGATCCCATCTCGCTATAGCGAGAGGGCCCACTAGGCCCGGCTAGCCAAACTTCAAATGGCCATAACTTTTGACTCGTATGTTCGATTTTGACGTTCTTTATATCGTTGGAAAGCTCTTGAGGCGTAGAATCAAATGGTTTTTGTATATTATTGATTTGAAGTTTGGGACTTAAGAGGATATTGGATTTTAAATAAATCTTGGCAACCGGAGGGTACCGCGAGCCAAGTGTTGAACCGTAGTATGTTTAGATTGTTTTGGCCTGATAGTTGGACTTTAAGGTTGGATCCCTTGAATCCTAAATTATGCCCAATAGAATTGTAATTCATGTGGGTGAGGTGTGAGCTACCATACACCCATAAAGAACATCGTGAATCTTCGTATTGTGATCCGAACCAAATGTGTTATACTAAGGGATCCGGCATCCAAATTAAGTAACGCCAAGGGTCCCTTTGTAGCCCAATAATGCCGAAATTCTTAGTACTACACCGAGTTGGACAGTGAAGACCACAGGGGTTCCAAGACCGTAGGCTTGGTTTGATTTCTGTCTTGATTCCGAATATAAATTTCTCTATACATGCATTGCATTCCGTTTTCCAGTATTCTCGTATGACTTGATCATATCTCTGTTTGGTTATGTATATTTTCTTATACACATGTTTATATTACGTCTGTTTTCCACTTCTGTTCAGTTGTACTTGTAATAAGTTCTGATTTTGTAATATTATATGATCTGTCATGTATCTGTTATGTATCTGCTTTGTTAACTGTATATTGCATTCCACGAGTCAGCACCACTTGGCTTCGACCCTATCTAAATTGGACCCGGCGTGGCCCTCTGCAGATGGGAAGTTAATCTGAGGGTTTACCGGTACCCTAGGTCTACAATGGAGAATTCTGGGTACCTCTGTCTCCTAGTAGTACTGCCCTGTCTTGTTCTGATATTCTGCTCTCCCTTTACTTTCATGTTTACATGATTAAATTGAGAGAATTTAGCTAATTTGGATGTGCTAACTAGTTCTGTTATTGTGTATATCTGTTATTCTTGATTCAAATGTCTAATGTTTATTCATGCTCAGATTGCCTAGTGTACGCACTTGACCTCATATGATTTATGTATATGTTCCGATATTCTTTTGCCACATGTTATATGAATTATATATGCTTACATTGCTTAGCTTAGTCTAATGGTGCTACACTTGGCGTTACAGGTGAATACATCGACGCCATTGCCCCGGAGATCCTTGAGGAAGAGGAACCTCCACTTAACGTAGCAGAATGGACTCCTGATGATGTCTTTTAGACATCTACACGATGAGATAGACGTTTAAATGACCCCTGGACCGTGGCTAGGATTGCCACATCTTTTGTAGTAGTTTGATGAGTTATTTAGCTTTTGGTATTGTAAACTTAAACTTAACTAACTTACCTCTTCTCTTTCTATCTTTTGAACTTGAACCTTTAAATTTATGCTCATGGACTCTTATGCTCTATACTTTGATACATGATAAATTATGGATGGATATCTATTTGACAAAATTGAACAGGTTATGGAAATTTATAAACCTCACACGTGATATCCTGTGGCTAAATTCTGTACGTGGGGACCTAGAGTCAATGAGTTTGACTCGAATTTCCACGCGGGCGTGTGTCGCGCCTCGGGATGTGCGAAATCTCGTGCTCGGGGCATGACACTTGGTTTCCCACAAAAGGGCAAGACATGATGATTTCCCTAAGCCCTTTTTATTTCCATTAATAGATTGCCATGTAAATCTACATCTTGAGATATAGGAATTTATGTAATTTTTAGTTTGTAAATTCAGGCGGGCTTTCAAGACAAACAGTTGGAGATGATAGACTTTTAACAAAAGAATTTGGTAATGACCAAAGAGTTTGGCGATACTCAAAGAGTTCGAAAATATGAGAAGTCCAATACATTCCTTTCACATTGGGCCACGTGGAGGAGGGCTTACTAAATTTAGATTTTCTAGTTTTGCATGGATACTTGATTTATTTAGACTTTCTACAGTTTGCATGATTGCTTGCTTTATTTAGAATGTTTTGTTACTTTCCAAAGTCTATCCAAACACAACAGTCATAATAATTGGTCAAATCAATTTAATGTTTTGGAAAGGGTTCTAAATAAGAAATTAGTGTTGGTGGACCCATGAGATGGACCCACTGGAAATACTAATCTGGTTAAGCAGATTTTCCATTATTTTAGATTTGACTTGGATCCAGTTATTATTCTTATCATTAAATGATTTGATGTTTATATATATTATGTGTGCATTTAGACCTAAAAGAAAATCCTCCATTCTAAAATATTAAGTGGGAGTAGGCATTCAAATTTAGAAATCCCCATGATTTTCCATTATATGTTCATTGTAAGGTAGGCAGGTGCCTCGCGCCATCTGAGAATGGTCGTTTCCCACGGAGGGCATTTGTTTTAGCTGGTTACTAGATATGGATATTCTTAGGATAGCGTTGGTGAGACAGGGTGTGGGTGCACTCCCCAAAGAGGCGCTGCTCGCAACGATTTTTATGCAATGATAATTTGTGGGTCACACCTAACTTAAATAATGATGTAGTATCTCGAAGGATTTGCCTCATATATTTTATAAATCAAATTTTGATCGGGAGTCACACATTATTTGGTATGACATACCTAGATAATAATGAGTGATAAGGGATCATAGAATATTAGTCTTAGCCTATATTGATTCGCACCAATCTAAGGAGCATCTGCTCTGCCTAAATAGGCATGTCCCGAGGGATTGAAATTCTGATGCATTCTTAATTTTAGTGGCAAGAGGATTCCACAAATTTGGTAGATTGTAAAACCCTTATGTCATTTAAATTTAGAGCTTTTTACAGAAAGGGCCCTATATTTATGAAAAACCTCAAAAAAGCTCCTACATTTTATGTTGAGGATTTTAATGAAAAAATCTCGAAATATAGCCATATATCCCAAAAGGTCCTCTCAATTTGTGTAGCACTAATGAGGTCCTTTCACCAATTTTTTTTATATTTTTTAATACTTTTTTATGAGCAACGATAGCTTCGCCATGGGCGACGCTAGCGTCGCTCGTCACACCCAACTTTCCCTGCATCTCCCTACACACCCTTCTTTCTTTCTTTCTTCTCTCCCTCTCTTTCTCTCCCTCATTGCACACACTGCCCCACTCTGCCCTTCCACACCTTCTTTTTCCCTTCTTTTCTTTTCCTTTATTTCTCTTCTTCCTCCTCCTCTTTCTCTTCCTCCCCACCTGCACTCACCCTGCACCCCCGCCACCACGGCATGCACCCATAATGCTTGATTTTGGGTTCCACGCCATGCACACAACTCATTGGTTTAAAGTATAGGTGACCCTCATCTACCAATAATCCGTGACTACAGGCATTAAGTAACACAACGAATGTGACATGATCAGGTGCTTCGTTTGTGAGTTTCATTTGTTCAAAAAGATTAATGGCTTCCTTGGATAGCCCATGCATGGCAAGCCCACCAATCATGGCATTCCAAGGCCAGACTTTTTGGGTGGGACCATGCTCATCAAAGAAAATCTTTGATGCAAATTTTATCTCTCCACACTTAGCATACATATCTATGAGGCTGGCAAGTAATCACTCATTTATCATGATCCCGGCCTTCTCTATGTCGACATGAATCCATCTCCCTTGATCCAAATTAAAGCTACTAGATTAGCGCATGCTGCAAGAGAAAAAAAGAGAGGAAAAGAAAGAGGAGGAAGAAGAGAAAGAAAGGAAAGGGAAAAAAAAAGGAAAGAAGCAGGTGTGAGGAGCGACGCTAGCGTCACCCATGCGTCGCCCATGGTGATGCTATCATCGCTCAAAAAAAGTATAAAAAATATAAAAAATTGGCGAAAGGACCTCATTAGTGCTACCCAAATTGCAAGGACCTTTCGGGATATATGGCTATAATTTGGAATTTTTTCAGTAAAATCCTCTATTCTTTTTCTTTTCTTTGCACCATATGTGATATCACCGGATTTATCAATTTCTGTACCATACACTTTTTGCAACCAGCAAGCGAATTCATTTTCTACATAACATGAAAAATGATATTTTGTGAAAAGTAAATACACATTTGACCCTTAGTGCCAGAACCTTCTCTCAGCTCTCTTGATCTCGCTCCGAAAACGCGGATCGGTGCTTTCGGAGCGGATCCATCTTCGGAGCGAGGTTCGATAATTTTCGGAGCGTGGTTCGACCATCATTGGAGCACGGTTCGACCAAATATGGGGCGAACCATGTAGAATTTTGGTTTTTTGTGTATTTTTTCCTGTAAGCTTGATATTTATCTTTTGAATGAAGAAATTTTTTTTGACTTATTAATTATTGTCTATTTTATATGATCAAATTACAAAGTTAATATTTTTCTCTATTTTTTATACTTGAATATATGGATAAGATATATTTGTGCCCATTAATTAAACGCTCCGAAGGCGCCCCGGATATATAATTATTTTAAAACTTAGCATTTTGCCGCTCCCACTCGCACCCCCGCTCCCGCTCCACGCTCTGGGCACTTAGATTCGACCACCATATCTCAAGTCTTATCATTTGAGAATTTCTTTCTTAAGATGGTACATAAAAACCATGACATCAAGGGATTTATAATCAATTTAAGTGACATGCACTGTTCTCATAATGTCATTAGATGTGGGGGAAAAATAAGTTTTTAAAAGAATGTTGACTAGAGTCAAGTGGCTCTGGTGACATTATTTGAATTTTGGTCGTGAATGTAAAAAAAATATCAGATTCAATGTCAAAACCCCTATATATAATCTGATCTACATTTGTAACTCTAATTGTCTAACTCATTTATGATAATCTGTCCTTTTGTAATAGGTCTGTGGGACTGGATTCTGAGCATGGCAAAAAATCAAGAGGCTTCTTGAAGAATATAGATAGATTATGAATCCTATCCTAGAAATAAAGAACAATACCGATGTTACTTGATGGCTGAATTATGCGCAAAATCATCATCCAAAAAGAGTGACTGAGCATAAATAACATAATATAGACAACATTGCTAAGGAAATAATCTAGACATCTTTTCAGCAAAGTACATATAGGCCTTGACTAATATCTAAGCTCTCCATTGACCATTCTGCTATACCTTGAGATCCATCAGCTGAGACAAAGTGACCGCGTTGAAAGACACCGGAAGTGGGGGAATGCAAGTAGATAGCTCCTGTGAAATATAGCGCATGGTCGGGCGAGACTGAGGGTGCTCTTGTAAGCATGCTAGTGCAAAAACCGTGGTAAGAATGACTTCATTTGCGACATCGTCTACAGGAGGTGGAAGACGTAGGTCTAATACATCCTTTAGGTGCGTGTTTCGGCCATGTGATTTTGATAGAGAGTTGATTAGATCACCTGAATGTCTTCCCATCATAATTTCCAGTGCTACCACTCCAAAGCTAAAAACATCGCATTTTTCAGTTACTCTCATTGTGTAAGCAAGCTCTACAGCAAAAGAATTTAGTTATGCTTTGTTCTCTATATTAATCAATAGTTTGATAATAAAACCTTTAGAAGAGTAAAATGAAAATAGAGGGTAAGTTATTAACCTGGTGCAATGCAGCCATAAGTGCCCGCCAGTGTAGTCCAATTGGATGAATCAGGCTTTAGAAGTCTGGCAGTGCCGAAATCAGAGACACAAGCTTCAAAACTCGAAGTTAACAGAGTGTTGTGGGTAGATATGTCTCGGTGTACTAAAGGCGGAATGCAATCATGATGCATGTATGGGAAAGCATGTGCCACTCCTTTTATAACCTTCTGTTACACCACACCCCGGGTTAAACGAGATTAACCTTAATTAATCGTGATTATCATTGATTATGATGTGATTATTTAAATTACATGAGATTCATATTCATTGTGACTGTAATTAGTCTTAGATGACTGAATTTAGTCTAATGCAATTAGTTGGAAGACATGAACTTAATTTTAAACCCCAATTAATGAGTTGGAGGACTTTTTCGTAAATATCAATTTATGTAGAAATAGTCGAATTGGGTGGAATTTGATATCATCGTGTGTATCTCGATGTGTACATCAAATGTCATAATACACTTAACTTCATTTGACCTATGGTAAATCAAAGAAGTTTTATATTGACTTGAAATGTAAATTACTTTATATATGGGTTTAAATTGCAAAAGAGGAGTACATGTGTTATGTACTCAGCACATGCAATTATATGGCTTCCACATGTCATACATGAATCTCAGCCAAATTGCATGTGGGTCTTCGTTGGAGATGGTTCTTCAACTTTTTCTTCTTTGCTTCCATATCATGTGGAACGGTCATGGCACAATGGATGTAATACATCATCCTCTTTATTTCTCTGATCTCTGATCCTAGTTTGGAATGGATTGAGCAGTGAGTTCTTCCTCCTTTTCTTCTTCTTTGTTCATCTCCTGAATCATTGAGTAAGTGTTAGGTGAAGTGTCAAGGAGAAAGAGTGCTGTCATCTTCTTTCTACCTGTGCTTGGGTTTTCTTGAAGAAAAGCTTGCATAATCTGTGATTGGAAGTGGAAGACAAGCTGAAGGAAAACTCTGGAGGTGTCTTTCTTGATTTGGGTTATTACAACTAGGAGCTTAAAAGAAGGGGGTTTTTGCATTGAACTCAAGGAGAGGCAAGTATAAATCAATTGATATGCTCAAATTGCTACTGCATGTTAGTTAGATTACGTTTTTGAACTTGTTATGCCGAGCTAAAGGAATGAATTGATGAAATAGGTTTTTTTATTCTTTGAATGATTACATTGGATGTTAATTTTTCTTTTTAGAAGTGAAACTTGTATTTTAATGATGAATGGAGAAGGGAACAGAAGGTTCCAAGAGGTTTAGTTCAGGCTCACAGAAAATTGGACAGACCAGAATTCGTGTATGAATTCTGTGTCTCGTCTTTGGGCATCATCGGTCAACCGACGCTATTGGTTAGCCGTCGGCTAACCGACGAGTTGACCGATAGTGTTAAATGGGTAGAAAAACACGTCTCTGGTTTTTGAACCGAGACCTGACCGATCATGTCGGTCAGCCGATGAACATCTTCGGTCAACCGAAGGATGAACCGACACAGTAACTTGAACAAGAGGATTCGCCTCTGATTTTTGAACCGGCAACTTGACCGACACCCGTCGGTCAGCCAAAAAGCGTATCTCAGTCGACCGATAGGTCAACCGATGGGTGAGCCGACAGGTAGTTAAAAGAATGTATTTTCAGACTTTAGGTCTGAAATTCAAGATATGAAGCCTATTAATTTATTCAAGGCTGTTTGTACCTTCATACCGCCAATAAGGGTTAATTAATGGTCTTTAATGTGCAACTTTCCATAAGAACTGTAATGTCTATCGATTAACACATGTACATTAAAGCACTTGGTAGTACACCCATTTGGTTGGTAATCACTTGAATTGAATTAACTAAAACTGATTAGCTCGTAAACGTTCATTATATGTAATCAACTTTAAAGACTTACATTGTACATGAATTATATGTGAATTGGCACGGCACTACATAATGATTTCTACATGCTCATTGGCTGATATTGATACTATCTGCAGCAGTTATTTGTGGAGTGTTCCGGAACTCCATGGTGATGTCAGTAGTTCCTGGCCCGGACACTGATAATCGCATATATTATTCTTCCATAGAGAAGATGGTAATGTCTCCTTGTTTATGGAGATGGTAATCCTTCCTTTAAGGAAGACGGCACTTGACTTGAATTATTCTGGAAATATTAAGCTAGTTGCCAAATTATCAATGTCAAGGATGAATAATATCATCACTGACTTGTTTACAAAACTGTTTACTGATTATTGTTTACTGTCTTACAAGTAGCATGTATGATCATAAACACTGTTTATACATTGCTGAATTGTCGAATTCACCAGTGTTATGATGACATTACAGGCCCAGCTGCCCCTACCGTTGGTGCGACCGCACCGGCAGCGGAGGAGACCACTCCGGTTCCGCCAGGCAGATTAGTTGAATGGAAATGATAAAACATGTATTGTGTTTTGAGAATTTTGTTGTAAATCCTGTAAATAGATATGAAAACTTTTGTATATGTTCATATGGTGATCCTTGCATTAGTTTATATATATGCAAGTGTTAATCGGGATCATGTTGTAAATACATTTTGAAATCAATGTACATATTGGTTTATATTCCGCATAATTTGTAATCAGTATCCCTTGTGAGTTTTACGTGTTAAAATTCACGGGAGTATTTCTCCAGTGAGAGAGTTGTGACTGAGATCCAGCAATTGCAAATTGGATGGTAGGTTGGATGGGATTCTTCCGTTGAAATTGTTTTTGCTCAAACTCAAAAGCCACAATTTGGAGAGAAACCCAATTTGTTCAGGGACCGGCCCACTCAATCTATTCGCAGATAGATCAAGTGTCTTCAAATTGGGTAACCTTCCCATTTGGGATGGCACATTATTAAAAAGTTGGTTAGCACTCAAATTTAGACCGAGTAGATTCAATAAGCTTTCTATCTCCTTTGGAATCTCCCCAACCAGAAAGTTGGATGAAATATCAAGCTTGCCTAATCGAGACAGCTGTCCGATTTCAGGGGGTATGCAACCAGTAATCTTGTTAGAAGAAAAGGCAAGCACCGTCAAATTTGTGCACTTTCCCCAATTTGGAGAGAGTTCTCCAGACAAACTTGTTGGAATGGGGCCTTGTGAGACCTCGTCCCGAGTTAATCATGATTAACTCTTATTAATCGCACTTATGGCTAATTAAACATGTTTAGTTGAATTAGTGAAGGCTTAGTACCAAATTGACTTGGTTTAGCCTTAAGAGAATGAATTAAGCTTAACAAGCTTGTAAAATGAATTGTAAATAGATTGGATGAGTTTGTGAACGCAAACTAGGAATTGAGGGACTTTTATGTAAATACATTTTTATACGTATTTCATCGAATACGGAAACCCTCGATGCCAACACGCGTATCTCGAGGAGTATGTTCACTTTCGTCAAAGACTCGAAGTCGGTTGACGAGTATTGATTCAAGTGACCCTTCATTTGACTTGAATTGTAATTAATGGGGAATTATGGGGGCTAAACGCAATTCTAAAGCTTATATAAGCTAATAAAGCCTCTGGGAAATCCTTTACAAACCCTAGCCCCTTTTCTTTCCTTTATTTCTTCCTTCTTCATTTTCTTTCTATCAAGCATCAAGGCAAGGTGTTTTGGAGTTGTGTTAGAGAGAACTCAAGCTCTTTATCATCTTCTTCATCTTCCTCGTAAAGCTTGGATTCAAGGAGGATTCAAGTGTTTTTATCTCAAACTCAAGCTAACAAAGGGTTTTCTTCCATTTGATCTTCAAACAAGGCAAGTACTTACATGTTTCTATGAATTGTAGTGTTTATGAGTCATCAGGACTCATTTGGAGTCAAGAAGCCAGGAAATTGGCTTCAGAACCTGAAGCTCGAACTGAGCTTTTAGGTCGCTATCGGTCGACCGAGAGGTCGACCGGTGAACCGACAAATGAACCGACAGGTTATAACCTGTTGGTTTTCAGAGAATTCCAGTTCTCTGGAATTCTGACCGACGTGGGGTCGGTCCACCGACATAGTGTGGTCGGTCGACCGATGTGTCGACCGATAGCGTAAAAGTGGTTCAGAATTCAGGGAATTCTGGCTCGCTGGAATTCTGACCGACGCACCGTCGGTCAACCGTCATGAAGCCGTCGGTCGACCGATGGGCTGACCGATAGGCGAACCGACGCTGTGCAGGAAAGCGTGAAAATTATCTGTTTTGAGGCCTAATGTATACAGGCTGAATATTGTTAATGTATAAGCCTTCATAGGTGTAAACTCAATTTTCCGAACACATAATTCAAATGATATTCATCAAAAATAGTACATGTATTGGAAAATGAATGTTTCACTCATTTGCTTGGCTTAGAAGTCTGATTAATTTCCGAATCTTAACTCATTGAATGAAGTACATTGAATATGAATTGCATAATGAACTATTTCTGCTGCAGCAGATGTTTGAGGTGTTCCGGAACCTCATGGAAGTTAGTGATCTCTGATCAAGACACTGACGTATTCCATACCATTTGACAACCCTTAAATAAAGAGTGTCCATGTAGATATCAACTTAATGATATTACTGGATCCGTTATTATTATTAAATGAATTAAGAGTGTCCAGATATTACTGGATCCGCTATTATTGTTAATGAATTATTTCACTGGATTATGTGATAGCTAGAACTATCATAACACGTATGTATTTGTTGAACCATTGTGTTCATGGTACTATTGATGAATGTCACAGGCCCAGATGCTCGTGCCGGTCCTGCTGAGGCCGCGCCGCCAGCGGAGGATGCCCGCCCGATACCTCCAGGAGGTTTAATCGAGTGGATATGATCGCTGAGAGCGAGAGAATAAATTGTTGAAATGTATACAGTTTTGAATATAAGTGAAGTCCCCGTATTGTATTAAATATACAGTGATTGACTTTCTAGAATGTAGATTAAACTTGTGTATTGTATTTTGTCAATGTATAATTTCCGCCATTGTATACAGTTGACAGTTATTGTATTTGATATCCCTTGTGAGTTTTGTTTTAGCTTTTGTTAATTCGGAATTTACGGGAGTAAGTATGTGTTCGCGACTCGGGGTTTATCCCCACCCCCCCCCCCCCCAATACATATTTCTTTAGGAAGATGGCCATGCAAGTTGTTGCCCGACACATCAAATTCACGTAGTCTTGTGAAATTTTCCATTTCTTCAGTAGGTATTGAACTGGATAACCGACAACCACCCAGGATTAAACGTTCTAGCATAGTCAAGTTCCCTATGGTAGAAGGGATGTCACCAGTGAGAGGATTATCTAACAAGGACAGCTCAACTAGGTTATTCAAATTCCATATTTCTCTGGGAATGGAACCAGAAAGATTATTTCCATATAGATATAAAGAGGTAAGACTGGTCAGGTTTCCTATACCAGAAGGGATGGAACCAACTAGATGGTTTTCGGGCATACCCAGTTCGACCAAGTTCATCAGACTTCCAATCTCCTTAGGAATGGGTCCTGAAAGCTCATTAAAATCAAGGTAAAGACCCTGTATGTTGGTCAGGTTGCCTAAAGATGGTGGCACCTTACCCACCAGTCTATGTTTATATAAAGGCTCAACTGGGTAAGAGATTCTAACATTCCAACTTCTTCGGGGATGGTGCTAGAAATTTGATTGTTGGAAAGCATCAAATGGGTGAGACGGATCAGGTTTTTTATATTGGAAGGGATGGGACCCATTAGAAGGTTGTGAGACATCCACAACTCGGCCAAGTTGGTTAAGTTGCATATCTCTTGAGGTATGGCGCCCGAAAGCTGATTCGTGGACCGGTCGAGAAAAGTGAGCTTTGAAAGGGTGCCTACAAGCGCTGGGATATCTCCACTAAGGTTGCTAGAGCTGAGATTGATGTGGGTGAGATTTGGAAAGGATGAAAAGTTAAAGTTGTCGAGCTTACCATGCAGGCCTGCATTGGGAAGGTTTATTTGGGTGACGCTTCCTGTGTGGTTGCATGATATCCCGACCCAGAGGCATTTGGTCTGGTTGGGAGACCAGGAAGAGAGAGATTAGGTTTGAAGGCTGGATTTCCATTGGAGGAGGGCCTCAGATTCTCCTGCAAGTGATGCCTCTAAAGCAGTCAATGTTACAAGAACGAACCATGCAACCGCTGCGACTAGGACGGAGGATGATGAGGCCTTGGTGTTTGTGTGGGGATATTTTCGCTAAGCCGAGATCAAAGCTGGTCCCGATCTTGAGAACTTAATCTCGCCACCACTCGGCCAAGACGGGTTGCGGCTAAAGGGTCGCGGCACTCGCCGAGATGAGCACCCCCGAGGTCAGGTGGCACGGGACATTGTACACCGACCTCGACACGACAGATTTGACAGACGGTGATAGGACTATCAACAGGATGGAGGCGCGTACTAAGGCATGCCCTGCGACCCATCATTCCTGACAAAACGGCGCATACAGAGCACGTGCGCCCCCAAAGCATGGCTCCGGGCCAGGCCCGATGGGACCCGGCTCAAAAGTCAAATCGCCGCCTGACCCGATAAGATTGGCATTTAATGAAGCATGGGTAGGTAAGGCAAGCATTTAATGAATTGTGGGCTGAATGGACAGGGCCACTCGAGTGGCCTAGCCCATCTTGGAACTCGCCCACGCAAAAATATCTCCACCTCCTATAAATAGCATCTCCATCTCCATTCTAAGGTAAGCAACCCATAATACACAGACTCACTCTGCTATTTTCTCTCCATCTCCCTTATTTAGTCCTTGAACTGACTTAAGCATCGGAGAGCCTTGCGCTACCCACAGCCAAGGTCCTCTGACGTGTTTTCTTCTCTTCCTCTTCAGGTTTGACCGGAGCCACGATCATCCTCATCTAAACCACTCAAGACAGGGGTCCTAATCCCTGATCCAAAGCCCGTAATTTTTAGGCACTTGCAATTGGCGCCGTCTGTGGGGAAGTATTAACCCATACCCAAAAACCTTTCCCAAAACCTTTCTCAAAACTTTTTCAATCGCCGTGGCTCCAAGAAACAAAAGAGGCGGAGAGCACCCGAAGTCCCTCCCTCCAGGGCCGCTGGTTCTCCCTGGACCATTGCCCTATGTGTCCCACCCAGAGGAGCACAATCCGAGAGGGGAGACCGCAGAGGTGGACAGTTACCACACTGAGTCTGCCTCGTCCCCGTTAAAGATGGGGAGTCCACCGCGGCTGAATGCTCCCCTCCAAGAGCGTTTCTCGAAGGGTAAAGCCCCGGCAGCGGCGGGATCACACCGATCCGAGCACCGCTCGAACCACGAAGGTAACAGAGCCGACCCCGCTGAAGCAGTGATCAGGGCTCAGAACCTCGCCCTCCAGGAGAAAGACGATCTTATCTGCCAGCTCAGGCAGCAGCTCCGGGAGAAAGAGACAGTCCCCGGGGGCGGTGATCTCATAGGCAGAAAGGATCCCGTCACCGGCAAACACTTAAGGCAGCATCTGAATGACAAGAGCTGCGAGCGGAGTCACGCTGGGAGTTCCTGCCATAACCACATTGACAGGGGGTCAATGCCGAGATCAGAGACGGGAGATCAGAAGGCTCTGATTGACCACTTGGTCAAGCAGGCCATCCAGAACACCCTGAAGGAGGCAGGGCTCGCCCAAAACCAGCCAGACGTCCCCGACTTCCCTGGCCTCGACTCATCCCCTTTCTCCAGAGAAATCATCGACTATCCCCTCCCAAAGAAGTTCAGCATCCCGAGGTTCGTCCTCTACGACGGAACCTCGGACCCAGCAGCACATCTCCGGCATTTCACCCAGAAACTATCCGTCTGGGGTGATGTCGGGCACCTCAACTATAGAGTCTTCTCCTCCAGCCTGGGGGATCTTCCCCTCAAATGGTTCTGTGCGCTCCCGGAAGGATCGATCACGAACTGGTCTCAGTTGCGGGGCTCCTTCCTGGGGAAATTCCAGGCGCACAGAGTCATTCCAAAGACTGATAGCGACATTATGGCCCTAAGAATGAGGTGGAGTGAAAGCGTCACTCAATTCGCCAAGAGATTTTGGACGGTTTATAGCCAAATCGACAACTCCTCAGAAGATGTCGCGATCAAGTCCTTCCAGCACGCCCTCCTGCCAGGGTGCGAGCTTCGGAAAGAGCTCGTCCGAAACCCTGTCCTCTCCGTAACAGCCCTCATGGCGAGGGTGAACAAATACATCGAGCAAGAAGAGGATGAGGCGCGGGCCAACGAGAGTTTTGGCGTCTCCAAGAACCAGTCTCTGAACGAGAACCGGTCTCGGCAGGAGGACAGACCGCAGCAGGAGGATCGATCCCGGCAGGAGGATCGAACCTCCGGTAGGGAAAAAAGAACCTTCCGCAGAAAAGAGACGAGCCGAGATCACCACTCGGGTGGCCAGTCGTCAGCCCCGACTCGCACTGCGAGAGGGGGCAAGAGATATAGGCCATCCTACTCTTCACGCGAAAGGGTCAATACGGTCTTCAAAGAACCGATTCACCAGATACTGGACAAGATCTAGAGGAAGCCGTACTTTAAATGGCCGCAGCCCATGAAGAGCGACCCTTCCACGAGAGATCAAACCAGGTTCTGCGCTTACCACAAGCAGAGCGGGCATAACACTGGGGATTGCTACTCCCTCATGGACTATCTCGAGAGGCTCGTCAGGAGCGGGCACCTGAAGGAATATTGCAAGGGACCAGATAGCAGAAGCAATGAGCAACCTCGGCGCCAAGCCGAGGAGAGTCATGACAGCGACGGGTCGGAAAGAATCATAAGCGTCATCCACCTGGCTCCCGCTAGGCAAAACAGCAGCCAGGCCCGTGCCGAGGCCAGGAGGGCCTCCCATGGGAAACGGGTCATGGCAGCCGAGCTCGGACCGGCTTCCAAAAAAGCTCGGAAAGAGAAGCCAAAGATCTAGTTCTCAGACGAGGACCTGGAAGGAGTCTAGCTCCCTTACAATGACCCGCTGATCATGACCCTGAAGCTGGGGAGCTGCAAGGTGCAGAGGATCCTCGGCGACCCCGGCAGTTCATCCGAGATCCTCTACTTCGATTTCTTCACAAAGATGGGGCTCACCGAAGAAGATCTCCAAGAAGCACGAACCCCCCGGATAGGGTTTAGCGCGAAGCCCGTATATCCAAAGGAAGAGTCTCCCTCAAAGTCTAAGTCGGAGGCGCGTCAGTAGTGGCTGACTTCCTCGTCGTAGATATGCCATCCCCCTACAATGTCATCGTGGGAAGGAGTTGGCTACATCAGATAGAGGCTGTCCCCTCCTCCTACCATCAGAAGCTTAAGTTCCCTTTGAAAAGGGATGGCAGGATCGAGGTGGTCACAATCGACGGAGACCAGCAAATGGCCAAGCGTTGCATGATGGCCGTCATGTCCGGCGAGGAAGAGCCAAAGCAAGTACATATGGTGGAATTGGAGGCCGAACTGGACAGAGTTGGCCGCGATCCAGAAGATAAGAGCATTGAAGATCTCACCGAGGTCAGGCTTGACCCCAGTGATCCCGAGAGGTACATCCTGCTTGGGAGTCAGCTCACCAAGCTGGAGAGGTTCGAGCTGCTTAACTTCCTCTTGCAGAACAGAGAGGTTTTCGCTTGGACCCCGCTGGAAATGCCTGGCGTGGACCCTGAGGTCATGAGCCACAGGCTGAACGTGGACCCTCATGTCAAGCCTGTGGTCTAGAAGGCAAGAAGATCTGGAGTCGAGCAATCTGCGGCCGTGGTTGAAGAAGTGGAAAAACTGCTGGAGGCGAACGCCATCAAGGAGGTCCAGTACCCAAAATGGTTGGCGAACACCGTGGTAGTGAAAAAGAAGACTGGAAAGTGGAGAGTCTGCATCGACTTTACCGACCTTAACAAGGCGTGTCCCAAAGACTGCTTTCCGCTCCCGAAGATCGACCAGATGATCGATGCCACTGCCGGTCATGAAAGGATGAGCTTCCTTGACGCTTACCGCGGCTATCACCAGATACCCATGTATGGACCAGACAAAGAAAAAACGGTATTCATCACTCCTAGGGGGACCTACTGCTATAAGGTGATGCCGTTCGGACTGAAGAATGTAGGGGCGACCTACCAGAGGTTGGTCACCAAGATGTTCCGAGATCAGCTCGGCAAGAAGGTCGAGGTGTACATTGACGACTTGGTCGTCAAGTCCATGCAATCTCACGACCATCTGACAGACCTCGGCCTGGTATTCGACGTTCTCCGGAAGTTCGGACTGAAGCTGAACGCCTCCAAATGCGCCTTCGGAGCCGGCTCCGGCAAGTTCTTAGGGAGCCTCGTCACGAGACGAGGTATTGAAGCAAACCCAAACCAAATCTCCGTAATCCTGGGAATTCAGAGCCCGGCAACGACGAAGCAGGTCCAGCGGCTCACTGGCATGGCCGCCGCCCTCAACCGCTTCATCAGCAGGTCTTCCGACAAGTGCTATCCTTTCTTTCAGCTGCTGAAGAAGAACCTGAGGTTTGAGTGGACCCCAGAGTTTGACTCGGCTCTCCAAAAGCTCAAAGCTTACCTGGCCTCACCTCCGCTGCTGTCAACCCCGAAGAAAGGCGAAGCACTGTACTTGTACTTGGCGGTTTCCGATCATGCTGTGAGCTCAGTACTGGTCAGAGAAGATGAAGGGCAGCAGAAGCCCATTTATTACATAAGCAAGACTCTCCTCGACGCCGAAACCAGATAGTTGCAAATGGAGAAGCTCGCACTAGCCCTCGTCAGTGCCTCTCGAAAGCTCTCACATTATTTCCAGGCCCACACGATAGTGGTGGTTACTGAGCACCAACTCAAGTCTGTCTTCCGGAAGGCCGACTTCTCCGGACGAGTTTCAAGATGGGCCGTGGAGCTGGGACAGTACGACATCCATGCCAACCCAGGACAGCAATCAAAGCGCAGATTTTGGCGGACTTTATCGTCGAGCTTACTTCACCGAGTTCGACGCCGAGCCCACTCGACCCCGAACTGGGGGGTAGGGGGCATGATGACTTAGTCTCGGGGACTGATTACGAGCAATCTCGGGATACGTTCTAAGATTCAGCTTGGAAGGTCTTCATTGACGGGTACTTTACCTCTAGGATGGCCGGCGTCGGCGTAGTTCTCCAGTCCCCAGAAGGGCTAGTCATTGAGCAGGCCCTGACCCTTCGGGATACGTTCCGAGATTCAGCTTGGAAGGTCTTCATTGACGGGTCCTCTACCTCTAGGAGGGCCGGCGTCGGCGTAGTTCTCCAGTCCCCAGAAGGGCTAGTCATTGAGCAGGCCCTGACCCTTCGGGATACGTTCCGAGATTCAGCTTGGAAGGTCTTCATTGACGGGTCCTCTACCTCTAGGAGGGCCGGCGTCGGCGTAGTTCTCCAGTCCCCAGAAGGGCTAGTCATTGAGTAGGCCCTGACCCTTGACTTCCGAGCATCAAACAATGAGGCGGAATACGAAGCGTTGCTGGCAGGGCTGAATAGTGCCCAGATTCTCGGAGCTCAACAGCTGGTAGTCTTCAGTGACTCACAGTTGGTGACGAGCTAGCTCACTGGGGATTACCAGGCTCGCGATGATAGAATGGCAGCCTATTTGACCCTCGCCAAGAAGCTCCTATCTCAATTCCCGGAAGCAGTAGTCAGACAAATTGGCAGAGACTCTAGCTCACACGCTGACGCACTCGCCAACCTAGCTTCCGCCGTCGAAGTTGGAAAAAAGAGGACTGTGGAAGTAGGCTCGCTGACATCGCCAAGTATAGAGCTCCGCCCACCACGGCAAATCTTGTGCATCGATCTCGGGCCCAGTTGGATGGATCCCATCATCGCGTACCTCAAGGACGACCAACTCCCCGAGGACAGAGCTCAAGCTCACAAAATTAGGCTCAGGGCAGCCCGATTCTGGCTCTCCCCAGAAGGAATACTGTACAAAAAATCCTTTACAAGTCCTTATCTCCAGTGCGTCCACCCGAGCCGAGTTGAAGACTTCCTCTACGAAATACATGAAGGCATCTGCGGAAGTCACGTCGGAGGAAGGTTACTAGCTTATCGGGCTATAAGCCAAGGATACTGGTGGCCATACATACAGAAGGACGCACAGATGTACGCCATAAAATGCGAGAAGTGACAGAAGTTCTCGCACAGTCTCCATCAACCTGCACAGGATCTGAGCCCACTCTCCAGCCCGTGGCCCTTTGCTCAGTGGGGGCTAGACATCGTGGGACCTCTCCATCAAGCTCCAGGGAATAAGAGGTGGCTGATAGTGGCCACTGACTATTTCACCAAATGGATAAACGCAGAAGCATTGTCCTCCATCACTGAGCGGTACTCCAAAAACTTTGTATGGAAGAACATCATCACGAGATTCGGCATCCCTCGAATCTTGGTCTCGGACAACGGGACCCAATTCGACTCCAGCCTTTTCAAACACTTCTGCAAGGAACTCGGCATCAGGAACCATTACTCGACTCCAGCCTATCCCCAGAGCAACGGCCAAGCCGAGATCTCCAACAAAGTGGTCCTTGATGGACTCAAAAAGAGACTCGACGGAGCCAAAGGAAGATGGGTGGAAGAGTTACCTAGTGTGCTGTGGGCATACAGGACCACCCCGAGGCGCTCCACTTCAGAAACTCCATTCTCCTTGGCATACGGAATGGAAGCCGTGATCCTGCTTGAGATCGGCCTCCCAACGCTCAGATCCGAACTCATTGACCAAAGTCAAAACGGGAAGAACCTGACCCTGGGGTTGGATCTGGCCGAAGAGCGCAGAGAAGCGGCGTCCATCCGTTTAGCGGTCTATCAGCAACGGCTTGCAAGAGATTACAATCAGAAAGTTCGGAAAAGGAAGTTCTCCATTGGAGAGCTGGTCCTAAAGAAGACTCTGCCTGCGGACAAGGACCCGAACCAGGGGAAGTTGGCTCCAAACTGGCGCGGCCCATTCAAGGTGGTCTCGACTGCAGGCCGGTCAGCGTACAAACTCGAGGATATGGACGGAAAACTACTGCCAGGACCGTGGAACGCCTCGCACCTCAAGAAATTTTACTTTTAAAATGTACTGAGCTTATGCAAATCAATGAAGAACATTTCCTCTCAGAAGTTTCTCTTGCTTTTCTAAATCAAGGACCGCGACAATACCGCATTTCTCCAGCTCGGCAGGGACATCTCCACTCGTGCGATAAGCGCATCTTGGCCCTCGTGCCAGATAGCCAGCACGGCCCCTGGTGACGAGGCAGGGGGACTTCTCCATTCGTGCGACGAGCGCATCTCGGCCCTCGTGCCAGATAGCCAGCACGGCCCCTGGTGATGAGCCAGGGGGACTTCTCCGTTCGTGCGACGAGCGCATCTCGGCCCTCGTGCTAGCCAGCACGACCCCTGGTGACGAGCCAGGGGGACTTCTCCGTTCGTGCGACGAGCGCATTTCGGCCCTCGTGCCAGATAGCCAGCACGGCCCCTGGTGGCGAGCCAGAAAGATTGCCTTACTTGCACGCCTGGTCGCTAGGCAACCGCCCTAAACAGTTTGTCCCCGGGCTGAGGCAGCTCGGCACCTGCCGAGCTCATATACTTGTATAATTTTCAGTCTACTTTTTTGGTAACGCCATTCGCTCGCCATCAAAACACTCTGTACCCTGGGGGCCTTACATCGCATCCAAAAAACTACAGCTGCTAAGCATGGCTAATCGATCGCGGATTCCGAAAGCATACGAAGCTCGGTCATATAGCCGAAGTGAAACACTTGACACATTCAGATCAAACAAAGGTGCAAAGAAAAGGACACAGAGTAGATACAAGAGTGGATTCGCGGTTGGATTACACTAGGATTGACATTTTCCTCCACAAAGGGCGCGATGCGCCAAAAAAGAAATTACATCCAAAAGACACAAAAGAGGAGCGGCCGAAAGAGCTTCAGGCAGCAGGCGCGACCCCCCCTGTAGTTGGATTCGCGGCGGTAGGAGGGGCTTCAGAGGTGGAAGCCGCGGCTGGAGTCGCAGTAGCAGCAGGCGCTTCTGGTGCAGACGGGGGAAGTTCCGGTCCCAGCTCGGCCACGGGGTCTCTCCCAGAGTCTGCCGCGGGAATCGGCTCAGTGTCGGAGCGCAGGTACTCATCCGGACTAATGTATGCAGGATGATCCTGGGGACCCCGCCTTAACAAGGGCCGCCTTCCACCCCATCTCCCAGGACGAGACTCGAATGTCGTCGACCTGTGCCGCGTATTCCTCGCCAGCCTTCTGCCTCTCAAGGGTCAGCGATCCTCCTCTCCAACTCGGCTTCCCTCCTCTTGACCAGCTCAAAGGCCGACTTCGCCTTGTCAAGCTCGGCGAAGAGGGCTTGGTGCGTCTCTTCGTATTCCTTCACCCTTGCCTGGCCCTCTTCCAAGGCTTTCCTGTGCTGCTCACAGTTCGCCTGGATCCTCTTGAGCTCGGCGTGGCACCTCTGGACTCGTGACACCGAGATCTGAGCCATCTGCATGATCTGCAATGAATCAAGTCACCAGTCAGAAGAAGTTACAGCTGATAGATGAAAGGAAAAGGATTAGAGAAGGTTGTGAACTTACGCTCAGGCTCGCCTTCATCTGCGATGCCAGCAGGGAAATGTCATCTAGCTCGTCATGCTTCTCCATGTCCCGCGGCAAGGCGCAGGCACTGCTGAGGCTGGCGACCACCAAAGGCCCCCCGGAGAGACGGTCCTCTACCGTCATCGGTCTCCCGGGCTGGAGCATGAAGCTCGGCCTCCAAGGGGCAGGAGAAGCCCGCGTCGACATCCCGCCGGCCGAAGACTCTCCCGCCGAGCCTTCGACCCTGGCCCTTTTCCTGGCTAGGTCGTCTCCCTGCGTGGCCAAAGGAGAGGCGACCACGGATGTGCTAGTCCCAGCCGCGGAGTGAGGCATCGGCATCCGCGCAGGAGGAGGCGCGGTGGAAGACGAAGACACGCTCGACGAAGGAGGCGCGCGGGAAGAGGACGCGGCGCCCCGACCTCTGCCTCCCACGGGCAGGGCCTTGAGGTTCTTGAAGACTGGCTTCAGGCGGGTCCTCTCCATCTCTTCCTCTGATTCACTCTCCGATGACAGGATCACCCTACCGATCGTCTCGGCGTCGTCCTCCTCGGATCCCGAAGTAGAGGTCTCGGAATTGGATGCAGCACCGTCCTCAGAGTCGGCCGCGGTTTGCTCTTCCTCCCCTCTACCTTCCTCCTCTACTTCCACCGTGGCTTGCGTGTGATGAGCGATATGCTTCTTGCTCCTGTAGCCGCGGTACCTAGGCTCGTACCCCAGTAGCTTCCACGCCGACCTATCCTCGTGGCCGTGATAGCTCTCCAAGGCCCGGATCCAAGACTTGTTTGGCTTCCAGCCGTCCCGGCCTGCAGCCGCTCTCCTCTGACGAGCACCTGCATGTCAGACAAAGGGCATGAGCCTGGGAAAGCAAAAGGGCAGAAGATTTAAAAAAGCGTACTAAGACTGTAATTACTTGGACGGGTGCTGAAGTGACGGGGGATCTTGAAAAATCTTTCCGCGATGGCCTCGTCATTGCTGAACTCCCAGTTGCCCGTGACCATCAGACGGTCGTCCTCGGCATATTTATTGGAATCCTCCAAAGCTTGTACAAATGGCCTCCGACCTGGCTTAATGCGGAGGTAGTACATATCCTTCCCGGATTTGCAAATGTCATAGGCGTCCTCAATATCGTGGACGCCGAGACCGATGCCCAAAATTGTATTGAGCGTGTCCGTGCCCATTACAATTTTGAAACTGTTGGGCATCAGTTGACAGGGGCAAAGATTCCATGCCCTCAGACACTCCCTAAGCAGAGGGCAGAGGGGAAACCTAACCCCGCTCTCGATCATGGCTACCAGGGGGAACGGCATCCAGCCGCCATAAAAGTCACCTATAATGTGGGCAACAGTAGGGGTCGCCATGACTTGGACCCCATCTGAGATGTTATACCTAACCCTAAGGTCGGCTAACCCTCTCTCAGACTCTATCCAGTGGCTGTAAATGCCCATCTCTCGAATAAAAAAGGTAGAAGAAGGGAAGAATGTGCTGGGAGCAAAAGAAAATCCTAGACAAAACCCTAGGAAGCAGAATGAAACAGGGATGAAAGGAAGAAAACTTACGAACATGTCAAACAGCAAAGGTCAGCGAAAGCAGAGCCCTAACAGCACCTCTTTCCGGCGAAAAGTCTGGAAAATCTCTGCAGCAGTCTCTCCCGTTCAAGGGGGCGAAGGCAGAGAAGGAAGAAAAGAGCTCTGGGAGTGAAAGTGAAAAGGAAGAAGAAATCTTCGCAAGCGAAAGCAAAACAGAGAAAAAGACAGAGTTTCGGAGAATGAAGATAAAGAAGAAAGAAGAAGGAAAAGAGGTGCCCCCTACTTATAGCTGAAAGTAGGGCGCCTAATCATGGCGCCTTTTCGAATTTCAAAGAAGGCGCGTCTTTTCGCTGCGCGCGCCGTCATGAAAAGACGGGCCAGCCAAGCTAAAGGAGACATGTGGAAGCGCCAACCTGTTTTCCATGCGCCATTTAATGCCTCGGACACTGAAGCGACAGCGGGCAGAGATAAGCACATAGAGGCTGCGCGGTATTAAATGTGATTTTAAAGCCATGAGCCGTTTGGGCTTCCTCCGGACTCGAACGCAAAGGCATCGCGACACTCTACATCTCGGCATTCTCTCTGCGAGTCCTTGACAGCTTCCGACCTCAAAGAGTTGGGATACTCTAAGAGCTCAAAAGCTAGGGGGCAATTGTGTGGGGATATTTTCGCTAAGCCGAGATCAAAGCTGGTCCCGGTCTTGAGAACTTAATCTCGCCTCCACTCGGCCAAGACGGGTCGCGGCTAAAGGGTCGCGACACTCGCCGAGATGAGCACCCTCGAGGTCAGGTGGCACGGGACATTGTACACCGACCTCGACACGACAGATTTGACAGACGCTGATAGGACTATCGACAGGATGGAGGCGCGTACTAAAGCGTGTCCTGCGACTCTTCATTCCTGACAAAACGGCGCATACAGAGCATGTGCGCCCCCAAAGCATGGCTCCGGGCCAGGCCCGATTGGACCCGGCCCAAAAGTCAAACCGCCGCCTGACCCGATAAGATTGGCATTTAATGAAACATGGGTAGGTAAGGCAAGCATTTAATGAATTGTGGGCTGAATGGACAGGGCCACTCGAGTGGCCTGGCCCATCTTGGAACTCGCCCACGCAAAAACATCTCCATCTCCTATAAATAGCATATCCATCTCCATTCTAAGGTAAGCAAACCATAATACACAGACTCACTCTGCTATTTTCTCTCCATCTCCCTTATTTAGTCCCTGAACTGACTTAAGCATCGGAGAGCCTTGCGCTGCCCACAGTCAGGGTCCTCTGACGTATTTTCTTCTCTTCCTCTTTAGGTTTGACAGGAGCCACGATCATCCTCATCAAAACCACTCAAGACAGGAGTCCTAATCTCTGATCCAAAGCCCGTAATTTTTAGGCACTTATAGTATTCATGCTGGAATGTCTGAGATCTCCTTAGAAGAAGAGAAGTAAAGGTATGTTACTTATAAAGAGGATGGCTACCGATGAAAGGACAGCATGCCCACAAATGTACGGACAAATTATGTTTCCAAAAATATAAGGACTCTAGCTTTGAGTAGTGAAGAGTATTATAGTGTTCAGTAGCACTGTGTGAGTGTGAACAATCAGGAGAACTTTCGAAAGAAAATTTCGGGTTTGATAAAATGATTACGTGTGGATACCAAGTCCTTTCAACAGATTAAAGCAAAGATGGTGGAGAGTCTGGAGACTCCACTCAGCTGTACCAATATGATCGTAAAAATCGCCTATTTTGACATTTGCACAGAGAGGACCCACCGTTCGATAATCACATGGACAGTGACTAATCCCAGTCATACCTGCATGATCGTCAAACACGTCCCTTTGAACAGAAGAAAGAAAACATTGTGGAGACTACGCTAAACCCAGTCATACCTGCATGATCGTCAAACACGTCCCTTTGAACAGAATAAAGAAAGCATCGTGGAGACTACGCTAAACCCAGTCCGTGTTATACCTGCATGATCGTCAAACACGTCCCTTTGAACAGAATAAAGAAAACATCGTGGAGACTACGCAAAGCTCAAAGTTCAAACACGTCCTGAATATGATTTTGACTTTTACAGCGGGGGGACCCACCGTTTGATAATCACATGGGTACTTAATTGAGGTTTGGGCTTCTGGGGGTATTTGGATCGATGGAGGGTGAATTGAACTATTATCAAGATAAGAAAAAACCATTTGTTATATTGAAAGTACATAACTTTAAAATTCTCTCTTTTTTTAAAAAAAAATTTAAAAAGAGCAACCTTCTTTTTTTACTAAATGACAAAAAAAAAATATATTCTTTTTATATAAAAAGTCAAAAAAATGTAACTATTTACCATTCGAATAATTCTGACTTCGATGAAACTTTTAGCCCAGTTGTCAAACATGCAACTATTCGAATAATTCTTACTTTGACCGTTGTTTCTACTTGTCCTATTCACCAATCAGATGTCAAAAATGCTTTCCTACATGGCTTTCTCAAAGAGATAGTGGACATGGACCAACCTCCTGAATTTACAAACCCATCTTGTCCTACTCACATATGCAAATTATACGAGGCCATATATGGGCTTAGGCAAGCACCAAGAGCCTGGTTTGACAGATTTAGGCGCCTATTTTTGTTGCATGTTGGGTTCTTTTGCAACAAGGTGGGCTCCTCGTTATTTTTTCTACATTGTCAAGCCGGAACTATATTATTCCTTTACGTCGATGATATTATTGTCACGAGTAATAACTTCACGTTGCTATTAAACAACTAAAATTAAAAGATCATTATAACCCCCTTATATTTTATTCTCTATTGACTTGATGCTTGACCTCACTTTACTTCAAATTACTGTTCATCGAAACGGGTCCGGCATAGATATCCCCATTTGGTGACTAAAGTCCAAATATTTTTCTATACGTTCTCCGTACTGGGTGTATGCTTGACGAGTTGAAGATTTTTTTCATTTTTGAGATATCGCAAAAAGTTAATGCGATATCACAAATACCTTATGCATTAGCGCACTAAAATTCATATAATATCGCATAAAATGATTTTTTTTATAAAGTCAATGGGTGCCTTTTTATTTATATTTCCATCTTATTTTACAATGTTCTTTTACTCTGTTTTTCAACGTTCCTTTCCAATTTTCTCCTCCAGTAATAATGTATGTTTTCTCCGTTTATTTTTTTTTCCTTTTGGTGTGTGTCTTAGACAAGGTGGCAGGAACACAAGGTAGCCCACAAATGTAAGAAGTAGCCCACAAATGTTGGAAGAGTGGCATCCATGAATTGACTCCTAGGCAGCGAGGTGACAAGTATGGTTAGAGCAACCCCATGTTATCACTCTTTCTTTATTTAAATGTGTGCTTTATGATAAATTTTCCTTTTTCCAAATATAGAAAATTAGTACCCATGAGATTTAGATCAAATGCTCCAAGAACATCTCGGTGTAGAGCTGATTTTTTTTTTCCTATAAAGGCAAATTGTATTAGAAAAGGGGAGAAAAAGAGGTGAGAGCAAAATGCTATACAACTCAAAAAAATGGGAGCCAAGCTACCACCAAGCAAACAGAGAAAAAGAAAACGAGAAGAAAGCCAGAGCTTCCTTCCAAAAATTAGGGGAGAATAGACAAAAAATTACAGAAAGCTTGCAAAGGTCTTCCAGAAAAAGGTTTTCCTATCATGAGAGAAGCTAATAGAATCTCTGAAGCTAAGAGAATCTCTCGGTGTAGAGCCGACTAAGATAATGCATTGTTATTTAGTTGTTAATGTTAAATAATATGTAGCTTTATGTTCATCTAATGTTAATGTTTAGATTTTAAACTTTTAATTTTGTATGTACATATGGAGTAGAATTTTCTTCTATAATTTCCAGCCTTCTTTTTTCTTAATTTGAATGGATCCCAAAATCATGATCCGAAGCTTTCATCTTATTTATTAATGAGATTGGTAAGAGGAGAGGGAAGCAAAAATGATGGGGGAGTGGAGTTACAGACGGTGAAAATGGGAAAAAGACGGTGTTGGAGGGGATAAAAAATCTTACTTTTTGCAATATCGCATAAATTAAAAACTTCTTGTGAAATCACAAAATTCTTGACCTTTTTTTAGGTACAATGAGTACGGAGAACGTATAGGAAAATGTATAGACTTTGGTCACCAGATGGGGTTATCCATAACTAATGGTGACCGTACAGAAAAAACCCCTTGAGTTTTCTTCTAAGTGGACCCCGCAAATTACTTGTGTTGTGTAACAATCTTTTCTTGTTTGTTTGACTTATTTTTTTGGTCAGCCGTGTTTTTGTTTCCTTATATTAGGGATTTGGGATATTGAAAAGTATTTCATCTACCTATACAAACGCCTTGTGATTTTGTTGAAATGATTAGCTAAAAAACATAATATAGTATGAAAGCGAACTGGTCACGAGTTCGAAACCGGTAAGAAAAGCCCGTTTTGAAATGTGCATGTTGCAAAATGTGCGCGGACCGATTCCACGTGATGGGGGGAGTGTTGAAAAGTATTTCCTCTAACTTTACAAACGCCTTTATAGGAATGGTTAGCTAATCAAACATAACAAGGGATTGGAGCTTACGCATTCTAATCTTGCACCGACATGTCCCTGATGTAATAACACCTCTTCTTTTGATAAAAAAAAAAAAAAGCAAAAAGTTACTCCCTCAATCTACTAAGGGTCCGTTTGGGAAGGGGGTAAAATGGGGGGAAGGAAAAAAGTGGGGGGAAAATAGAGGAAAAATGAAAAATGAGGGTGTGTGGGAAGGGGGGAGGGAAAGTGGGGGAGGGGAAAGAGGGGGTTCGAGTGGGGCCCAAAAAAAAAATTTTCCCCTCAAAAGTGAGGGAAAAGTATGAGGGAAAGAGGGGATTTTTGACCAAATGACTAAATTGCCCTTTTTGAAAGAGAGAATTTTTTTATCTTTTTGCAAAAGTAAAGGTTAATTGGTAATTTTCTCTCTACCTCACAAACAAACAAAACACTACTTTTTCACTTTTATTTCCCCTACTCTTTTACTATCTAAACAATGGGAGGTAAAATTAATTTTTCCTTCCCTCCCCTCCCCTTCATTTTCCTTACCCCTCAAATTCCCCCCCCCCCCCCCCCCCCCCCCCCTCTTCCCAAACACAGCATAAATGATAAAAAGGCTTCACTGGAGAAGAGTAATATTTTGTCGTTTAATGCTTTTATTTTCAACTCCCTCCCCTTTCTCTCAATTGATTTGACTTCTACGTCTATTTCATTCTATTTCATCTGTGAACCAACGGATTAGAAATACTTACGTACATTGCATAGAACTGGGGAGCCAAAATGGCCGACACTAGGTTTGGCTTGGGGTCCTTTTTGGGCGGGCCATGATTAGGTTCATACTTTTGATTAATCTAATATGGGTTGGATTGAAGTCCACTAAGCTTTTTATTCAGTTACAGCTGGATGGCTGGATCCAGTCAATTGGGTTTGAATATTACTCTCTAATTGGGTTTGAATACTTGTTGATTGTTACCTAACCCAGATCTGACCGTCCTACAGTTCACACCATAGCCAACCACCTTAAACATTCGCATAAGTTTATATGACTGTCTATCTGAACCTTGGATATGCATACGCAATCACGCCTTCTCTTGTGACTAGTTCGTTTTATAACTACAAACACCACTCATCCATTACAAGAAATGTAGGCAGGCTTAGGCCAAACCGACCAAGCCCAGGTCTTATGGGCCAGGACGATCTGGCCTTGGTATTGCTTGAGTAAATGGAGAAAGGCTTTCTGAATAGTTTTCAGCAAGTCGTTACTAAGACTCAACTTGTCCATTGCTACAAAATTAAGTCGGATAGAATTAACACAGAGACTTGGGAGAGTCATATTTTTTAAAAATAATTTTATTATTTATTAAAAATAAATTTATATTTATTTACATGCATTCATGATACTCAATTTAAGTTAATAAATTTATACACGCAAGAAAAGTACCAGAAAAAGAAAAACAAAAGAAAAAATATTGCTTATGCTACTCTAAATATCGAATGTAAACTTCAAAATATATTCCAGTCACCAGTATAAGTTTGGGTTAGGTTGACCCAAACCTGCCCTGTTGACCTGACCCAAATCATACAAAGCAAAAACAACAAAGAAAAAAAAAGTGGAAATGCATGGCACCACTAATGGATAATAAGGATCGATCCCCATAAAGCACTACGCTGTGCAAGAAAAAAAAATAGTCAATTTTACTAATTTTTTTTCAATATAAGTTTTAATCCTCATTGTATGCAATATTAAGCATCCAGTAAATTGAGACGTGAAATAAAAAATCCAGGAAAATAAAGATTCTTCTACAACTATCATGAAGTCGAAGAAATAGTCTGCAGAAGCACTTTGCTGTTGGTCCTCAAAAGTTTAGATAATCTATTTGTCATGGACGAGTGGAACATTCCGCGAAAGACAAACAGGACCATCATTTTTTATTGTAAGTGGATGGAAGTCGAAGGATTCAATGAATTTCACTTTCGAATTGAGAGACATTGGGGCATTATTTATTGGGACGAAACGATGGGATCTTCGAGTGGATTCGAGCTTGCATGCCAAACCCATTTTCTCCCTTCTCTCAGTAGAGCTCTCTTTGATCAACAACGAAAAGTCCATAACTCTCAGAGAGAGAGAGAGGGAAATAAAAATGAAAGGGCGTCATTTACTATTGCTTTCTCTTCTTCTTGTTGCAGGAACAACTCTTCCAAAGGGTGTCGCGCGAGCAAACCTAGCCTTAGATGAGGGGCTCAATAATGAAGACCGGCCTTTTGCCATTTCTGAAAACAGTAGAATCTGTGAAGGACGTGATTTTGTGCCTCGTAGATCACTTTATAAAGGGGCGCCAGTTCATGATCATTCTGGCCGTCCATACCCGCCGATTGCAGGTGATCTCTCTTACTCGCTTGGATCTTTTTAAAGTCAAAACGTTTAAATTGAACTCCCTTTTAAAGAGTTCGTTTGGAGTTTTTTTTGTTCCACCAAAGATTTACACTCCTAATAATATATTAGGGCCCGTTTGTTAATTTAAATAGTGTAGTGAAGGTGATTTATATGTCACATCATTGTTTTTTATTGGTGAAAAAGTGAAATAAAAAGATTGAGTGGGTTATGATGGTATTTTATTTTTAGTTGTTTGGAATGGAATATTTTTTACTTTTTGTATGGGCAAATGTAGTTTTTTTGTATTTTAGTGAGTAAATGTAGTTGCTTTTTGACTTTTTGTTGGAAAAGATGGAGGGAGTTTTGGTAAAAAAAATGCACTTTAGAGGTGAAATTAACAAACGGGCCCTAAAGAATTTATAATAGCCATGATTGGAAAGTTCTCTGAGTTAGAATCTTGACTCTCCTGAGTCATCTCTTTTTTACGAAGGACCGAGTAAAAAATATAGAAGAGACTTGGCTGAGTCATCTTAGTTTAATAAGTTGTTTGCATTCCAAACCATTTAATAGGCATATCTAATTTTAAACAATTAAAGTTTATTTATAAGTAATCATGCATGATGTTTGGACTTAGTAATTTAAATATGATGGTTGGAATGTAATTTGAAACTTTTATTTAAGCTTTTACAATCAATATTTGATCTAACAAATTATATAACATTCAATATTTTTCTTTTATTAATTGCCCTTACTGTAGTAATTTTCTTGCACATATAAATTTATTAATTTGAATTAATTATCATGAATGCACTCTCCCAAGTCTCCACGTTGACTCTATCTGTGTCAATTTTATATTTGCATCGAACGAGTCAAGTCCGAGTCACGAATTTTCTAACCTTGATAATAGCAAGTCTCTCTGTTGGATCTGGTAGCTAGCTATGGTAAATTATTTACTTGTTTTTTTGCCAAAGGTCCTTGTATTATCTAACAATTTCAAAAGCCTATGCATTATTTGTTCTTACTCAGCATGATTACAAAAAAGAAGGAAAACGTAGCTTTGTGAGGACAGGCTCTCTTCAAATATATAATTCTTGTCCTTTTTTTTTACCAATCAATCCTTAACCCACATGAATTATATATCTTCCCAGCTGACAAATGAAAGACTGTTTTACCCTCTGTTAAATATTTGTTTTTGGTAGAAAGAAGAAACTCAAAGCCCATGGGAGGAGTCAGACATCTGGTGGAGTTGGTCTCATTGAATAGCCACTAGGTGCACCGCATCTCATCGCTCAATCCACTGGTTAGGGTCCATGTCGTCAAATATAGTTTAAAAAAGTTGATTAGGGAAATGCTTATAGATGCCTTTTCCTTTTTTTAATCGTCTAACAAAATAAAGAGGAAGTAAAGGGGCAAGAAGCAAATTTAAATGGGTTTTCTCATGGGTTTGTTGAGTAAGATTCTCTACCATGTTTAATTACATGATTTTAAAAAGGTTGTCCATAGGCCTGTCAATGGGACGGGCCGAGCCTGAGCGTGGTTGTTCAATTCCGTCCCGAATATTGGACGGGCATGCAGGGGGTTATCCAATCCCGGCCCTAAATTGAGTGAGCCTATATCAAATACTATCCCGTAGCCCGAGCCGGGCCTGGGCTTGAGCACGATCTTGAACATAAGATCAACATTCTCTAATTATTCATATACTGTCACCGAACTTTAAACCCTCTTCTCCGTATCCTCCCTGAACCAACCCCACATCCTCAAAATATTACCTCATGCTTTTATTTTGAAGAATCTGATCTGAAAGCACATATGGCTCTGGGCTGTTTCCACTTTCCAGGGCCTCATGGATATGTCTTAATTACTGTTTTTAAAAGTAGCCAAGGTCCTCATGATAGTGGTGTACGATGTAGAAACCAACAGCTCGGGTCTCTGGGTCCTGGGTTGGGAGAAGGGAAGACAGTGCTGCTTCCAAATGGTTGGATATGCATTGGCAAGAACTGTCAGGAGGGTGAAAAACCAGGTCCAGAGCTGCTTCTGTGAATTAAACTGGATACTAGTCTGAGATGTGTCTTAATTCTACTTTGTAAGTTAGACTGCACCTAGTCCCCAAATTAATAGTTCAGCTTTAAGACACTAATGCAGCCTATTTTCAGAAGTTACTTGTGAGTTTAGTTGTGACAAATGGTATTTTTTTAGCTGTTGGCAATGTGGCTGGACTTTTATTGTTATTATTATTATTTGCTGTATCTTGCGATTTTATTTTCTTGCCAATAGAATTTTTCCTCCGTTTTTTAACTGTCAGGGGGCAGTTTTCGAAAAAATACATAAAAATTAGTAAAATAACCTTGCGGTCGGGCCGTACCGGGCTTGGACAGGCTGGGCAGGCTCTGCCCAGTCCCAATCCCATTTTTTCCGGGCTTACAAATTTATTGTCCAAGCCCAGCCTATCGGGCTCAAATTTATTGTCCAAGCCCAGCCTGTCGGTCTCAAATTTTTTTTTAAAAGCCCGGTGTTTTCGGGCTTGGGATGGGTCAGGCCAGGGTACCCATTTCAATGGGCTAAATTGACAGGCCTAGTTGTCCATGAATCCAGAACCCAAAGATTGGATTTCTATATTTTAAAAAAACTCCAACATTATCGAGTTACATTAATAGCAATTTTAGACTCTGTACATATTAAAAAATGTTTGGTCATTTGATCATCAGATAAGGCCTTAAAGGAAAAATGAATGATATAAACTACCTAACCTGCCCCTAACAGTACATGAGTGAGCTCATGAGATAAGTCACCGGTTTAACCCATTGCAATCCCTATGTTATACATATCTTAGGAGAAAAATATATAAATAGGTTTCTTTTGGTTAGCTAGAGATTTTAGGTTTTAGCTTAAAATTTGAACGTTCTTGTTATTACATGTATAAAATAAGAGAATTTCCTCTCATGGCAACTATTGTGAGCCGTGGCCTGGTGGTGATCTCGTGATTAAGCCGGCCATGGTTTATCTTTCATGTTTCTGCAATTAGGGATGTTCATGGTCGGGCCAGGCAGAGTTGAGGCACTTCTAGGCCCGGCCCGACTTTAAAAAGATATGCCTTCAACCAACAAGGCCTACAAAACTTAGGTCTAAGCCCGCCTATTTAATTAAATAGACCTGGCCGAGACGGGCTACCTACCAATTGTTTAGAAATATACACTAAATCTCAAGCACTTATTAGGTGGGCCAGGATTTAGGCATTTTTATCAATTCCAAGAAAGGATCCTTTGCAAGAAATAGACACTAAGGGGTAGTTTGTTTAGCCTCATTTATATATATAAATGGTGAGTATGCGTAATATTTATGCATCAGTCATGTTTATCTACAATTATTTACGCATCTTGTGTGTAAATAGTGTAAAAATGAGCCCATTTTCACACCAAAATTTGAACACCTGTTAGTTGATGTGGGGAATGGAGAATACCAAAACACATGCGCTTCCAAAGAATGCCAGCTGGAGGCAGACTGGTTTGTTGCTGGGGCATTTCCGTGAAAGAGGTTCTGGTTAAGAAACCCCCATCCAACGCATTAAAAAAATAAAAATAAAAGAGGTCTTAAAGTTGGGGCATTTCAGTGATAGAGGTTCTGGGTTCGAAACCTCCCTCCAACGCATTAGAAAAATAATAATAAAAGTAGCTCCCAAAATAAAAATCTCTAAGACAAAAAAACATATTAGAAAATGAAAGTGGCTCTAATGATTTTAAGGGACAAAATCTATAGGACAAAAACTATATTGATAGTAAGGATTTTAAGGGACAACTTATAAGATAAATATCTCAACTGATTTTTCTATATCAACTTTTAACTACTTAATTACCATATTATTTCAATTTTCTTCTAATATCTCAATGATTTTTTTAAAGTTATTTATTATTGCAATACTTTAAAAATCTTTAAACATGTACATATGAATATAAGAGAGAAAGAAGAAAGTATTTTATAGCATTATGGCATCATTCAAAAATCATGTATAAATGTGGTTTTATCTAACCATAACAAAATTTTGACACGGTTAATATGATTGAATTTAGCCACAAAATACTCATTTTAAGGACTTTCTATAATTGATTAATATTAGAATAAAGCCTGTGAGATGCATGGGTTAAGTTTTATGCAAATTGAATAATAAATTAAGATCAATATTGAATTAAATATTAATTAATAAAAATATTAATAATAATGCTATTTGCTTAGCCATCAGAATATAAATTCATATTTTCTTAACTAAACGTGTTGGAATTCATTTTTGTAAAGGTGATCATTGATAGAAATGTATTTTTTTTATAAGTATATTTCACGTTGAAAGACATTTTCCGTTTGAAATATCTAAAATGCAAATAAAAACTTTGATATAAAATGGACCTTTTGTCTCATTTTCAAATCATTATAGTAGAATTTAATTTAATGAATAATAAGTATCATTTACAAAATTATCTAATAAATTTACACATATCATTGAAACAAACATGGTAAAATAAATCACTATATGTAAATGATCCGAAAATGGTGTTATTAGACAAATGTTGTAAAAAAAACGCATGTGTAAATGTTACATACTTAAAATTTGAATATTCATCATTTACATGTCTAAATTATATTTACATATTCCATATGTAAAAGACAAACGACCCATAAATCTCAAGCACTTGTGACGGATCATCCTTTCCAAGAAAGGATCATTTGATTGAGGGGATGTTAAAGATTGCTATCTTAGAAGATAAGATAGGATTGTGTAATCTCTTTATGAAAATATGGGCCCCACATAATTTGTTCTCTATGGAAAATTTCTGCAACAAACATAAAAAAAAATCACATTTTCACGGAACCGTAGCAAATGGTTACATAATTGTGCCCTAAAAGTCTTTATCCTACCTGAAAGGCATTGAGTGCAATAGTTTTGAGACCTCTCCTTACAACACAGTATATTTTCCTTTTTCATTTTCTTTCTTTATTAACCCACTCAAGGAGGTTGGGACCCCTTTAGGAGATAGGCTGCTAAGTGTTCACTACAGGAAGGAAGCCAAGGGTTTATTTGTCGAAAGCAGAGTTGGGAAAAGCCAATCCGACCAGCATATGACACGCACAACCCGACTCGTATAATATACGAGTTGGTCGCGGGCCAAACTTTTTTTACACGCATTTAAACGGATCGGGTTATGGCTAGCTCGTTTAACTTGCATGACCCGCACGACTCATTTATTTATTTTTTCTTACAACTAAAACTTATACTCAAACTTAATTCTATAGAGTGTAATTTTTATCCTAAACGATTCTTAATAAATTTAGATTTGAGTGAAAGTTATGCTGGTCAACCCAACCCTCAATAACCCACAAGGGTTATGCGCGTTAATGTGGGTCAAGTCGAGCTAACCCGCAATGGGTGCGGGTTCGGTGTTTCTGATCCGTTTACGGCGCAAGGGTGAGAAACGGTGAACCAACCGACCGGGCTACTTATGGCCACTTCCAAACCACATTCTATGTTTTCCAGGTCATTAGCCAATGGAGAGAGACCCACAATTGCGGATGATCATAAAGGTTGAACTTGATGGTAATATGAAATTATTTTTATTATCTCACTTTGACATATGTAATATGATGTCAATGCAGCTGAATTTGAAAACACCGTGGAACTTGCTTGAGTTTAGTATAAAACAAAGTTTAAGAATGATTTAAGTTCTATCTTGTAGGACTTTTAGGTAAATAAAAAAGAAAAATAGCACAGTGTGGCTTGGTATGGTATTAGCTAGAACTTAAAAATATTTGCTTGCTTCATGAAGTGGGACTTAATGAACAATGCAAAAGAGAAACGTAATTGCAATTATTCGAGTTTCAAAGAAATATATTAATTGGCAAAATTTATTCCTCTAACCAAAGTCATATTTAACGTATTATTATATGCTTGACTTTAGTTTCAGGGACTCCGAATTGAAAGGATAATGGATGCATGGATGAATGGAGTGGCCCCAACGAAGATTATAGTTAATAAATATTGGATATGAAAATGTGTCTTCCTTCATATGTGGATGTTTGTGTACTGCACCTCATGCTGTATAAGCCTTTAAACATTTTCTTTTGTATTTACTTTGATGCATTTCTTATAGCCTTCATTGTGGAGATTTTGTCTTTTGGGGCTTGATTGGCAAATCTTATATATTTGAAATATATCTGGTTGAAAAAGATCTGTTTCAAATGACCATGTTTGAAATAGATGTCTTAGGATTAGTCATCTTTGGTAACACACAAAAACTGATTGAAATAAACAATTATTAGAAGTTTTTCGCAAATTTATTACGATCCACGAGCAACCAAGTTGTGAAATTTAACCAAATAAAAGAATTTAGCCTTCCAAAGAGATTTAATGGTTTTGATCTTGTCTTTGGGACCCACAAAGTAAAAAAAAAAGTAATATCAAATTATTCACATTTTTTTAACAAATATCTTGATGTTGGTGATTATCGAATAGCTAAAATTCGGGCCCATAACCGTGTTTGGCCTTCTGAACAATTCCAACGGTCTGGATTGTGATTTACTATCTTAGAAATTAACAAAATAAAAAAAGCGAACTGCGTATGGAACAATTCAAAACCCTGCATTGAACGCATAGTAGATCAATGGTTGATAGTTTTTCGCAAATTTCTTGCGATCCATGAGGAATCAAACTTTTAAATTTGACCCCATAGCCACTTTTAACATTCCAAAGATATCTAACCGTTTTGATGTTGTGTTTGGAGCCTACAAAGTCTATAAAATAATATCAAATTAATTATTTTTTTTTACAAATATCTCGAGATTGGTGATCATCTAACTGCTGAAATTTAGGCCCATAGCCGTGTTTGGCCTTCTGAACAACTCCAACGGTTAGGATCGTGATTTACCACCACAAAAAAAAAAGGGGCTTTTGGTCGGAGGTCCCTAATGATATAACTTTATTGCTAACAGTCCACAAAAAAAAGTCATGCAGTCAAAGGTCCCTCTCACACTTATGGGTACCTGGAAAGACCAATTTACCCCTCTCTAAATTGTCGCCTTGCTGCAAAGATCCGGGTTTGAAACGAAGCAGAGTCGAGGAGTGCGAGCCACGTGCCTATTGCTATCATGCACTCCTGGAGAGATGTAACAGGGAGCGGGTGACATTTGGATCTTTGTAAACCACATGCAAGTAACAATTTACTTACATGTGAAGCGTTTGTAAGATGAGTGACCATGAGTTACACTCCGACAGGGAGTGGGTGATCGAGTCCACTACCGCCGACAGGATATCGGTGGAGGAGGTCATTTTCTGGTGGAAGGAGGAGGAGGAGGAGAGCGTCAGAGGCATGGCATGGGGGTAGGGGAGGGTTTTAGAGTCAGAGGCGATGGGTTCCGTTGACTGTTGAAGTTGGAACAGAATATGACGAAGAAGAAGAAGGAGGTTAGGTTTGGTGCGGGTTGGTTCTAACCTAACTAGCTACGAAAGCCCAGCCTATATCCTAGTCCTCGTATCAAATTTATCTGAGGACCTGGTTTTTAGTAGGTAGAATATGAAAAGAGATCTTCCACCTGGTTTTTCCGTTACCACCCATCTCTCTCTATGCAACTTCTCCTTTGTCTTCCTTTTCTTGTTTTTCTTCTTCTAGTTTTGTGGGGTTGATTAAAACTGAGGGTTTTTTTCAAATTAATTCATCTTCTTCTTCATTGGTTTTTGTTAATTTGTGGTGGTGATGGAGGTGTGATTCATTGGGGTTTTGATTTGCAGCCGCTCCTACCGTTGTTTGTCACCGTTCATTACCGGACATTAACTATTCCCATCGCCGGAGGTTGATTTTTGCAAATTTATCTAAGTTTTTGATAAATTTATCTTCGTTTTTGGCAAATATATCTGAGTTTCTAACAAATTTATCTGAGTTTTTGACAAATTTATCTGAGTTATGGACAAATTTATCTGAATTTTCGTCAAATCTATCTGACTGTTTTTTACTATTTATCTAAATTCTGAAATAAATTTGTCTTCTACTACCTGTAGCGCCATGTTCTCTCGTTCGTCTTCCTTTTCTTTTTCTCTCTGCAACTTGAATAGATCAAGAGCACAAGAAGAAGTAAGCAATAAGAAATGAGAAAAAGGAGGATGAGGATGAGGATGGATCTCAATCTCACCGGTAAAAGACAGAAAGAGTCGACATTAAGCCCAATAATCGAGATTTGCTACAGTCAGTAAAAAAAAGATAAGCAACTTTAATATGAATCTTCGACGTGTGTCATGAGCCATTCTGCTATTAGGCTTCCACTCGCCATAAATTCATGAGGCGATGGATCTAGTGATCAGTAAACTCAGATATTGGAATAATCTAAATGATGGACTGTGTTTTGCCGTGGTCCCGGGTTTGCCCTTTCTACATGTGGGCCTGCTCAAGCATTACGTGTCGTGACGTCAGCAGCGCTTGGCTGGACTGGTGACTGGTCCCCTCTCTCGCTACTCTTCCTACTTTATGCCTTGCGTCCAACGGCAAACAGTTACAGGGTCATTTTTGTCTTAAAAAATGAAAACATGTGTGCACAGGGACCTAAGGCTGGAAAAAGTCTAGCTGAATGGACCAAAGACCTTAAAAAGTTTTTCCTTGGACTGGAGGCTGGAAACATTGACTTGTAGGGACCTTTCGCTAATTTCTCCAAAAAAAAAGGCAAAATTAGCGAAAGGTCCCTATAAGTCCATGTTTCCAGCCTCCAGTCCAAGGAAAAATTTTATAAGGTCTCTGGTCCACTCAGCTAGACTTTTTCCAGCCTTAGGTCCCTGTACACACATGTTTGTATTTTTCAGGACTGTTTTACCCTTTTAACCATTTTAGGCATAATTTTTTGAAATTTGAAATTTCAAAATTTATATTATCCTTCTTTTTCTAGACTTCAATTGGCATAGTATCGGTTAGGATCAGGATCGAGATTGGGTTTAATCCGGAGAAGAAACAAGCGCTCCTATTGTTCTACTCTCAGATGGTGTCTCTCTCTGCAACCACCGAGTCGAGTCCGCGCCGACTCAGGACAAACAAGCGCTCCTATTGTTCCTATCCCAAACCCCTCACGAGAATCGCATTGTGTGGAACGCATCAGACTCGGCCTGCAACTGGGTCGGGGTAGGGTGCGACCGGAGTCGTTCCTTCGTCTCCATCCTCCGCCTCCCCGGCGTTGGCCTCATTGGTCAGATCCCGAACGGAACTATCGGTAATCTCACGTAGCTCCGGATTCTATGCCTCAGATCGAACCGCCTCTCCGGCGTCCTCCCGCCGGACTTCTCCAACCTCAAGTTCCTTCATAGCCTCTTCCTTCAGAACAATCTCTTCTCGGGCGGGTTCCCGGAGAGTTTGAATGGGTTGACTCGACTGCCTCATCTGGACATCTCTTCCAACAGATTCACCGGGGAAATCCCGAAATCTGTCGGAAATCTGACCCGTCTGACCGGTTTGTTGTTGTAGAGCAATGGGTCTTCTGCTGCTATTTGCTTTGATTCTCTTCTTCTGTTTCCGGGGGCGAGGGCGACGACAGCAGCCTGGGAAGCCTCCGATGGCTGTCGCGACATCGGCGGTGCCTGGCGCGGCGTCCACTTCGTTTGAAATTGGACTTGGGGGAATGGAATTGGAAAGGAACAAGTTGGTGTTTTTGGATGGTGGGGTTTATGGGTTTTGATTTGGAGGATCTTTTGAGAGCTTCTGCAGAGGTTTTGGGGAGAGAAAGTGTTGGGACTTCTTATAAGGCAGTTTTGGATGAAGGGACGATGGTGGTGGTGAAGAGGCTGAAAGATGTTGCTGTTTCAAAGAAGGACTTTGAGCAGCAGGTGAGGATTTTGGGGAAGATAAAGAATGAGAATGTGGTGCCTTTGAGGGCCTTTTACTATGCAAAAGATGAGAAGCTTCTTGTATCTGATTTCATGGAGGCTGGAAGCTTGTCTGCTATTCTACATGGGAGCAGGGGTTCGGGGCGCACGCTTCTGAGCTAGGAGCAGAGAGTGAAGATTGCACTGTGCACAGCATGGGGGGAAGATTGCAGCCCGATTGCCTTCCTTCTTCCTCGAGTCAGGTGGTGGCGTAACAGCAGCGGGGCCGCCATTTTTTTGATAAATCTATGAGTTTTTTATGAAATTTATTTGAGTTTTTATGAAATTTATCTGAGTTTTTATCAAATTTATCTGAGTTTCTGTCCAGTTTATCTGAGTTTTTCATCTTTTGTCAAATTTACTTGAGTTTTTCGTTAATTTATCTGAGTTCTGAATCAAATTTATCTAAGTTCTAGACAAATCTATCTGAGTTTTTGGCAAAAAATACTTGAGTTTTTAGCAAATTTATTTGTATTTCTTGAACTTTATATGAGTTTTTGTCAAATTTATCTGAGTTTTGTTTAAATTTATCTATTTTCTGTCATATTTATCCGAGTGTTGTTCAAATTTATCTGTTTTCTGTCATATTTATGTGAGTGTTGTTCAAATTTATCTGTTTTCTGTCATATTTATCTGAGTGTTGTTCAAATTTATCTATTTTTTGTCATATTTCTTTATGTTTATGGTAAATTTATCTGAGTTTTGTTCAAATTTATCCGAGTTTTTGTCAAATTTATTTGAGTTTTGTTCAAATTTATATGTTTTCTGTCAAATTTATCCGAGTGTGGTTCAAATTTATCTGTTTTCTGTCATATTTCTTTGTATTTTTGGTAAATTTTTCTGAATTTTTTTTAAAATTTATCTGAGTTTTTTAGCAAATTTATTTACATTTTTTGAAATCTATATGCGTTTATTAAATTTATTTTCGTTATTTTAAATTTATTTATTTTTTTGAAATTTTCTTTGGATCTTTTGAGGTTTATTTGAATCTTTTGAAATTTATTTATATTTTCTGAAATTTATTTGGATATTTTGAAACTTATTTGCATCTTTTTAAATTTATTTGTGTTATTTGAAATTTATTTATATTTTCTGAAATTTATTTGGATATTTTGAGACTTATTTGCATCTTTTTAAATTTATTTGCGTTATTTGATTATATATTATTTTTTTAATTTATTGGATTTTTCGAAATTATTTCATTTTTTAAAATTTATTTTCATTATTTTGAAATTTATTTGTATGTTTTTAGAATTTATTTGAAAATCTGGGAATTCCATTAATCGTGGGCAATTAAATGTTAGTTGGCCATTATTAATGGGATATCCCACCAATCATGGGATTGGTTATGATTTGAAGAAAGAGTAAATTAGAAATTTTAGGTGTGAATAAGTGTGAGAGGGACCTTTGGCTCTATGACTTTTTTTTTTTGGATCTAAGGCCATAAAGTGTAATGTTGAGGGACGGAAAACGGACAACCCCAAATGGACGCCCAAAACACGGTTTACCCACCCCTCTTTCCGCTTCAGTGTTCAACATCTGTTTTAAATCTTTCCATTGTCCTGCTGATTTGAAATAGAGGCAGTATGTCTATATGCCATTTGAAATAGACATGGAGATATGGGTTAAGAAACACTCTAAAAACTATTTCAAGAAGTTTTAAGACATGTCACTACTTGTTGTACAATAAGAGGCAACAAATAGATTTTTCAAATGAAACATTGGTCTTTCGTTGTATCGCGATTCTTAATGTCACAACTTGTTGGATGTGGGTCAATGCAAATACTTGCCATATCTGACTGCAGAGAAGTTGTATGGCACGAGGTTTTAGTGGTTATGGAGTTCGGACTTGAGGCTTTGACTCAGAGAAACCATGTGTTAAAAGAAGTGGAACTCCGCACTAAGGCCCGCCTTTTGAAATAAAAATTGTTCAAAATAAACTTATTTTGGATATATGAGGTATCACCAAATTTTATCTAAATCGGAGTTGATTCCACCGCTAGATTGATCGTTCGATAAAAAAATGATAAAAGATTGCGGTAATAACGTTTTTAATCAAATTATCAATCTTATGGTGGAACTAACCCTGATTGGGGTAAATGTTGGGAAAACACCATATGATTGAAGAGTGTTTATTTTGAACTGTTCGGATTTCGATTGATAGGCCGCACCGTAGAGTTCCACTCATTTAACACATGATTAGTCTAACGAAAAGATATTGTTATCCTATAAATTGGAAATGATTTTTAATAAAATTAGATTTGCATTCGTTAAATGATAGATTAAATGTCTAGTAATCTATACCATTCATTTTGCAAAGCTTAACAGATCCAACATATAGTAATCTTATTGTATTACGGGAAAAAACTCCTTAGATAGACGATGCACAAAAAGGCCTCAATAGATCCTTGCACACATTAAAGGTCCTCCTACCACTTTTGTGTGTGTATGTGTTTTTTTTTTTTTTTTTTTTTCCGCCTTTCGGCCTAAGTAGTCGATATCAACACTTATATGTAAAAACACATATCAATGCTCCCTTGAAAATGTAAAACAGGAGGGTTGATATCGGTGCTTGACTAACATAGTAAAAAAAGTAAAAAATTAGCCCACAGGACCATTGCTGCTTACACATATCTATTGAGGCATTTTTCATGCACAGTGGTCCATCTAAGGGATTTTATTTCCCATAAAATCATCTGTTTTCTTTCCAACCCAAAAGGCTGAGTGGTTGGAAAAGTGAGATCTTTCTCTAGTCGTAGAGAAATACGTTCTTTTATGCATTCTGGTGCATATCTTTATGATTTTCCGGTTCCTAAGAGCCGCTGTGTGAATATTGAGATAGTCTTAAGAAGCTTTCTTTAGTCAGGCAGAGATATCTACCTAAAGAGGAATTCACTCATATGAGAGTTGGACCGCCTTCTAAAGGTGTTGGCCTTTTGAGCTTAATAGGAATCCAAGATTTGAATAAAGCTAGCCTTCTTGCTTCTCACCCTTGGTTGGAAGGTTTTTACATGTAAACCACATTTTTTCGAATATCCAGATTATGGCCACCGTACCTGAATTTGGCGCTTTACTTTTCCTAATAAATTGGAAACTTACAGGATCTTAGGTCCGCATGCAGTGAGGTTCAATTTAAAATATCTATATCTATATCGATAGGAAAAGTTAATTGTGGAAGCAATATAGAGTAGCGGAACCAAACCAAAAACCTCATGGTACCATAAACCATATATCAAATGACAGCTGGGCAACGTCTAAGCTAATCTCAAAGTACAAAATTTAATGAGTTATAAAAATCAAGATATAGAGCACAATCCCCACGAATGACTTTGAAAGACCCAAAATGAAAGTCATACACCCTTTTTTGCAGGCTCTCCATCATCGGGCAACGGCCCTACATCGTCCATGGCCCACCCGAACTTGTCCGCTCGAGGCGTCTTGCGGAATGCCTCACCCTCGAGGGTAGTGAACAACCTGGCAGTACAGTATAGCTCACGCTTAAATATCCTAATTGCACTTACATATTCTCTATTACGAATAATAGGGATTTTTATGGATTGGTGCTTCTTAAACTTGATTTTTACAATCTAATGACGAAAGATATATAATGTCACTAAAGTGCCTGGACCGCACCTCTTGCAATATGTGGGTCCCTCGCCTCTTCAAACTAAGTGCTCTCCATCTCTCTCCCTCTTTCTGCAGGTTTCCTGGGCGGAATCACTATCATTATTGGTCATTGATTTTATTATTCAACCATTCCCATCTTAATCTTTTATTATTCAACCCCTCATACTAGTAATCTCATCAGAGTGCGAGCTGAAAATAAGCAAAAATCAATGATAACACAAACTACAAGATAGTATGTAACTGAACCGCGATCATGGGTTGCAGTCGTAACCCCACTACATTGCATTCAAGGGTAAAATCATTTAAAAGAATTTTGCGGTCAAGGCATACTGATAAAATCCTGAGGTTAAGAATTGCATCTTGTTTGAGAATTTGACTTGTGATAGATTAGAATGGAGAAATAGAAACCATATAACCGACTCTAATATAGTTGGGATAAGGCTTTACTGATGATTATGATTATTATTAGCCTAATTTAAGAAGTACTAGTACGAATCCTAAAAAGCCCCTAATATTGTTTGAGATTTTGGACTGCATGAGCATTACATGCTGTTGAATTCTGTAAGAAGGGTGTCTATGAGAAGATTTTCTTTTCATGCTTAATCGCAAGTTCTAATATATAGTGTACTTTTCTTAAAACATTTCCCTATGGGTATCTACGCAAAGATTACTAAAAAATTATGTAATTGTGTGGGGATATTTCCGAACTCACCGGAATACTGGCCTAATGCTCCATCTCGTACTCCAGCGCCAGCTAGTCCATCTCGGCAAGGCTCGTATCAACCTCCACCAGCTCGGCCAAGTGCTCCCACTACGGTCAAAGCCTTGTCTCGGCCACGAGCTCCATCTCGGCCCCTTGCACAACTCCTCCATCTCGGCAAAGCTCCACCTCGGCCGCGGCATCCCCAGCCCGGCTAGGGACTTTAGCTCGATCCTCCACTTCAGCATCCTTGCGAGGTCTCCAGCCAAGTCAAGGTCGCCCCGACCTCGGCTTCCCGACCTCGGCAACACACCCTGACCCCGGTCAGGATGCCAGAGCTAGCAAAAGCAGGGGCTAACAGCTGTCCTCCCTTGGACACTTAAGCACGCTACAGCACGTGTGACAAGACAAGGGCTACCGCCCATATCTTCTGACAAGGCCATCCCGGCCGCCCACTGACATAACGGCGTCCACAGACGCCCGAGTATGGCCCGATGCGACACGACGTGCCACGATGGGACAGATCCCTGACAGAGTCACCTCATTGTCTCCTCTCTCCCTCTCTCTCCAAAGTCAACTCTCTCCCTCTCCCTATCGATATAAGGAGCAGGCACAGAGAGGAAGAGGGGATCAGATCCAACCCACCATACACACTGGTATCACCTTCTTCCCCAAAAATCTCTATCCTTAGTCCAGTTCTCATACTGACTTAAGCATCGGAGAGCCCTGCGCTGCCCAAGCCAGGGTCCTCTGACCTGCTTCTTCTCCCTCTTCCAGGTTCTCAGGCATCGGTTCTTCCATCATCAACGAGGAGACGAGGAGCTTCAGCCTTCGTCCTCCTCAGTGAGTCTCAAGAACACCACCCCCCCCCCGGGTCCGTGAATTCTTGTGCACCTACAATTGGCGCCGTCTGTGGGGAACTGAGCAAAAAGCCATCTTCCCTAACACCATGCCTCGAAGAACCAGAAAGGGAAAGGAACCATTGATACTGTCGACACAGCTGCCGACGGTCCCCCACCGGGAAAGGTCAGGAGTAAGATCTGGTCCAGCGAGCGTCCAACAGCAGGGTACTCGGTCGGGTTCATCCTCTAAGGGCTCGACCTTGGCTCCACCCTCCAAAGGGCGCACCCTGAAGGACAACAGAAGCAACCAAGCTCACGGCGAAAGCCCGGGTAACAACCACGACTTCAGAAAGTGGCTTGATCGACACATCGAGCAAGCAGTACGACAAAACATGGAGGTTGCCGGTTTCGCTCGAGTTCGGCTGAACTCTGACGATCTCGGCACATCTCCCCTCTCTCCAGAGATCAGAAGCTTCCCCCTTCCTGAAGATTTCAAAGTCCCGAGGTTCGTCGTTTACAATGGAACCTCGGACCTAGCAGCACACCTCCGGCACTTCGCTCAGAGGATGTCGGTGTGGGGCGATGCAGGCCACCTGAATTGCAGAGTCTACTCTTCCAGTCTCGGGGACCTCCCCCTAAAGTGGTTCTGCGCACTCCCCCGAGGATCGATCAAAAGGTGGCAGCAGATCCGGAATTCCTTCATGACGAAGTTCCAAGCTCACAGGGTCATCCCCACGTCAGCCGCCGACCTGATGGCCCTCAGAATGAAGCAGACCGAGAACGTCACGCAGTTCGCCAAAAGGTTCTGGACTGTCGACAGCCAGATCGAGAATGCCTCAGATACAATAGCAGTCATGTCTTTCCAACAAGCCCTCCTACAAGGCAACGAGCTTCGGAGGGACTTGGTCATGCATCCCGTGGTCACTATGACAGCATTGATGACCAGGGTAAACCGGTTCGTTAGGCAAAAAGCAATGAAGCCCGAGCCCAGGAGCATTTCAACCTCTACGAAAACGACCCGGCGGCCTCCATCTCGGGGGATACCACCATCTCGGCGGAATCCTCCATCTCGGGGGAAAACCCCATATCGGCGGATGCCTCCAACTCCGCAGCAGCCTCCATCTCGGTGTACGCCTCCATCTCGACAGAAACCCCCAGCTCGGCAGAAGTCTCCTCCAGCTCGGGGGGCTACTGAAGCCTCTAATCATCTTTCAGCTTTGACCGCTCGTCAGCTTTGATCGCACGACCCTCTACCGTCATTTCTGGCGGCACGGTCCTCTACTGTCAGCTTCGATGGCGCCGTCAGCTTCGATGACACCGGTACAGACCTCTGCTGTCAGCCTAGATCGCACGGTCCTCTACCGCCATCAGTCATCCAGAGCCCGCGCTCCTACATCTCGGTCGTGCGCTAGATCTCGATCTCTTGCATCTCGGCTACGTGCCAGAACTCGACTTCGTGCATCGCGGCGGCAGCACCAGGTTCTCCACCTCATGCTGGTGTCGCCCTCATGCTAGCTACGCGCTTCACGCAGGTTCGGCCTCATGATGGTCTCGGCTACGTGCCGCATTCTCCACCTCATGCTGGTGTCGCCCTCGTGCTAGCTACGCGCTTCAAGCAAGTTCGGCCTCATGATGGTCTCGGCTACGCGCCGCATTCTCCACCTCATACTGGTGTCGCCCTCGTGCTAGCTACGCACTTCACGCAGGTTCGGCCTCATGATGGTCTCGGCTACGCGCCAGATTCTCCACCTCATGCTGGTGTCGCCCTCGTGCTAGCTACGTGCTTCACGCAGGTTCGGCCTCATGATGGTCTCGGCTACGCGCCAGATTCTCCACCTCATGCTGGTGTCGCCCTCGTGCTAGCTACGCGCTTCACGCAGGTTCGGCCTCATGATGGTCTCGGCTACGCGCCAGGTTCTCCACCTCATACTGGTGTCGCCCTCGTGCTAGTTACGCGCTTCACGCAAGGTTCGGCCTCTGATGGTCTCGGCTACGCGCCAGATTCTCCACCTCATGCTGGTGTCGCCCTCGTGCTAGCTACGCGCTTCACGCAGGTTCGGCCTCATGATGGTCTCGGCTACGCGCCAGGTTCTCCACCTCATACTGGTGTCGCCCTCGTGCTAGTTACGCGCTTCATGCAGGTTCGGCCTCATGATGGTCTCGGCTACGCGCCGCATTCTCCACCTCATGCTGGTGTCGCCCTCGTGCTAGCTACGCGCTTCACGCAGGTTCGGCCTCATGAAGGACTCAGGATACGCGCCGGATTCTCCACCTCATGCTGGTGTCACCCTCGTGCTAGCTACGCGCTTAACGCAGGTTCGGCCTCATGAAGGACTCAGGCTACGCGCCCCCACCTCATGCTGGTGTCGCCCTCGTGCTAGCTACGTGCTTCACGCAGGTTCGGCCTCATGAAGGTCTCAGGCTACGCGCCCTGACCTCGTGCTGATCCGTCCATGTGCTGGTCACGGCCTCACGCTGGCTCGGCCTCATGATGGTCTCGACTGCATTTACAACCTCATGCTGGTCTGTCCAAGTGCTGGCTACGGCCTCACGCTGGCTCAGCCTCATGCTGGTCTCAACTTCGTGCTGATCTCGGCCACATGCTAGGGACTTTAGCTCGATCCTCCACTTCAGCATCCCTGCAAGGTCTCCAGCCAAGTCAAGGTCGCCCCGACCTCGGCAGCACACCCTGACCCCGGTCAGGATGCCAGAGCTAGCAAAAGCAGGGGCTAACAACTGTCCTCCCTTGGACACTTAAGCACGCTACAGCACGTGTGACAAGACAAGGGCACCGCCCATATCTTCTGACAGGGCCATCCCTGCCGCGCACTGACAGAACGGCGTCCACAGATGCCCGGGTATGGCCCGATGCGACACGACGTGCCACGATAGGACAGCTCCCTAACAGAGTCACCTCATTGTCTCCTCTCTCCCTCTCTCTCCAAAGTCAACTCTCTCCCTCTCCCTATCGATATAAGGAGCAGGCACAGAGAGGAAGAGGGGATCAAATCCAACCCACCATACACACTGGTATCACCTTCTTCCCCAAAAATCTCTATCCTTAGTCCAGTTCTCATACTGACTTAAGCATCGGAGAGCCCTGCGCTGCCCAAGCCAGGGTCCTCTGACCTGTTTCTTCTCCCTCTTCCAGGTTCTCAGGCATCAGTTCTTCCATCATCAACGAGGAGACGAGGAGCTTCAGCCTTCGTCCTCCTTAGTGAGTCTCAAGAACACCACCCCCCGGGTCCGTGAATTTTTGTGCACCTACAGTAATTATGGTGGAGTGCTTCACTTGTTGAAAATTATGTCAGAAGGCTTCACGAAGCCATGTGGATGTCCATTGTCCAAAATGCCTTCGCCTCTTTGTATCCGTATATGGGCTATTTGAATCCGAATATGACTAAAATATATAGCACAAAGAGGCAGGGGCCATTTGTAAAGAAGTACATGAAAGGAATTTAAGTGGGTTATAAAATACAGACCAAGTTTTCTTCAGAAGATGAAGAAGGTAGTGTTCCAAATAAATGCGAGGGCGGACTCAGGTGTTAGCACGTGGGTGCAGTCACATCCGTGAGATTCAAGAAACCCCTTATATAAGATTCTAAAAAGTTCAATTTTACTTTTTAACTTATTCACCTGATCATTGTTGCACCGCCCAAACGAAAATCCTAAGTCCGCAATTACAAATAAGAAGTGGAATTTTAAGGAGATGAGAAAAAGGCGATTGAAAAGGATATTGTTCCAAACATGAAGAGGGTTCTCAAGATAAAAAAAAAAAAAACATGATCCAAGTAGGTGATGGGTTTTCTAAAGAAGTCAGGTGTATTTTGTAATGAAGGGGATGAAAGGGATCTTAATAGGTTGAAGACCAGAAAATTTCTTTGATGAGAAGGATTATGCCAAGAAGATTGAGAAAATTTCTTTGATGAGAAGGATTATGCCAAGAAGATTGAGAATATATTTTTCCAAACATGAAATGGGTTCTCAGGAGGATAAATAAAAAATTAGGATTACTCAAAATATGAACTGGAATCCTAAAATGTATAAAAAGTTAAAAACAGGATAGAAGTGGGTGATGTGCCAAACATGAAATTACTCTGTATTTCAGCCATAATTGAATATGACAATACGCCCATCCTGGACTGAATATGGGCCCAAGTTATGTTGGTAATTGATAGAAATCTGCCAAAGCCTAAACGACCCATCTCCTACAAGAAGTGGGAGACTGACATAGGCCAAACATTGGCCCAACACTACCTGGCCTTCTGTATAGTTCCAGTCCATGAAAATCCTGTCTGGTAAGTCGTTAGCTGTCAGTGAATGATGCCATTATTTGTCAGAAAGAGTGAAGACAGCTGGAAGTTTCATTTGCTCAATATACCTCTTGACATTCATCAACAATTAGCTGCCAAGTAGATAGGACTACAGTTCTGAAACCTCCATTAAGATTTGATTTTACTGTTATAGAAGAAGAAAATAGCCTCTTTTTTGCTAGAGATATTTTAGGATAATTTAATCTCCATTTGTAACTTCTGTAATTATCTTATTTATTCAGCTGTCAATAACAGTCAGCCTACAACTTGTTCTCTATCAATTCAAAGCCTTTTATACATTATTTTTCCATTTCTATCAAAAGGATTAGTATCTAACATGAACTCAAGGGGTTTGTTGAAGATAGTTTAGGAATACTATCATAGAATTAAAGAAAAATACCGATTTTATTTGAGGGCTCAATTAAGAGCAAATTCAACAGTGAAAAGGACTGAACTCTATCAAGTATAAATAACATATTACATACAACATGGTGAAGGGTAATACATCTTTGCAATAACAAGTACATCTAGGACTAACCTAATTTCTTAGCTCTCAATTCAGCTATACCTTGAGATGTATCAGCTGAGACAATGTGATTGTATTGAAAGACACTGGAAATGGTGGCATGCAGTCAGATAGCTTCTCTGAAACATGCCGCATGGTTGGGCGAGACTGAGGATGGTCTTGTAAGCATGCGAGGGCAAAAACCATCAAAAGAATGACTTCATTTGCGACATCATCTACTGGAGGTGGAAGACGCTGATCTAATACATCCTTTAGGAGCATGTTTGGGTCATGTGACGTCGATAGAGAGTAGATTAACTCACCTGAATGTCTTCCCATCATCGCTTCCAGTGCTACTACACCAAAGCTAAAAACATCACACTTTTCAGTTACTCTCATTGTGTAAGCAAGCTCTGCAACAAAAGAATTTCAATTAGGCTCTGCTCTCTATCCTAATCATTAGTTTGATATTTTTCTAATGAAACTTGAGTAAAATTCAAATAGAGGTTAAACTTGAGTAAAATTCAAATAGAGGTTTTGTAATTAACCTGGAGCAATGCACCCATAAGTGCCGGCCAATGTGGTCCAATTGGAACAATCTGGCTTTAGAAGTCTCGCTGTTTCAAAATCCGAAACACAAGCTTCGAAGTTCCAATTTATCAGGATGTTGTTCGTAGATATGTCTCGGTGTACCATTGGTGGAATGCAATCGTGGTGCAAGTATGACAAAGCATGCGCCACTCCTTTAATAACCTTCACCCTCTTGATCCAGTCTAATTCAACTGCTGCTTGATTACTTCTTAGAAAGCTAGCTAAGCTCCCCCTTTCTATGAATTCATAAATCAGAAACTTGTGTTCCCCATGCAGACAGAACCCATAAAGCCTCACAATGTTGCGATGTCTAATTTCTGTCAGCACCTCGATCTCATTTATAAATGCTCGCAGGTCTGCAACATCACCTTCTTCGACCGAGTGAAGTTTCTTAATGGCCACTACCTGAGGTGTCGGCAACTCTGCTTTGTAGACACTCCCACAACCTCCTTTCCCAATGAAATATTTGTCATCAAAGTTGTCTGTAGCCCTGATGATATCTTTGTACAAGTCGCTCCCATTGTAATTCAAAACTGAAAATATATTCGTCTCCCCACTGCTTGTTTCTTGTGGCTCTCTCTCTATAGATTTCTTCCTGTGCTTGAGACAATAGAGAATTCCGGCTAACACAATAACAACCCAGAGTGCCACGATTGCGATAACAACAAGAAGGATGACAACGCTAACCTTACGTGTGGGACCATGCCCTGCAGAAGATGAATTGCATGGAAGCAAACCACTTACAGTACCACATAAACCCCTGTTGTTCTGAAAGGCCTCTGGTGAAGCTCGCTCGATGGCTATGCCATCTGGAAGAGGACCCTCCAACTGGTTGTTTGACAAGTCCAATGATATTAGACTCTCCTGCCTCGCAATGCTGGAAGGAATGGACCCGGAGAGCATATTTTGCGAGAGGTTCAAGTTTTCCAACTTCCTTAAACTTCCGAGTTGCAGTGGTATTTCTCCAGTGAGCAAGTTGTGACTGAGATCCAGCAACTGCAAATTTGATGGTTGATTAGATGGAATGCTTCCATCAAAGTTGTTTTGGCTTAACTTCAAGACCCGCAGTTTGGGGAGAGAGCCTAATTGTTTGGGGACTGGTCCACTCAATCTGTTTGCAGATAGATCAAGTACCTCCAAATTGGTTAACCTTCCCATTCCAGATTGCACCTTGTGAGAAAGTTGGTTCCTACTCAAATTTAGATGGAGTAGGACGGATAACATTTCCAGCTCCTTCGGAATCTCTCCAACCAGAGAGTTGGAAGAAAGATCAAGCACGCCTAATTGAGTTAGCTGCCCGATTTCAGGCGGTATGCTACCAGAAATCTTGTTAGAAGAAAGGCCAATCATAGTCAAATTTGTGCATTCCCCCCAATTTGGAGAGAGTTCTCCATACAAATTATTATTGCTCACATCAATAAAATTGAGATTTGGATACACTCCGAAGGCTTGAGATATATTTCCAGTGAGTTGGTTTTGCTCGAGCCTGACTCTGGTGAGGCTCGTGCAGTTTCTCAAACTTGCTGGGATGGGGCCTTGGAAGTGGTTGTTTCTTACAGTGAACCTTTCAAGTGACCCCCCAATACAAATTTCAGTGGGAAGATGGCCACGCAAGTTGTTGTCTGACACATCAAAGTTTTGTAGAATTGTGAAATTTGCCATCTCTTTAGTAGGTATTGAACCAGATAACTGACATCTCGCCATCCTAAATTCAGTAAGCATAGTCAAGTTCCCTAAGGCTGAAGGGATGGGACCAGCAAGGAAATTATCAGCCAAGGACAGTCCAACAAGGTTCTTCAAATTCCCTATTTCTCTAGGGATGAAACCAGAAAGATTATTTCTGGATAGATATAAAAAGTTAAGATTGGTCAGGTTTCCTGTACCAGAAGGGATGGATCCAACTAGATGGTTTTTGTGCATACCCAGTTGGGCCAAGTTCTTTAGATTTTCAATCTCCTTAGGAATGGGTCCAGAAATCTCGTTATAACCGAGAATAAGAAATTCTAAGTTTGTCAAGTTGCCTAAAGATGGTGGCATCCTGCCCACTAGCCTGTTTGTATTTAGGTCCAAATGGATGAGAGATTCCAACATGCCAACTTCCTGAGGAATGGTGCCAGAAATTTGATTGTTGGAGATCACCAAATGAGTAAGATGGATCAGATTCTTTATATTGAAAGGGATCGGACCCATCAAACGATTATCATACATCAATAACTGGGCCAAGTTGGTCAGATTGCTTACTTCATGAGGGATGGGACCTGAAAGTTGATTCATGGACAGGTCAAGGAAAGTGAGCTTTGAAAGCATACCCATGAGTTTTGGGATATTTCCGCTGAGGTTGTTAGAGCTGAGATTGAGATGGGTGAGGTTTGGAAAGGATGAGAAGTTGAAGTTTTCGAGCTTACCATGCAAGCTGGCGTTGGAAAGTTTTATTTGTGTGACACTTCCTACGTAGTTGCATGATATTCCAAGCCAGAGGCATGGGCTTTGGTTGGGAGACCAAGAAGAGAGAGATTGGGTTTGGAGGTTGGATTTCCATTGGAGGAGGGCCTCAGCTTCTTCTGCAACTGCTGCTTCTCCACCAGTTGTCTCAAAAACGAGCCATGCAAACGCTACAACAAGGGCAAGGGATGATGATGTCTTTGACTTCATTTTAGTATGTCACTCTGAGATCTCCTCTCAAGATGAATTATATAAGTACTATATTTTTAGAATGATGAGTTATATTACTTAGATAACTAGTTTTTTAATCAGAACTCCAAAACATTGTAAAGAAATGGACTATATGACATTGACACTTGATCCAAATTGTCTCCCTTTTCTGGAAACTTTGCAAGCAAGAGGACTTTGACATTGACTGTAGAAAATCATTCTTATTAACAAATTTTCTACCCTTTTATGGAAACTTTGCAAAAAAGAGGACTTTGACATTGACTATAGAAAATCATTCTTAAACAAAATTTCTTGAATAAGTATTGTGGAATAACCCTCTTGACTAATCTAAAATAACTTTCTACCACTTATATATAAGAAAAATATTATTTTGCCCCTCAAATTAATCTACAGAGCTTTTGGAACATCAGAGGCCCAATGCTTTAACACTTAGATCAAAAACTCTTTTTGAAGACTTAGATTGGATTCTCTGTACTTTCTCTGAAACATTGTAAATAGGAGGAAAAAAAAAAAAACACATCACTTCTTGATATCAACAGCTCGTTTAATATGTGATGTCAAAATCAGAAATTTGAGAAGTGAAGTGAATTCAGACAATAATGTACAATGGGTTTTTTTCCCAAAAAAGTAAAAAAAAAGCAACCCCTTTTTCCACTAAAAGATAAAAAAAAATCCACTTTTCTATATAAAAAGTCAAAAAAATTTCATATCAAACAACTAAAAATAAAATACTATTTTCATAACACCTTATATATTATTCTCTTGATGCTTTATCTCACCATACTTCAATTCACCACACATTCAAACAGGCCCTAAGGGTTGTGCTTTAGTACTTAAAAGTCCGAAATTCTTGTAGCACTCCCGTGTGAACAACTGACGATGATATAGTCGGTCAAGTGGCGAGAAAGTTCGCCGAAAAGCTCCTCAGCCGGTTGTCAGGGTCGACCGTACGTGCAAATTAATTTTCTCCGACCGGACAGGAGTAGGTTTAATAACAACAACTAAGGAAATGAGAAAAAATCTTTGGTATGTGACAGTTAAAAGAGGCTTACCCCTGTAGCCAAGGAAATTCAACGATCCATATCAATGGAAGAACGAGTTTTTGCCAATCTATTGTATTTTGAATCCTAAAAATCAATCAATGATCCATCAATAGAAGAGAGAGTTTCTTCCTACCTCTCTTTCCCATGGTAACAAAAAAACCACCTACTTTGAATTTTGAAAGTTGAAACTACTAAAGACAATAAGTGATCCCTTAATATAAGAAAGAGTTTCTTCCAATCTCTCTTGCCCATCGCTCTCATCGGCTACTTTGAATCCAAAAACCACATATTTTGAATCTTGAAATTAAACTGTTCCCACCTACGAGCGAATGACCACCCGCGATTGACTCATGCACACACAATCCGGTCAAGTAGTCACACCAAGTTGAGGAGGACGTGTACTTTGAATCTTGAAAGTTGAAATTACTAAAGACAATAAGTGATCCCTCAATATAATAAATACTTTGAATCCAAAAACCACGTATTTGAATCTTGAAACTGTTCCACCTACGAACCAACGACCACCCGCGATTGACTCATGCACACACAATCCAAATCAAGCATTCACACGAAGATGAGGAGGACGCCTCTTTAATAATCCTAGCAAGACTTCCTATATCTATTAAGCTGTTCAAAATGAAGAATCAAAGTTGAATATCCAAAATGGCTATTAAATAACCTCCTGTCAAAAATTGAATAAAGAAAATCCGAGAAATGAATACTCAGCCATCTCCCTGGTAATTCAACTCCTAGTGAAGCTCCCACATGCATCTCTACCTTATATTCTTCACCTCTCACCTCATATCCTTATCATTCTCCACACTAAACCTCGTTACCGGGTGATGGATGGATTTGCCTAAATGTACCATTTGATGAGAGAGGGGGGGGCATCTTTTTCTTACAGTTATATCAGCTTGCATGTTTGGTCTAATTACAACCGGAGCATCACACGTCCAAAGGTTAATAACGCTTCTTTTTTAAGAAATCAATTTAGCCAAACAGTGGGGAACCACATTAGAGGTTCTAAGGACATGAGCAAACTTAACCCAAGGAAAAGTTATAAATGACCATAATGTTAGCCACAGTTGTAAAGATAGACCAATTTTTCAATAAATTTCTTTAGCTAACCATTACTACCAAAACCTTGAGGCGTTATTAGAGGCAGCGGAAATACTTTTCAATATTTCCTTTTGGAGTGGAGCCCGGTCCCAACAATCCCCCTCAGGTGAAACCCGAACAGCACACTTTTGGTGGCACGTATTTTTTTCACGCCAAGTCATTCCTCATGGGATTCAAACTCGCGATCGATTAGTTCTGATAGCATATTAAATTTCTTTAGCTAACCATTACTATCAAAACCTCGATGCGTTAGTAGAGGCAACGTAAATACTTTTCAATATTCCCCTTCGGGTGGAGCCCACTCCTCAACATCACACTTGTCGTTGATGATATCAATGACCTCCAAAGGATCCGGAAAAACTTAAATTTTTTCAAAATTTCTCCCAGTCAAGTTTCTTAAAGCAAAGAGTATCAATTTCCCTTCAACCTCTTTTGAGGAAACGATAAAATCTTTTTTAAAATACTGTAATAGATTTTTCTTATATATATTCTCGATTTTCAGTTGAATATGGTGATGATTTTCTTGTGGTGATTTGGAGATATTCTTAAAATATTATGAAATTGTTAGAAAATACCGTTTTAAGTAAAACAATGATGTTTTGAAAAGATCGCCAATATATCTGATATCATCACACACCTATGCCCCACGTCGGCATTGCTCAGACTATTATTTAAGCTAGAACTATGCATGTATTCAAATTTTGTCCCACCACAACCACTATCTGCCAATATTTAAGACTTGATAATAATAATAACAGACATTCCATTTATAGAACCATTCAACAATAAGAGCAGGGCATAAATTTATTTAATGAGAACGATAACTGGGCCATTGCCTCATGCCTAATTCATCCTATAAATCATCCCTCTTTGCTCTCTTAATTATAATGCATCCAGCTAGGTTCACATAGTTGTTTGTATGAATTAAAACTCACATTAATCCTGGTGATACTTAATGATCTTCAAATTAAAATAGTATAGCTAAATTAGTTTTCATTCAAAGATAAAATGAATAAATGAGATAGAAGCTCAGTTACAACTTACAGATCCAAGTGGTTCTTGAGGTACATATTTCAACATAATACAACTGTTTTACATTTGAATTTTGAGCTTCAAATTTGAAATTATCAAATGATGCTTACTGATCACAAGCCTTTGCCTGCACAGTCAATTCATGAGTTGGGCCAAATGTTAGATGAAGGAAATGCATGGTTAGTATTGAGTGGACCAGTATTGATAACCTCTTGGATTTCTTTACCAAAAAATAAGATTATCATATTTATGTGGCATTTATATGCGAAGAAAGTAATTATAGAAAAGGAGGATACTCTGCTGAGTGGAGAAGTAAGGTGAAATTACAAGATGAGAAAAACCCCATCTTTTACTTTACTCTAATCTGATATTCAATTAAAAGAAATCAATAGAGTATTTGACAAGTGGTGAAACTTGTATCTTTTTCATACCTTCCAAGTATTTTTTATTTTTCCCAAAAAACAAGTTCACTATATACTTAATTATTTTAACTTTTTTTTTCACCAAATCTATAATTAGAATTCCACAGTTTCTTTTTCTCTAACCCTACTCTCCTCACATCCAAAACACCTCGTTCAAGATAAGTATTAAAATTTCTTAATTAACCATTCCTATTAAAACTTTAGAGGATTAGTAAAGTAGCATAAATACTTTTCAATACTCTTTCTCAGATAACCATAAAAAGAGAGGGGCATTTAAAGCTTTAAACAGAAAGGAGGATGAATGTAGGAGCATTTGGCCAACCTACTCCAGTAAAGTTTCATTAAATCTCTTCATTGTTTTACAACAACAAAAAATAATCTCTTCATTGTTTAATGAGTGCAGGTGTTTGTTGTTCCAGATCATGTCATAAGCTTTTGGGGAGGTAATTAAACGCTAGACATACCAATAAATACAAAATATTAATTTATGTTCCAATTAATATCCATAAAACGTAAGTGAAGTAATGGACAACTATGACACTGAAAAGACCGTGCCATTCCAAGGTCATATCGCTCTTAATTCATGAACAATCGCTCATTCATGGTTGTCAGTCGGGTTGCATATTGTTCCTCTACAGGAACCATACATGGAGGAACTAATTATTACATTCCAGCTCTGAGGCTGTGAACACTTTTTGTGGGGTATTACACTATTACAGACCTTTCATCTTGTGGGGTTATCAGGCAATCAGGCATCATGCAGGTTAAAGGATAAGTGGCGGCTCCTAAAATTCAAGTAAGTGGGTTTAATAAAAGACTTATCTTCCGTAAATTAAATAAATTTATTTTCCCCTTCATCAACATCTGCCACTTACTTTACATAATACGAAAAATATAATATAAAATTCTCAAATAATCTATTTCCCATAATCACACAACGATAATATTGAATTCTAAAAAAAAAAAAAAAATTTTAATATATTGTTACTAATAGTTCTTAATTCAAAAAGAAAATCAACATACATAAACTCCTACAGCTGCCCTCAACGGGTTTTCATGTGTTGAAATCGTTGCATAATAGCTTTATTATCAGTACTAGCAACCACATCATTTTCATTATATGTGACCAAACAATCATTTATCCATTGATCTCTCATTCAGTTATGCAACATGTTATTTACGTATTTAATTGCTGAAAAAGCATTTTCTACCATCGCAGTCGCTACTGGTAAAATCAACGCCAGTTTTAGAAGCAAATAAATCAATTGGTATACATATTCTTCTTTGACTCCACTAACTTTCTAGCAATGTCACCAATTCCTTTAAGTTCTAAAAACTTGTTGCTAGAGCGCATGTCAGCAATGTGGGCCCATTAATTTTTTATTTATTTTGGTAGACGATTGGCCCATTAACTTAGGCGGTGAGTATTTTATGGTGACTTTTGTTCACTACTACATTAACAAAGAAAATATGTAATGTTAGCTAATGTGGGGTGAAACTCTTAAATTGAGTGGGGTCAAAAGCTTCCCATAAGTTCAATTCATGACATAAAAAAATTTATTTTTAAAATATTTTTTCAGATCTCACTGGGGTCAATTGACCCCACTGAGATCAATGTGGAGCCGCCCATGATTATTGAGGAATTCTTAAATTTTTTGAATTTTATAAAGTTAATATTGAAAAGTATTAGTGAAAATTAAAAATAAATACAATAGAGTGTCTAAAGTGATGCATTAAGTTCAAGGACAGGTAAGAGAGAGCATAATATATGGGATTGCATGTTGAAAATATGGATAAACCATGAACACTGGATTTCAGTGAAATTTCTTGATCTTTATCATTCATAGAATGATTGCATTCTTACCCTTCGTTTCCAATGTTATGGAAAATCAAGAGGATTTTATGGAAAAAAAAACCCTCAAATTAATGTCAAGTGCACAAAAAATGACCTCACAGTTTCTACTACACAAAAAAAATGCTCTCTCACCAATTTTAACATCTTTTTTTCCCCCTTTTACACTGAGCGATGATATCGTTGTTCGTTTCATTTGAGCAGCGATGATATCATCGATCGTGTCTTTTTATTCTTCTTCTTTCTTTTCTCCTTCTTTTTTCTCCATTTCCCTCACTCCATTTCACTCGTATGTTGTGACTTACGAGGCTTCGAATCACGATAAATTTATGGCCACGTTGGTCCCACACTCCCACATGCTAAAGATTGAGACCACTCAATAAATGCCCCACCTCAGTCAATCTCAACTCTAATCGAACAAGGGGGCCGCTCCAGATTAAAGCTGAAATATTTAGTCAATCTGATCGTAGGTCTGCTTCAATTTATAGTTGAGAGTATTTAGGCAAACTGCTTGGGGGCCTGATTTTATGTTAGAGTTGAGAAAAATGATCAATATAATAGTGGGCCCACTCTTATTAGAGTTAGAATATGAAGTTATTTTATGTTAGAGTTGAGAAAAATGATCAATATAATAGTGGGCCCACTCTTATTAGAGTTAGAATATGAAGTTGCCCATATAAGAGTGTGGTATTTACTTTGAAAGGTTTAGATCTTTAATAGATGGCCCCACTATGAAGCCTATAAACACTCTGAATTTTTTTAAAATTAAATATACCTTGCTAATAGGGCCACTTTAGACAAATCTATACTACTTGAGTAGGAGCTAGGCCTGCTTTCATTATTTTTTTTTTAATATGGGAGTGAATTTTAAACTATCCCAGTCTTAAGGTAGCCTAATCTATCGGCCCAAGGGGCAACCCTGCTGTCTCCCACGCATTGATAACTTTTGTTCGTGTATGACCTTTGTCTAAGTATTCCTTACTTAGTGCCTTCCATGCCGCCCAAGTTCACCTCCACCACATTCTCCCTTTGAGTACACTCTGGACCAGTATTCTGGCAGTGCCAAGGGTCGATCCTGCCACTTTGGAGTGAAAAGGGAACCTATAGTCCTATACAGTATACATGCTAAAGTAAAATGTTAAAAAATTAAACTATGGGGTTTTTACCGGAAAATACACTTTACGTGGCCAGTACACCGAACAGTGAACATTAGGAAAACATGCACCTAACAGGGAATCTGTACAGGATTCTTAATTTTTTTTTTACCATTTTTTTTAGTAGTTGATGAGTGTTAAATATTGCATATTTTACCCCTCATTAGTCCGGGTTTTATCAACATCTCATATGCATATCATTTGCTTTACACAGAGATTTTATCATTCTATCACATTAAACGGATTATCGGATTATCATGCATAAATCCGATTATTTATAGCATATTTTTATGTAATTTCTCTTGTGTAGGTGGACCCCATGACTACCCCAACCTTCCGGCTAGTGTCCCAAGGTATCAAGAAGTGTTGAAGAATTCCGAAATAAGATGAGAAGAAGTCATTTTCTAAAACAAAGAAGTGGTTGGTGTATTGGTTAGAGCTTGAGTTGCTATGAAATAGGTTATGGGTTCAAATCCCAATAATTACATTTTTTTTTTTTTACATAGAAGATATTTCATCCAACTCTAACCTCTCCACCAATCAAAGCTTGCCATGGCACAAATCCATGTGAAAGGATATGAGCCAATCAAAAGCCTCCAAAATGAAGGACCACAAAAAGCAAAAAGCATATATGCTTTTGGAAGGAAAGTTTGTTGCAACCAATCAAATTGAAGCAATCCTTGTGAAAGCAAAAGAGTCAATCAAAAGCCTTCAAGTTGCAACCAATCAAATGGAAGCAATCCTTGTGAATGAAAATGAGCCAATCAAATGTCTTCAAAGTTTCTATAAATTGGAATGTTTTTGTAGAGATGGGAGATCTTTTTTGGCAAGTTAGTCTTTTAGCAATTTTATTTTACCTTCTCAATACTTTTAGATTGTAATTAGGAGCTTCTTTGTAACTAATCTAGAGAGAGTGTGTGTAATTGAATATCATTAATGAAGATTTGGAGCTCTTTCTTGATGTTTAGTGGCTAAAGCTCTTGGATTAGGCTCTCCTTTTGAAGCTAAGTAATGTGATTAGTTTAATTCCATGCATGTTTTAGTTTAAATTCCCTACTTATGCCTTAATTGATTAGTAGATTTTAGATCTAGTTGTGCTAATCTCTCTCATTTTTCATGCTCTATCTCTACACTTGATGCTCGGATAATCTCAATTGATGCTTTGTAGTTGGATTAAGTTCTCTCACATAGCATGCTCTAGAGCCCTTATCTTTGATCTTTTGTAGCTTGATTTTGATGATTTATTGTTATGGTAGCTAAATGATGATCTAGGATCTTGGCCTTTGATTTTCTTTTATTTTGATCTTCATTGTTATATCATCCAATCCAATTGGGCAAGAGATTGCTAATTAGATTGTATATTTGGGAGTTGAATTAGAACATGCATTGTTTGAATTAATTACATACTTAGTGGATTTTGGATTGCCTAATCTATTATTCCTATTATTGTTAATTTTAATCTTTGTTTGATTTGTTATTTTAAATTCTAGATTGTTAGATCTACTCTCACATAACTTGTTTTAAATCCTACACATTTCACACTACATCTTCACCTTAAATCTTCCATTTCCATCACCATTCATCCACTAGTTTAGTGTAGTTTGTTAGATTAGCTTAGACCTTGTTAATTTCACATTTGAGATTGTTAGTTAGAGTAGTCTAATTGCTATTTTAGTTTTATTTTGCATTTCATTTAGATTAATTTCATTTTTCACACATAGTTTATTAGTTTTAAATTATTCACTTCAATTGTCTATATTAGCTATATCTTAGTTCAATTCTACTTTAATTGAATTCATTGCTTGTCCATCCTCTCTCCGTAGGATCGATAATCCGGACTCTTTAGTCCTTTACTACTTGACGACACCGTAGTCTTGCGGTTAAAAGTTGCACATTTAAGTGTCGATCAAGTTCTTGGCGCCGTTGCCGGGGAGAGGCATTGGAAAGCTTTGAGTTTCATAGAGTTGAACTCATTTTTAGCTTAGTGTACTTTTTATCTTTCCTTTATTTTCCTTGCGGATTCTACACATTGTTTGTGTTTCTTTTGTAGGGAAATCCTCTCTTGGAGCAAAGGAAAGTGGAAAAGTGCATTGGAGGACTTGAAGATTTTACTTGCTTTCCTAGTTTAGGATTAGTTTAGACATTTATTTTCTTTCTTAGTTGGTTGTATTAGGTATTTATCATCAAAGTTGTAATAATTTTGGTTGCGGGTCGGCCCGTGACCCATTTACTTTACTTTACGCACTTTATTTACATTAAGTAGTTTGTTGTTTAGTAGAATTGCAATAAATTTCTTGTAGGGAAGGAGGACGGTTGGACTATACCGTCGCGGCCCCTCACATTCGTACACGGAAATTGGTGTCCGTGGTGTGAGTCGACGACAACCGATTCGTCCCCCAAAATAAATCGGGAGGTTTGCATTTCTTAACCCCCGCGAATCCCTTGCAAGCGGGTTTACTTTGTTTGTTGTTCCTTGCTTTATAGTGTAATTTTTTCAAATACACTTGTAATTTGGTGCACTACTAGTAAAGGGCAAATTACCCCAACAAGATAAGGATTCGGATTTCATCACCGTTTCCTTGCCCTTAGGATTTCATCTTAATTCTTACTTAGTTTAGAACCAATAAACCATAATAAAATTGAGTAGAAATGTGACTTTAGGTTACGAGCTCAATAGGGAAGACCACCGCGGTTGTGCCAATTGTGTGCCTTGGCAGATTTTCTGGTGCCTAAGCAAACCTTGTCCCTTGGCTACCATCTTGCCAAATAGGGAGACAACTTTGTTGTTCGAGGAGTTGGTTTTTAAGAGGAGCCTTCGCCTAGCGCGTCGAGATCCCACCATCTACCTGGGGGTTAACTGGCCAGAATTTCCGTTTCATAGGTCCAGGTTGGAGGCCAGAGTGTCCTCTTCACAGTTAGGAGCTGTCTAGAATTCTTTTAGGTAACCTTAGTTTAGATTAGCTTTTCATTTAGTTTTCACAATTTTTATGTTGCATTCATTTCATTGAGCAGACCATTGCATTGCTAGGTTAGTCGCATTTGTATGCGAGTGTGGATACGTGATCAAGGCCGATTAGTGAGGATTGATTACCTTGCTTTACCTGCCCCACCCATAGTACCCACAATGGCTGCCCAAAAACCCTCAGCAAAGGACCCTCAATGAACTATTTGCACCATTTTCATCCACTTCACCTAGTTGTATAGTTTTGCCAGAAAATAATGCGGACCAATTTGAAATCCGGCCCGCCACCATCAACATGTTACCAAAGTTTCATGGATCTGAGTGTGAGCAGCCCTATATCCATTTGAACAAATTCCTGACCATCTGCCACACGTTTAGAAATCAAAATCTGAATAGTGAAGCCGTGAAGCTTAGGTTGTTTCCCCTCTCACTAGAAGATCATGCAGCCGCCTGGCTGAATTCCTTGACTCCAAACTCCATTACCACCTGGGATGAGCTTGTCAAAAAGTTTATGTCCAAATTTTTCCCAGTGAGCAAAACTGAGCAGTTTAGGAGTGCCATCAGGAACTTTAGGGGACGACTCGAGGAAGAGTTTGCCGAAACCTGGGAGAGATTCCATGACCTATTGATCAAATGCCCACATCACGGGATTGAAAAAGGAGAGTTGATACATTTCTTTTATAGAGGTCTTACGAACCCCCAGCGTATCTTGATTGAATCAATGCACAAAGGAGAATTCATGAATCAGACTGCTGATCAAGCATACGAATTCCTTGTCAAGCTTGCGGAAAATTCACAAAATTGGAGCAGTAATAGGAAAGATTTTGAGAGAGATGAGACAGAGATCCAGAAGCCTGGAATGTACAACATCAAACAGGACCCTGAGTTGAAAAATGTGATGACCAGTTTAGTTCAGGGAGTGGAAAATTTGAGCAAAAAGATAGGATCTATGTCTGTAATGTCATGCCAACCCACCCCTCAGCAAGATGAGCTCACCTTGAGAAGTATGAGTGAACCGCATCATGTTTGTGTGTTATGCGATAGTTGTGAGCACGCGGTTGAGAGTTGCCCTAGTCTACCATTTGTCAAGGCCGAGCAAGCCAATGCACTGAATTCCTATGGAAACTTTCGGAAACCAACTGTTAATACTTTCAATCAGACCTATCACCCAGACAATAGGTTCCATCCCAATTTTTCGTATCGTCAATCCGAGCCTATTCAGTCCCACGGAGGTCAACCAGGATTCCAGCCGCAGTATCCTAGGCAGCAATTCCAGCAACCTGCTCAAACCAATCATCCTATGGTTCCTCATCCTCAGCAACCCATACAGCAGAATCAGTTCCAACCACAGAACCATTGTAGGACACTAGTCCCAGATCAGATGCCTAATTACTCTGCACCAGCACAAGCCCCTCAGCAATCCTCTCATCTGGAGAACATGTTATCCAAATTCATTCAAATCCAAGAGCAGACTAACCAGACCTAGAACCAGTCCATTGCAAAAGTAGATACCCAATTAGGTCAGCTCACCTTACAGTTATTTGGGAGAGAAAATGGCCAATTCCCTAGCCAAACCATTCCTAATCCGAAATGATAGCCCAATCAGCCCAGAGGCCAGTGTTCGGTAGAGAGTAATGAGCATGTGAAAGCGATCCATACTCTGAGATCAGGAAAGATTGTTGATAATAGAGTTGAGATGCCTGAAGAGGATCAAAGAGAGAAGATTTTTTTAGGAAAACCAGAGAGTTTGAGGAAAATTATCGAACCCGAGAAAGAGAAATTGAAGAAAGATTTGAAAGAGAATGCAGAAAGAGAAAAGGAGAAAGAGAGAGAAGGATCCATACCAAGAGGAGAACCACAGAGAGAGAAGATTCAGAAGCCCATTGTAGTTGAACCATCATCTTTAGAAGTGGTACCTAGAGCACCATTCCCACACCGATTGAATGAGACTAGGAAGAAGGGTCACTTTGAGGGAATCTTAGAAGTTTTCAAAAATGTCCAGATAAACATACCCCTCCTTGATGCCATAAAGCAAATTCCTTCCTACTCCAAGTTTTTGAAAGACCTGACCACTGTCAAGAGGAAAACATCAGTACCCAGAACTGCTGTGATGGCAGCCCAAGCATCAGGCTTGATCCAGCAGACCATTGCACCCAAATACAAAGACCCTGGCTGCCCTACCATTACCATTCAGATAGGAGACTCTATCATAGAGAGGTGTCTCCTTGATCTTGGGGCAAGTGTGAATTTACTGCCGTACTCCGTGTACGCGCAGTTGGGCCTGGGAGGACTGAAGAAGACTGATATTACCCTCTGTCTTGCTGATAGGTCAGTCAAGTATCCAAAAGGTGTGGTTGAAGATGTGATCGTAAAAGTTAAGGATTTTTATTTTCCAGCTGATTTTGTGGTTTTGGATACCGAACCAGTGGCAGCCCCCGACCGACATATTCCTGTCATTCTTGGTCGACCGTTCCTTGCAACATCAGATGCAGTGATTAGATGCAGGAACGGGGTTGTAACACTTAGTTTCGGGAACATGAAGTTGGAGTTGAATGTTTTTCGTAACGGACTCCAAACAACAGACCTAGATGATGATGAGGAAGTGAACATGATTGACACATTAATTGATCAAACAGTTCAATCATCATGTTACACAGATCCGCTGGAGGAATGTCTGGCTCACTTCAATGCCGACATAGACATCGACGGGTCCATATGCGAAGTTAATGCATTATTGGATTCGACCAAGCCGATGGATGTTGGCCAATGGAAGCAGAAAATTGAGCCTATATTTACATCCACCTTTGAATCTATGGTCGCAGAAGAATCAATTATTGTTGAGCCACCCATGTTAGAATTGAAACCATTACCCGAGAATTTAAAGTATGCCTACTTAGGGCCCTCTGCTAGCAACCCAGTAATTATTGCCTCAGACCTTGAGGAAGAGCAGGAAAAAAATTACTGGATGTGCTGAAAGACCATCAGAGTGCCCTAGGTTGGACCATCTCGGACATTAAAGGAATCAGTCCCTCTATAGTTATGCACCAAATTCATCTGGAAGAAGGTGCCAAACCATCTCGTGAACCACAGAGGCGACTGAATCCGGTCCTAAAGGAAGTAGTGAGGGGAGAAGTAATCAAGCTTTTAGACGCTGGCATTATCTACCCGATTTCTGATAATCAATGGGTGAGTCATGTCCAAGTAGTACCAAAGATTTCTGGCGTAACCGTTGTCGCCAACAAGGACAATGAACTGGTCCCAACCCGTGTTCAAACAGGTTGGAGAGTCTGTATTGATTACAGAAAATTGAATTCAATGACCAGGAAGGACCACTTTCCATTACCCTTCATTGATCAGATGTTGGAAAGATTAGCCGGCCATGCTTTCTATTGCTTCTTGGATGGTTATTCAGGGTATAACCAGATCCATATCTCCCCCGAGGACCAAGAGAAGACAACCTTCACCTGTCCTTTTGGCACATTTGCCTACAGGTGTATGCCATTTGGCCTGTGCAACGCACCTGCGACTTTTCAAAGGTGTATGTTGAGCATTTTCTCGGACATGGTGGAGAGATTATTGGAAGTTTTCATGGATGACTTTTCTGTTTTTGGCTCAAGTTTTGATAGTTGTCTGCACCACTTGACCCTGGTATTACAAAGATGTAAGGAAAAGAACCTGGTTTTGAACTGGGAGAAGTGTCATTTTATGGTCAAGTCAGGCATTGTTTTGGGTCATATTGTGTCGAGTAAGGGCATTGAAGTAGATAAAGCCAAGATCGACTTGATTGTGAACCTGCCTCCTCCTAAAACTGTACGAGAGGTGAGAGCCTTTTTGGGCCACGCAGGTTTCTATCGACGCTTTATCAAGGACTTTAGCAAAATTGCTCGCCCTCTCTGTGATCTCTTGGCAAAGAATGCTAATTTTGATTTTTCTGCTACATGTTTAGAATCATTTGATCGTTTGAAGCGAGAGTTGACATCTGCACCCATTATCCGTCCTCCTGATTGGACGAGACCTTTTGAATTGATGTGCGATGCTTCCAATTATGCTCTCGGAGCTGTACTGGGACAGAGGATAGACAAATTGCCTCAAGTAATCTACTATGCTAGTAGGACCCTTAACGACGCACAGCTTAACTATACCACCACTGAAAAGGAATTGCTGGTTGTTGTCTTTGCATTGGATAAATTCAGATCCTATCTCATAGGGTCAAAAGTCATTGTCTTCACTGATCATGCCGCATTGAAATATTTGTTGAGCAAGAAAGATGCTAAAGCTCGGCTGATCAGGTGGATACTGCTTTTGCAAGAATTTGACCTAGAGGTACGGGATAAGAAGGGGTCTGAAAATGTGGTAGCTGATCATGTTTCGCGTCTGATTGTCGATTCCTCTGAAGACCATCCGATTTTAGAAACCTTCCCAGATGAGCAATTGCTGTTTGTTGATAGTAAAACCCCGTGGTATGCAGATATAGTTAACTATCTGGTGACCGGGAAAACACCAACTAATTGGTCAAAAAATGACCAATTCCGCTTCTTGTCTAGGGCTAAATACTATTTTTGGGATGATCCCTATTTGTTTAAACAATGCCCTGACCAAATCATTAGGAGGTGTGTACCCGAGATGGACCAGAAGAGCATACTTGAATTCTGTCATAACCATGCTTGTGGGGGACATTTTTCTAGTAAAAAGACAGCAGCAAAGGTGCTGCAATCTGGATTTATTTGGCCTACCCTTTTCAAGGATGCACATGAGCACTGTAGGAACTGTGACCGGTGTCAACGATTAGGGAGGATCTCTAAGAGGAATGAAATGCCCCAACAACCTATCTTGATCGTTGAGTTGTTTGACGTTTGGGGTATCGACTTCATGGGACCATTTCCCATTTCTTTTGGTTATCAGTATATTCTTGTTGCTGTTGATTATGTGTCTAAATGGGTAGAGGCCATTCCATGCAAAACCAATGACCACAAGGTTGTGGTTGAATTTTTGAAAAATCAAGTTTTCGCTCGCTTTGGTATACCACGCGCAATCATAAGCGATGGTGGTAAGCACTTTTGCAACCGAGTATTTGAAGCTTTAATGGGGAAGTACCACATCACGCACAAAGTTGCCACACCATACCATCCCCAAACTAGCGGGCAAGTAGAAATTTCCAATCGTGAGATCAAGAACATCCTAGAGAAGACAGTCAATCCAAATCGGAAAGACTGGTCTTTACGTTTACATGATGCACTGTGGGCGTATCGGACAGCCTTCAAGACACCTATCGGAATGTCTCCGTACAGGTTGGTCTTCGGCAAGGCATGCCACTTGCCGGTTGAGCTAGAACATCGAGCATATTGGGCGATCAAGCGCCTAAACTTTGACTTAGAAAAGGCCGGGGTCCAACGGAAACTGCAGCTTGCTGAACTAGAGGAAATGAGGAATGAATCATATGAATGTGCAAGGAGTTATAAGGCCAGGACCAAAATGTTTCATGATAAGAGAGTTCTAAGAAAAGAGTTCCATCCTGGCCAGAAAGTTTTGCTATATAACTCCAGATTGCACTTGTTCCCAGGCAAGCTGAAGTCTCGATGGTTAGGACCCTATGTCGTTCAAACAGTCCATTCCCACGGTGCAATTGAACTTTTGAATCCCAGAGATGGTAGCACCTTTCAAGTGAACGGGCATAGACTGAAAGAGTACCTTGAGTTTGTGGATCCTGAGAATGTTGTTGAGGAAGTCCTTCTTGTGGACCCAGGATAGATTGGCCTCATACACTGTTAATTGCGTCTGGCTGAAGACGTTAAACTTAGCGCTTGTTGGGAGGCAACCCAATATACTCGTGTGTCGGCACCCCATGGTGAGAAATTCCAATTTATCTTCCTTGTCCTGTTTTATTTCTGTTATGCATAAACATTGGGGACAATGTTTAGGATAGGTTTGGGGGTGAGGCACCGCATCTCATGCATTGCATTTTGCATGTACATAAGTTATTTTGTTTTCCATTTATACCAAAAACCCTAAAAATTTGAAAAAAATTTCAAAATCACTAGAAATCTGGAAAATATTTCAAAAATTGTCCATGGATTTTGCTTGAAGAGTTGTCATATGTACAAGTCCTAGAAAATTTTTACACATTTGGCCACATGAATGTAGTCCAAGAGAAGAGCAAATCACTTCTGAGAGACCCGAAAGAATCATTAGTGGAGACTAAAACCCATTGAGCGATTGAGCCTATCTATATCGGTTTGGGTGAGGACTCTTCTGCGCTATTCCTGAGTAGAATGAAGAGCTACTCCTAGAGCTTCTTAGTCCAACACTTTTGATCTCATAAGTGCTATTCCTTATTCTAACCATAGAGGTGACATCAAAATGCGAAGAAATCTTGACTTGTAGCTTATGATGCATTTTCGAACTTAGGGGAAGATGATAGGCATTCTAAAAACCAATGGCCAAATTTTGAACTCACCTATTATATTTAATACCCTTAGTAGCCCTCTTGAGCCTATTTTACAAAAAACCTTCCTTCATTGTCCCAAGCCTCATCACCCACATATATATAAACCTTTTTGACCTATTGTTTTTGAGAAGGGTAGGGATGTATAAAGAAAGGAAGGATTTGAGCATTAGTGATGAAGACTTCACATGGGCTACAAAATATAGATGCTCTACAAAGGGATGACAAAGGAATAAAGGAATTTGAAAGTTGAAAAAAAAAAAAAAAAAAAAGGAAGAAGAAAAAAATGAGGACCAAAGGAAAACAAAAGAAAAAGAAAAAGAAAAAAAAGATATGTGAAACCAAAGAAAAGCAAGCACCAAAAGAGATAGAGTAGAATAAAGAACACAAACCAAAAGGAAGAAGTGAAGACAGTGGAAGACCTTCCTATCATGACTTGAAGACCCTTACCTTCTCAAAAACCCTAAGCCACAATTAACCCTTATTCTACCTATTAACCCTAACCCCATTACAACCTATGAAAGACCTATTGGATCTTAGGAAAGGTTAGGTGCTGAATGAGTGAGAAGTTGAGTGAGCATTTCCACCTTCTATTGGTTATATCTTATTCTTTGAGATCAATCCTTCTATACATAAGCTCCGTTCTTCATCAATTATGTGAGTTCTTAGCCTTGTTCATACTCACATACTGAGAGTTAGTCTGTAAAATCTGTGTGCTTCCATTATTGAGAGTATGACCTGTAAGGCCGTAGTCAAGGCGAAATGTATTCCGAAGGGGATTAAGGTTGTGTGAGCTTCGACTTGAAGATTGCATGATTATTGGCTAAATACACACACATACACAGTGGGACTTAGGTATTGACTGGCATATCTTCAAGAGTTGGCTAGTATTCCTAACTCAGTACTCATTCTTATTAGCTTGCTAAAGACTGTTGGACATCAAAAATATTTTCTTTTCAAAATAAAAAGAATTTTGTGGGATTTATTCGCTGAAAACCCTCACGAGACAAAACTCGTCCACTAGGGTAAACCTAGGGGTTTAACGGCTTGTTGCACGAGCTAAGTGCAACCGCGATTCCTGCGAAAGTGAGTTAGGATCTTTACCGTGTTTTCTTGCATATAGTTTAGTTTTTCTTTATAGTTTTTGCTCGGGACTAGCAAAATGTAGGTTTGGGGGTGTGATGAGTGTTAAATATTGCATATTTTACCCCTCATTAGTCCGGGTTTTATCAACATCTCATATGCATATCATTTGCTTTACACAGAGATTTTATCATTCTATCACATTAAACGGATTATCGGATTATCATGCATAAATCCGATTATTTATAGCATATTTTTATGTAATTTCTCTTGTGTAGGTGGACCCCATGACTACCCCAACCTTCCGGCTAGTGTCCCAAGGTATCAAGAAGTGTTGAAGAATTCCGAAATAAGATGAGAAGAAGTCATTTTCTAAAACAAAGAAGTGGTTGGTGTATTGGTTAGAGCTTGAGTTGCTATGAAATAGGTTATGGGTTCAAATCCCAATAATTACATTTTTTTTTTTTTACATAGAAGATATTTCATCCAACTCTAACCTCTCCACCAATTGTGAAAGGATATGAGCCAATCAAAAGCCTCCAAAATGAAGGACCACAAAAAGCAAAAAGCATATATGCTTTTGGAAGGAAAGTTTGTTGCAACCAATCAAATTGAAGCAATCCTTGTGAAAGCAAAAGAGTCAATCAAAAGCCTTCAAGTTGCAACCAATCAAATGGAAGCAATCCTTGTGAATGAAAATGAGCCAATCAAATGTCTTCAAAGTTTCTATAAATTGGAATGTTTTTGTAGAGATGGGAGATCTTTTTTGGCAAGTTAGTCTTTTAGCAATTTTATTTTACCTTCTCAATACTTTTAGATTGTAATTAGGAGCTTCTTTGTAACTAATCTAGAGAGAGTGTGTTGTAATTGAATATCATTAATGAAGATTTGGAGCTCTTTCTTGATGTTTAGTGGCTAAAGCTCTTGGATTAGGCTCTCCTTTTGAAGCTAAGTAATGTGATTAGTTTAATTCCATGCATGTTTTAGTTTAAATTCCCTACTTATGCCTTAATTGATTAGTAGATTTTAGATCTAGTTGTGCTAATCTCTCTCATTTTTCATGCTCTATCTCTACACTTGATGCTCGGATAATCTCAATTGATGCTTTGTAGTTGGATTAAGTTCTCTCACATAGCATGCTCTAGAGCCCTTATCTTTGATCTTTTGTAGCTTGATTTTGATGATTTATTGTTATGGTAGCTAAATGATGATCTAGGATCTTGGCCTTTGATTTTCTTTTATTTTGATCTTCATTGTTATATCATCCAATCCAATTGGGCAAGAGATTGCTAATTAGATTGTATATTTGGGAGTTGAATTAGAACATGCATTGTTTGAATTAATTACATACTTAGTGGATTTTGGATTGCCTAATCTATTATTCCTATTATTGTTAATTTTAATCTTTGTTTGATTTGTTATTTTAAATTCTAGATTGTTAGATCTACTCTCACATAACTTGTTTTAAATCCTACACATTTCACACTACATCTTCACCTTAAATCTTCCATTTCCATCACCATTCATCCACTAGTTTAGTGTAGTTTGTTAGATTAGCTTAGACCTTGTTAATTTCACATTTGAGATTGTTAGTTAGAGTAGTCTAATTGCTATTTTAGTTTTATTTTGCATTTCATTTAGATTAATTTCATTTTTCACACATAGTTTATTAGTTTTAAATTATTCACTTCAATTGTCTATATTAGCTATATCTTAGTTCAATTCTACTTTAATTGAATTCATTGCTTGTCCATCCTCTCTCCGTAGGATCGATAATCCGGACTCTTTAGTCCTTTACTACTTGACGACACCGTAGTCTTGCGGTTAAAAGTTGCACATTTAAGTGTCGATCAGTAGTCGAATTCAACTTTCAGTTTCGGCGCTAAAGGTCAAATTCGACGCTGAGATAGAAAGTGACCTTAATACATTTTAGTTCTCTGCGTCGAATTCGACCTTGTAAATTAAAATACTCAAAGGTCGCATTCACCGAAAATTTACATGAATTCGACCTGCGCTGGTGGCTGCAAGAAACTGTAGCTGTGAGTTTCAGATGAGCATATACAAGAGGAAAAACAAGTTAGAAAGATTGAAGTCGATTAGTTCATCACCAGAGAGGACCAACTCTATACAATTCCCCGAAGCAACAGACCAACCATTACAAACGCTGCAGTGCAGATGCTTGTGGGAACCTAAATCATCTGTTTGACGAAATGTCAATATAAGGAACATGAAGCTCTTACTCTATTCAAGGTTGGGTTAGAAAATCGAAATCAAAGTTTTTTACCAATTTCTTTTTTCGGTGATGAAACTTTTAAAATCCTCTCTCTCTCTCTCTCTCTCTCTCTCTCTCTCTCTATTTCTTTGTAAAAGCTTCAAAAGACTGACTGATTAGAAAGAACATAAGCAGTCATGAATAGCTTTCACCGTTTCTTTTCTGTAATCACAACGCCCATCCTTTCTTCCCCCTATTCTTCTTCTTCCATTGCTTCTGCTGATAACACTTCATCATCAAACTCAAAGCCCTTCATCTTTAAATACCTGATAGACAAGTGCAATTTCTCAGAAACCCAAGCCCATTCAACTTCCACTCGCCTCTCCCACATCAAACACCCCCAAAAACCAGACTCCGTCCTTTCCCTCCTCCAACACTCCGGATTCTCTCATACCCACATCCAAAACGCCATCCACTCCACACACCAAATTATCGTTGCCGACCCCCAAAAAACCCTAAAACCAAAGCTCGCTCTTTTACAACAACAACTGGGTCTCTATGAATCCGATCTGGGTCAGTTCGTTTCCAACAACTCCACCTTCCTGACCACGAGCCTAGAAAGGAAACTGCTCCCCTGTATCCAAATTAACCCTCGAGAAAATCCTACCCGACAGTACCCAACTCTATCTTGTACATTTCAATGCGACATTCGAGTGTTTCTTACAAGGTCGAATTCAACGCAGGGAACTAAAATGTATTAAGATCACTTTCTATCTCAGGGTCGAATTTGACCTCCAGCGCTGAAATTGAAGGTCGAGTGCGACCACAAAAAAAAAGGATAGTAAAAAAAATTAGGAATCCTATACGAAATTCCTTTTAGATGCATGTTTGCCTAATATTCAATGTTTGGTGTACTGACCACATAATGTATTTTTTGATATAAAAAAACCCTTTTTAAGAAAATATAAAGCTATTGCATATAAACAACTAGAGCAAAAACATTACTTGTACGTAGAAGCTTAGGCTCTCCTCCAATGGAAATCCAATCTTCGAATGCAGAGAGTCTCTCTATTCATGACCTGCAATTCAAGCCTGTGCCAGTGGTTCTGAATAACATGTAGGGCCCGATAGTTTGGATGAATAGAATTTATTGGAATTTTGAGAAATGCATTTCTAGAAGGGGCTAAAGTTAAAGAAATGAGAATAGTCATCAAATAACCCTAATCACTCAGTTTAGACATGCTTTCAAAAAGTTCGGTTAAATCACAGATTAATTATATTTTCATAATAAAATCAAATTTGCTATGCAATGGCACTGCATAACATGTATTCAAACCGCCATTTCATTTTTCCCAACATGAATAAATGCATGCTATAAGTTTCAGCTTTATTAGTACAAGATCGACCGTTAGATTGGACAAATGTGAAAAATGTTATTAAATTCTGTGTCCTATTTCACGATGAACACAACTTTGTTTGTGTGGAAAGATGGATGATCAGATGCAGACAGGGTGCACTCGTGCACAGCGAATCATGGCCCCATTGTACGTCCATCACCGTTCCCTCATATTGGCACCCATCTGAATGTGGACTACATTGTTGGATGGACTACAATTTTTTTTCTTATAAAAAAAGCCAATGAAACTTGTGGGCCTCCATCCATCATCCACCGACAAGGTGGAGATCTTTCGATCCCCCTGTTTCCATCCCCAGGTGGGCAGGCCACTGATGCAGTGCATAACATGCACAGTACTATATATGTTTGCCCATGTACTAAAAATACATATATATATATTTATGAGGAAAGAAACTGGATAATTAGGAGCGCTAAAATGTAAAGCCCATTTTACATAAAATTTGAAATAAAAATAAGCATATGTATAAATTATTATTAATTAGCATTCCATTCACATTTTTAATTCAATCGAACGGTTGAATTAAGTTCTTCCACATAGGGGTGTTCATTGCCCGGACCGAGTCGGGCTGAAGCATATGCAGGTTAGGCCCGACTTTAGAAAATAGGCCGGAGCCCGTATCAAGCCCAACATTAGCCGTAAAGTCAGGCCCAAGCGCTCCCGTTTAGTCAATTGGGTCAGGCTGGGCTGCGTCGAACCAGGCTTTCTACAAATTTTCTGGATAAAATGCACTAGATTAGAAGTACTCATTAATTGAGTCAGGCCGTATGAGGTTTTAGCTTTCTATTACTTAATCCAAGTTCCGTTCAAATACTAAATGGGTCCAAACTATATACCCGAGTTCAGCCCAAAGAGATATGGGCACGGCTCATGAGAACGCCTATTTCTACACGAGTTTTTTTTTTGGTAAATTCTTCACAAGAGTTGACTGATGCCTAGATTTTCCTCGAGTCTCTTGGATCGTTGCATTTCGTGTAATACATTTCGTAGACAACACGCCCTGGCGGATAGTGTTAGTCTATAATTAACATGAACCCTAAGATCGAGAACATCATGATTATCACTAGTAGGATTTAATTAAAGATTACCTCCAGACATCTTGATGCAGAGAGCTTTCCGATCCTGCTGTCTGATGTTGATGTTGAGATCCGCCCAAGAAAACTTTAGGGAATAACTTCAGTTTCTCTCTCCTTGCCTATAAGCCTTAATGTGTTGAATTTTGTGAGTGAGTCTTTATGATGGAGTAAAGACTCTTTTTATAGGTGGAGAGAGGACCAATTATATTCCAATTAGAATTCCATTAGTTTTAATCTCAACCGTCCATCAAGGTAGAGTTTATTATGGAATATATCTCTTTAGGAAACCTTATATGATTAAGAGATAGCATGTATCCTATGAAAACGGAATTCCTATAATGACCACAATTTATGGAAAGGTAAGGACTTGTGGTCTAAGTAAAAGACCTAAAGTAATTTCCTTACAGTCTCCCACTTGGTCAATAGGAAGATCCATTAATGTTTTCATATTAGGAATCATAAGGCGCGCATTATATGCTAAATACTTCTTTAGTCGGTTATCATAAGTGTCTTAGCTAATTCGGTTGTGAATGAGAGTCATGGCGTGCACACATTATTTTGCAATATGCTTACTTCCATGTACTACGTCATTTACAACCTGCATAACTAGACCATAATAAGAGATTGACGTAATGGTCTCATAATGTCTTTGTTTAAAGACTGTTTCTGTTTATTATTCATCCAAACATAAATATGTACACAATGGAAAAACAGAAATTGCAGATGTAGATATGCATTAAGAGCTCAATAAATGTCCAATACAAGCAGAGAAATATAAGGCAGAAAATAATAATCAAGAACTATCTACAAGACCCATGCTTTCAGTATGACCCTGAAAGGTCTTTGGAGGTAGTCCTTTCGTGAATATGTCTGCAACCATGAAATCTGTACGTATGGACTCTATTACAAATTTATGTAATCTCACATCTTGCTTCAGTGATAGATATTTAAGGTCCATGTGTTTGGCTCCCTTAGATATCATGTCATGCTTAGAGAAGAAGGTTGCAGCTTCATTGTCACAGTAAAGAGTTAATGGCTTAGAGATGAAACTCAAAGCTCCAAACTGAGAGATGAAGTTACGCAACCATGTTCCTTGAATTGCAGCCTCATAACATGCCACATACTCAGCCATCATGGTGGATGTGTAAAGTAACTCTGATTTCTGACTTTTCCATGATATTGCACCTCCACATAAAAGATACACATAACCAAGAGTGCAAAGTCTGGTGTCAGGACATCCAGCAAAATCTGAATCGGAATAACCAGTCACCTGTAGGTGACTTGATTTTCTGTATGTGAGCATATAATTTCTTGTTCCCTTGAGGTATCTCAGTACTTTCTTTGCAGCTTTCCAATGAGCGATTCCTGGGTTGCTTTGAAATCTACCCAGCATGCCAACAGCATGACTAATGTCAGGTCTTGTACAGACCTGTGCATACATCAGACTCCCTACTAGAGAAGCATAAGGATATTTTTTCATTTCTTTACGTTCCAATTCGTTCTGTGGACACTGCGTAAGATCAAGTTTGTCTCCTTTATGCAGTGGAACAGGACTAGAGGAACATGTCATCATGCCAAATCTCTCTAAAACTTTGTCAATATATGCTTTCTGAGACAACCCCAAAATACCAAGTGACCTATCACGGAATATTTCGATTCCTATCACATAGGAAGCCTCACCCATATCTTTCATTTCAAAATTTTTAAAGAGATAATCCTTTGTAGCATGTAATAAACCAAGGTCGCTACTAGCCAATAGTATGTCATCAACATACAGAACCAAAAATATGAACTTACTCCCACTGATCTTGAGGTATATGCAAGGGTCAACCATGTTTTCTGTGAAATCGAAGGCAGTAATGATTTCATGAAACTTTAGGTACCATTGCCTCGAAGCTTGTTTCAGTCCATATATTGATTTCTTAAGTTTGCAGACCATGTCTTCCTGACCTTCAATTATGAAGCCTTCAGGTTGACGCATGTAGACTTCTTCTTCTAAGTCTCCATTGAGAAAGGCAGTTTTCACATCCATTTGATGTAACTCGAGGTCATAGTGAGCTACTAATGCCATGATAATTCTAAGAGAATCCTTCCTGGACACAGGGGAAAAAGTCTCTGTATAATCAATGCCTTCTTTCTGATTAAAACCTTTGGCAACAAGTCTGGCTTTATGTCGTTCAATATTGCCTTTGCAGTCGCGTTTGGTCTTGAAGACCCATTTACAGCCAACTGGTTTGTGTCCTGGAGGCAATTGAACAACTTCCCATACTTGATTTTCATCCATAGATTTCAATTCATCCGTCATGGCATCAATCCATTTACTAGAATTAACATCCTTAATGGCTTGTGAATAAGAAACCGGGTCTTTAATTGTCCCTTCTGCAGATTCTTCTTGGTAAAGCATATAATCATCGGAAATAGCTGATCTCCTTTGTCTTTGAGACCTTCTTAATGCTGGTTCCTCTGGTGCTTCATCCATATGTTCATTGGCGACAATCTCATGATGGAGTTGGTGATCATTGATTGGATTCTCCTCATTGTTAAATGGTTCAACAACGGGATGATTTCCAACATCTTTCGGAATAGAGGGTAAAGGGATAGGTACCCTGATTTCCTGAATGATCACATTTTGAGTTTTTTACTCCCACTGATTTCGCCATTCTCAAAGAATCTAGCATTACCGGTTTCAACAATTCTCGTACTATGGTTAGGGCAGTAAATCCTAAATCCTTTGGACTTTTCTGGGTAACCTATAAAGTAACCACTGATCGTTTTAAGGTCCAATTTCTTTTCATGTGGATTATAGACTCTAGCCTCAGCTGGACAACCCCAAATTTGGAGATGTCTTAAACTAGGTTTCCATCCTTTCCACAGTTCAAAGGGTGTTTTTGGAACTGCCTTACTGGGAACCCTGTTCAAGATATAAACAGCTGTGCGTAGAGCATCCATCCACAAGGATATAGGTAAGTTAGCATGACTCATCATGGATCTAACCATTTCCATATATGTACGATTTCGCCTTTCAGCTACACCATTCTGCCATGGAGAACCAGGCGTTGTGTATTGGGCAACAATTCCAAGCTTTTGGAGAAGTTTTGCAAAAGGTCCAGGATGTTGTCCTGTTTCGTCATACCTACTATAAAATTCACCACCTCTATCTGACCTTATGATTTTCACTTTTCTATCGAGTTGCCTTTCGACTTCAGTAATGAACACTTATACAGCATTCACAGACTGAGATTTGTCATGCAACAAGTATAAATAACAGTAACGCGAGTAATCATCAATAAAGGTAATGAAATACTTTTCTCCCCCAAAGGTTGGAACATCAAAGGGTCCGCAAATGTCTGTATGAATTATTTCAAGAAGCTGAGTACTTCTTGTGGCTCCTTTCTTTGTGTGTTTTGTTGATTTGCCTTTAATACAATCCACACATACCTTAATATTAGTAAAATCTAGATCCGGAAGGACACCATCTTTTACTAATCGTTTGATTCTTTCACTGGATATGTGACCCAGTCTTTTATGCCACAAGAAATAAGAGTCATTTTTAGATGACTTTCGTTTGGTTTCCTTAGAATGCACGGTAAGATGGGTTTCAGCAATTTGATCATTAAGATGAAACTTGTATAGCCCATCAAATAAAATTCCAGAACCAATACGACTAGAATTTTTAAGTAAACTGAAATTACCATTTCCTAATTCAAACGAGTAACCATCTTTATCAAGTGCGCTTACAGAAACCAAATTACGGAAAATAGACGGAACATAAAGAGTTTGACATAAGTCTAACTGATAACCGCTATCTAAAACAAGACGAAAAGTGCCAATGGCTTCAACTGGAGCTTTGTCTTTGTTGCCCATAAAAAGAAAATTCTCACTTGGGTTTATGGTTTGGATCGTAAGGAATCCCTGCATTGAATTGGAAACATGAACATTAGCACCAGTGTCAATCCACCAAGTATCAGAAGAAACATAAGTAAGATGTGATTCGAAATAACTTACGAAACCCAGAGGGTTACCTTTCTTTTCGAACCATTCTTTACGTTTAATGCAGTCTGCCTGAAAATGTCCAAGTTTCTTGCAAAATTTGCATAAGTTTTCCTTCTTTTTCTTCTTGGGGTTTTGACTGGCCTCATTAGATTTGGGTGGTGCCCTTTTCTGGCCTGAATTTTTCTTTTTCCCAGCTTTGTTTCCAGCTCCTTGAACGAGATGAGCTACTTTAATACCTTGTTGATTCAGCCTGGCCTCCTCTTGAACCAGTTTGTTGGCCAATTCATTCACTGTCCACTTTTCCGTAATAGTGTTATAGTGAATTTGGAAAGGCCCGTACTGAGGAGGTAAACTGTTTAGGATAAATTGGACGAGAAAAGCCTCATCCACGGATAATCCCAAATTCTTTAGTTTAGCAGCAAGGTTGGTCATCTCAATGACATGCTGATGCATTGAGCGAGTGCCATCAAACTTCATGGTTGTAAGATCTGCCATTAGTTTCCCAGCAAGGGATTTGTCTGCAGTCTTAAACCTATCTTCAATGGCTTTCATAAAGTCCTTAGCATTCTCAGGTGTAGGAAGGGATGTTTTGATGTTAGCATCAATAGTCATTCGCAAAAACATAGTGCTTAGTCTGTCAGACCTCTCCCAAGCATTAAAGAGGGTCTTTTCCTCAGCGTTACTTGTGGCAGTGAGTGGAGCCGGCTTATCTTTACGAAGAGCCATATCCAGTTCAAGTACCCCCAATGTGAACTCAACTTGCTCTTTCCATTCGGAGAAGTTGGTTCCATTGAGTTTAGTGACGGAGGTAGCATGCGAATTCAGATTAGTGGGTACAATAACTGCAATAGAGATATAACAAGAAGGCTTTAATTAAAATAAGACAACACATGCATAATATATGAATATATATGACAAAAAGAAATTTGGGTGCTCCTGTGGGTAGTCACCATAATTTCTACACATTATACCATCTAAGGTCATCATATTCAAGGTGGTGTAATTGAGTGATGTTACTTTTGAGTAAGATATCTGTGGATATCTTTGGTCCATGTATAAACAAACACTCCTTAATTATTATTCAAACGTATGATTATAATCCGCCTGTGGGCGACTAAATTCTTCATGCGCTTGAACAATGGGAAAAGTAAACATTATGATGGTACTATTAAGGCCAAATATCAGTATTTAATTGTTAGGGTCACTGTGGTGAGACCTAACCTTAAGCATACAACTTTGATGATCAAAATTAGCTTAATATGAATAAATAACATTATATATTACATGTGGACATAATTGATCATTCGTTATATGAAACATACTGAGAAAGATGGCCGAGACCCGGATGGCAGTCCTCCGGCTCTTTGGATGCATTAATCTCATATCAGAACAATGTGCATGTTCTGATCTATCATTATATCGGTTATGATCGGGTCGGATTAGATCTGAAAGAGTCCAAAACAAGTGCACGCATGGCACCCATAGCACCATGATCATGAACATGTCGCACTCGTGCAAAACCGTGATGCCCCACCCTTTAAGCCGATTGAGTCTTGGCCAAAACTCATGTGGGCCTCACCATAATCCTGTGTAAATCATGCAACTTGAAAATTTTGATGAGGCCCGTTTTACAAATCAATGAATTTTTTTTTTTTTTTTTTTGTCTATTATGAATGCGGGTCCACTAAGATGGTTCAAATTCAATAAGAAGAAAAAATAATGTCTTGACACTGGGATGCCATAACCTGTGAATGGTTTCATGGTTTGAGCCACATGATTTAATTGGCCCCACTTCATAATTATAGTACCAAACAGTTCATTCATCTCCTTTATTCATGTAAAAGCCATGGCCCCATGGTGTCCTATCATACCAATGGGGGTGATCAAGGCCCTTAAAAAAAAAACTCACGTGTGTGTTTGTTATCCACTATTTAATCAAAGGGCCCACGTGAACCTTTCATTTTCTTTGTAAAAAAAAATACCACATGAAGCAGCCGATGATGTTAAAAGCTACTGACACGATCATTGATTTGTAAAGTTGATGGCCACTAAATGTCTAATTGATGATCTACACCCTTTTGTTTAGCAGAACGGACAAAATAATGCTCCAGACGATTCCAAGTTGAACAATAGTTTGGAACATAGAACATGACGTGATTCGTCCGCTGGTGGGGCCATCATCATCAATTTTTTTTTTTTTTTTTTCATGCGATGAAATCAAAGACCGTGGGGCCATTATCATCAGGCCCACCCTCCTATAGGTCTTGATGATTTCTGAATCCCAACACCCTTTCTTTATTTGTCATCGATTATGACAATGCATAGTTATCCTAATTAATGGATGATCATGTGTTCTCCAATAACCATGCTCTGATACCACATGTTAGTCTATTATTAACATGAACCCTAAGATCGAGAACATCATGATTATCACTAGTAGGATTTAATTAAAGATTACCTCCAGACATCTTGATGCAGAGAGCTTTCCGATCCTGCTGTCTGATGTTGATGTTGAGACCCGCCCAAGAAAACTTTAGGGAATAACTTCAGTTTCTCTCTCCTTGCCTATAAGCCTTAATGTGTTGAATTTTGTGAGTGAGTCTTTATGATGGAGTAAAGACTCTTTTTATAGGTGGAGAGAGGACCAATTATATTCCAATTAGAATTCCATTAGTTTTAATCTCAACCGTCCATCAAGGTAGAGTTTATTATGGAATATATCTCTTTAGGAAACCTTATATGATTAAGAGATAGCATGTATCCTATGAAAACGGAATTCCTATAATGACCACAATTTATGGAAAGGTAAGGACTTGTGGTCTAAGTAAAAGACCTAAAGTAATTTCCTTACAGATAGTCGTCAATTCATACTAGTCGTGTAGAAAACTCTGCATGACAAGGACCTGTTGTTGTTTTTTGGGAGAGGACTGAATCGTTCAAATGGTTGAAACATTAATGGGCCATTTATACTTATAGCCTCTGAAGGTGCATGGAGTGATCCACATTCCACACTTGCCTCTCTCCTCTCTCCTCTGAGCTTTCTTTGTTTGTTCACCAAATAATTGGGGGAAAGAATGGATGGACGTCATTTGCTATTGCTTTGCTTTCTTCTCCTTTTCGCCGGGACTCCACTTGCCACGTTTGCTGCTCGAGCCAACCAAGCCTTTGTAGATCAGCTTTATGCCATTGACAAAGAAAGTCGCAGCTGTGCAGACGATTGCGTTTATGGTAAATTACTTAGTGATGATTATCGGGGACCCCCTCTTCGTGACCATACTCACGGGCGGAACCAGGATTAATTCTTCTCCGGAAAGGGCAAAACTTGAATAAATTTTTGTTTCACCAATTATTATAACTATTATATTTTTAAGTTTTCTTTCAATATAGTTGTAAGTTCAAGCATGAAAAATATATTAGATTCAATACTAAATTTTACATGAAAATTAAAATCAGTATATATTCATCCCACCTGCCTGCTTATATCCACATAGTAGAGGAAAGTTTTCCTTCCTAGGATGAGATAATCCCCCTCAAATCCCATCACCAAAATCAGAAAAATTTAGACCCAAGACTTAGCTTGAGAAGAAGACAAGAATGAGGCTAAACAACTGGGATGTACCAATTTCATGAGTTGTATATACATTTTCGCACAATGAAATAATGAATGGTAGCCCATTCTACTGTTGATTTGGTACGATGAAACTGAAAATCACATCTCAAAATGGGGTTGGAGTGATCATCCACTTTAAATGAATTGAGGAAATGTTTCCATATAGAACACTATCTGCTTAGGATTTTGAAGTGCTTGGGAACTGCAGGGATCCATCTAACTTAAGATGCATCTTTCAGGTGGGTTGCTTTGGTCAATTGGGTACAAGGATATTCATTAACATTTTAGGTGGATGATATATGTAGACCGGAAATTGGGTACGAGGATATTCATTAACATTTTAGGTGGATGGATAAAATTCCTCTGTGTGTGTGTGTGTTGTGTGTGTGTGTGGGGGTGGGGGGATTTAATACAGTTCCGCCCTGACTATACTAATGCACCAGATATACCCGGAAAATGACGAGCTCCCCTTTTGATTTCCAGAACAGAAGTTTTGCTTTTCCTTTTTTTTTTTTTTTTTATCATTTTCCTTTTTGTGTTATAAAACAAAGAAGATCAGTCAAAGGGCCATTGATTACTCTTTTGTACGTGCATATTGGTGTTAAATTGTTAAAGCCATTTAGCTTTGAGCTTTTCTGATGGGAAGATGATTATATGTTAAGTTGTTTGATCGGTTTGTGCTAGATATGCACAAGCCATCTCAAACATATTTATCTAATTTTATCTTCTATTGATGTTATATATTTCTAAATACTCTTATAATTATAAATAATCGTTTTAAAGTACTATATCCTTCCTAATTTTACCTCCTCTAAATGCTTACATTTTCACTAAAATATAATTCTCTTAAATTTCTTATAAAGAATGTTGTATTAGCTTTAGACCACTTTTTTTTACCTACTAGTACCCCACCGTGGACCTAGGTCTTATGAGAGACCTCATCCACGGGGAAAGAAGCATGTTCATTTTAAAAGAGAAGCCCCTGTCATGAGGAATGAAGCATACTTATATAGGGAGCGATAATCCAACGAATCATTTATAAGTTATTAAGCTTAAGTATGTTATCCATATATAATCAGAGCTTGGGTGGTCTAAAAAAAATAAAAATACGAAAGAAACTCTACTTATGATCCAACAAGAGCTGGAGCTCAGCTTAATTTTAATTGTGTCAAGCTTGGCTTTATCATTGTCCACGCTAAGCTAAAGCTGATGAAAGCTAGGCTCACCTCGTATTCATCCCTAATTATTATTAACTTACCTCTTAATGACCAAATTAAAGCCCCCATATACCAAGCAAAGTCCGGTGCCCAGCCTACATGAATACATGTGTCACATTTTTTTAAATTTGTGGGGCCCACTTGTAATCAGTCCAAGTCCCTTCCATCGCATGGCTCTAATTTAGCAATAATATTGAAATCGACCGGCATTAGATTTTATTACAATAAAGTTTTTCTTTTTTGGTAAAAGATATATTCATTAAAAGTAGCAAAGGAACAAAAGAACCAGCTAGAGGAAAAGAAACTACATGAAAACAAACAACTAAAAAACACCCCAAACTTGAAAATGATAGACATCGATCCTATCCCCCCACCCTATTGATCTGGAGATATATGAAACTTCAAAACATTAGAAAGATAAAGCCTCAGTAGAGATATATTGAATGGGGTCAATAGACCAATCCGAGTTGCCTTTGATCGCACGCACAACTTTAAGAGCATCCGTCAAAATATAAACTTTTGAAAAGCCCCTGGTCTTTGCTTAAGTCGAGGTTGATACAATGGCCTTCACATCAACTTTTTTGGAAGAAGAGAATTTTGATCCATCCAATGAGCATGTTGCCACAAAGGAGTCATTAAGCTAAATGGTAAAATCACAACCCGCTTTACCATCAACCTTACTAAAAGCGGCATAAGAAAAAAGACTATAGAAGATCACAAAAATTCTCACGCACGACTAGAATAAACCCATTAAAAAGGAGTCAATACTGATCTTATGAGTGGCAAAGATTAGTTCAATACTTCTGATATGTCTTGGTGCAATTCTTCTCATATGTCTGTGGGGCAACAATCACAAAAACTCTAGCACACATAAAACAATGAGGTGGGGCAAAGATCAGTTGAAAAATATAAATTAATTGATAAAATAAATCAATTTATTCAGATCATCCACTGGATTGATGATATACAATCTAACCGAAAGCAAGATGTGAAAGGCTAATATATATACTCTTTCTTTTGACACAACTAGGTAAATTAAACATATATATATATATATATATATCATTTAGCTTGGATTGTTGACCTCTACTTATCCTGAATCATCATGACCGCTTCTTTTGCCTAGCAATTATTAATACCCTGATGCGCATAGACGTTTAAAAGATAGCTAAGCTAGCAAATCCTTTTTTACATAATAAGAACAATGGATTCCACTTATATTCGATGTGTCATATATAGAAAACCTACAGTTCTTGATGATCTAGGTTCAGCCGTGGCCATGATCTCCAATCCATCCATTACAGTAGCAGGCAATCGATCAGACGGTTCTCATTGACCATGTACATTGGCCGGGATAAGGACAGATTTATGGAATGCACCCAATCATTTATTGCAAGCAGTGTTGGCAGTGTTAGACGCCTAGGTCCCAAACCCAACAATCCCACCTAGAATTCCATTTCTAGAAATTTTGAGCAATCCCTTGCCATCAAAGGGGCTAAAATAAAAGACTATGAAGACCTACAAATGATTATCAAATACTATTCCATTTGTTGCTTAGTTGGATAGCAATAGCATGGGTGTATTTGCGAGTGCGTGAGAGTTCAAGTCTCCAATAAAAGGAGGAGAAAAAAAATCAAATCCTAGGATAGTGTTGCTTTCTTATACTTCTCCATACTACACATTTCAAAATTTTACATTCCTAGTTGGAGTTCACTTTTTGGTGAATTCCTTGCAAACAAATAGGGGCGCTCAGGGCTGTTGGTTGTGGAGATAGAGATAACTGTCTTAGGAGTACAACCATACAAAGTTTCTAGATAGGGCCGAATTAGTGAAAATTGGACATTTCGTGGGGCGTAAAGATAAAAGATAAAGGGCAAAGGCATATGCGCGACAGTGAATGCCACCAAAATTTCCCATATTGTTGGTTTGAATTTGCATTAAAAGAGGAAAAATTAATTGTTCCTTTGATATATTTATCAGTACTAATCATTCAGTTTAACCCCTTGGATCAATGCCTCTCACTGGATTTAGAAGTACCGCGGCATCACTTATTAAAAGTGATTGGCAAGATAATTCATCTATCAAGAAATAAAAAATAAAAAGAAGAAGAAAAAGAATCAAAGTCTTTCTATTAATAAGATATTCAAAAAGGTCTTTAGTAATAGATATATTACACACCATCAGAGAACTTGCTGCTGCATCCTATTACTGTAAACATTTACCATAGAGGCACTGACTGAGTTTATCAACTTCCCTCCTTTTAGCTATACCTCTAGATTCATCAACTGTGACAATGTGCTTGTATTGAAAGATAATGGAAATGGAGGCATGAAAGTAGCTAGCTTCTCTGAAATATGCCGCATTGTCGGGCGAGATTGAGGATGGTCTTGTAAGCAAGCGAGCGCAAAAGTCAATGTAGAAGCAACTTCATTTGCTACCTGATCCATTGGAAGGGGGAGGCGTTGGTCTAAAACATCCTTCAGCAGAATGTTTTGGCCGCCTAATGATGATATTGAGTAGATAAGTTCTCCTGGATGAATCCCCATCATCACTTCTAGTGCAACCACTCCAAAGCTAAAGATGTCGCATTTTTCAGTCACCTTCATTGTGTAAGCAAGCTCTGCAATGAAAAGAAGAAAAGAAAATGGAAAATAGAAACCAAAAAAAGTTTAGAGATATGCTCTGCTCTACATTATCAATCAACACATGATCCGCATCTATGTTTTGATCATCATAAAACGCCTAGAAGATACAAACATTCTAACCTAATTTTTCACTCAGTATCTCCAAATATGTCTTTTCATTGAATATTAATGGTGCAATCATTAATCTGATTCACTTATTAACTCACCTAAGGCACGTGTTGGACTAAACATGACCCCAGAGAAGCACTTGGGAAATGTAGGATGAGAGAAGTCCAATCTACTAGATGTTTAGGATCACCCACTCAGCTTGACTTCAGAATTGCAACCACGTTCAATCATCAGTGAAACTTAGTACACATTTATTGTATTGAAACATTTCTTCCTATTGAGAAAAACAAAGGGGAAGTTACCTGGAGCAATGTATCCATAAGTGCCTGCAACTGTGGTCCAATTAGATGAATTGGGCTTTAAAAGTCTGGCCACACCGAAGTCAATGACACAAGCTTCAAAGTTCGAGTCCAACAAGATGTTGTTGGTTGATATGTCGCGGTGGACCATTGGTGGAATGCAATCATGGTGCATGTATGATAAAGCATGAGCCACTCCTTTGATAACCTTCACCCTTTTGACCCAGTCAAGTTCAGTTGCACCTTGAATATTGTTCAGCATTCTAGATAAGCTTCCCCTTTCCATGTACTCGTAGATCAAAAAATTGCAATGATCATGAATGCAGAATCCATAAAGCTTCACAATGTTGCGATGTCGAATTTCTGTCATTGCCTGCATCTCATTTCTGAAAGATTTTTGGTTGGCAACTTCACCATCACCCAATGAATGAAATCTTTTAATGGCCACAACTCGAGCCATTGGAAGCACTACTTTGTAGATGCTCCCATGCCCTCCAGCCCCAATGCGATATTTATCATCAAAATTTTCTGTCATGTTGATAATGTCGTTATACAAAGCATTCCCATTGTAGTTCCATACTGAAAAAACATCTTTGTTGTTATTTTCGTTCATCTGAATCTCCAGATTCTTTGCCTTATGTTTGAAAGTGTAAGTCAGTCCAACCAATCCAAGTACTACAAATACCACCACCAACATGGGAATGAAAATGTAGATAGTGAAATTGCGGTGTTTGGTTGGACTACTTTTTCTTGTCTCAGTCATAGTGCAGGGAGGCAAATTGTGTAAATCGCTGCACAGACCATTATTGTTGCTAAATTGGGTCGGTGAAGCTTGGTTAATGGCTTTTCCATTAGGAAGAGGACCCTCCAAGTCATTGTAAGATACATTAATGAATATCAAACTTTGCATTCTTCCAATGGCGGAGGGAATGGAACCTGAGAACTTGTTGTGGGAGAGATTCAGGTTCTCCAACATCTGCAAAGTTCCAATCTGTGGCAATATTTCTCCAGAAAACGAGTTATGGCTTAGATCCAGAAGATCTTTTAGAGACTGCAAATTTCCAATTTGGAATGGGATGCTTCCATTCAAAAAGTTCTTGCTCAGTTTCAAGTACAGTAGTTTGGTGCAGTCTCCTATTTGTTCTGGGACAGGTCCAGTCAAATTATTTGATGACATATCAAGAGACTTCAAATTAGACAGCTTCCCAATTTCAGGCGGAATCTGACCAGAGAGCTGGTTGTCATCTAAACGTAGATCAAACAACAGAGACAACTGCCCAAACTCCTTTGGAATCTTGCCCACCAGATGGTTCGAAGAAAGGCCTAGCTTTTCAAGCCCCGTCAATTGTCCCAACTCAGGTGGTATACTGCCAGTAAGCTTGTTTGAATTGACCTGTAGCGCCGTCAAGTTTCGCCATTTACTCCAATTTGGCGAGAGCTCTCCATACAATTCATTGTAGCTTAGATCAATGTATCTTAGACTTGGATATTCACCTAAGACTTCAGATATATTTCCTGTGAATTGGTTTCTTTCCAGCCTCAGTCTGGTTAAGCTGGAACAGTTTTTCAAGCTTTCTGGAATGGGACCGGAGAAACCATTCCCATGTACTGTAAGTAGTTGAAGTGACCTACCACCACATACTAGTGGCGGTAACTGGCCGATTAAATTGTTGTCACCCATATTAAGTCTGGCCAAGTTCGTGAGATTCGCCAGTCCTGGAGGTAATAGACCAGATAATTGACATTCACAGATCGAAAATGAAGTAAGCTGAGTCAAGTTTCCAAAGATAGGAGGGATGGAACCTGTTATAAGGTTTTTGGTCATTTCCAGCCTAGTCAAGTTCTTCAAATTTCCGATTTCTTGTGGGATTGGACCGGAGATTTGATTCTCGGATAGATGTATAATGGCAAGCTTGGTCATGTTACCAAATGTAGAAGGGATAGGACCAATTAAATTGTTAGTGGATAGTCCAAGGTGAACTAAGTCTGTCACATATCCTAGTTCCAGGGGAACTTTGCCAGAAATCTGATTTCTGTCGAGCAACAGGTGTGTTAGACTGCTCAAGTTACCAAAAGATGGAGGTATTTGTCCCATGAGATTGTTTGTGTGAAGACTCAATTCAACTAGGAATTTAAGCTGTCCTAGTTCTTGTGGGATGACACCAGAAATTTGATTCTCATGAAGGCTCAATTTGGTGAGCTTGATCAGATTAGCCAGAGTGGGAGGGATGTAACCAGAAATCTGATTGCCGGAGATGAACAAATGGATTAATTTGGTCAAATTGCTAAAAGTTGAAGGGATCATGCCCGTAAGACTGTTCGCCGATAGTCCAAGCTCAACTAAATTTTCCAGTCTCCCAATCTGTGAAGGTATCGAGCCTGAAAACTGATTCATGGACAGGTTGAGGAAAGTAAGCTTAGAAAGAGTTCCTATCTGCACTGGTATGTCTCCAAAGAGAGCATTACGAGTAAGATCCAGATGGTTGAGGTCTGCGAACGAAGAGAAGCTAAAGTTATCGAGCTTACCGTGCAAAGCCGCATTTGATAGGTTTACTTGTGTTACTCTTCCTTGATCATTGCAAACTATTCCAGTCCACTTGCATGGGCCTGTGCTGCTTGCATCTTGTAGAGTCCAGGAATGGAGAGCTTGCCTTTGGAGGCTGGCTTTCCAGTTGAGAAGTGCCTTGGCTTCCATTGGTAATGCTTCTGCAGTATAAGAAACTACGACAGCCACAAAAAGAAAGAATAGTAATTGCTTTGCTTCCATAATTGTTGTTACTGATGTTGCAATTTAGACGCAAGATCAGCAATTTTCTCTACTTGCATTGCCTGAGGTAGAAAAATGCCAAGAACTTTAAATGGTAATACAGGCCACATCCTCAAGGAATTCATCTTTCTTAATTAAATGGAATGGAAGTCAAACAAAACAACTGCTCCAAAATTCTCAGTTTCATGTTCGGACTCTAGAGTCTTTCTTTGACGCTTTCCATTACTTGGCTGAGAAGTCTTCCCCACGTTGCAGGAAAATTCTATAAGCATGACTAATCAAAGAAGCTTTTAGAAATGGGAAAATTCCAAAACAGGGCTCATGTTTTTTCTCAAGATTTCAAAAAAAAAAATTAAAAAAAACACAAAAACTTTAGATTTGAAAAATAGGACTTTTGTTTTCCATGTTCATTTCAAATCGGGACATCCGGTGAGAAAGAGGATTTTCAGGAAACTTTTCTATAATTTTTCTCAGAAAATACCCAAAATCCACTTAACAAAACCTTATCTATATATACATTTATAATCAAATATTAAACTAACCTTATCCTAAAGATAAGGATAATCCACTAACATCCTAACAACATTATGTTTTCTCCAACATCCCCTCTCAATCACATTATGTTTTTATAGAAAAACTGATCATTATGTGTCTTCTAGTTGATCGCCATCTGTTTGTGAATCTATCAAACTCTGGTACCACAAAGAATGATCATCGCCGGGCCCAAGCTCTGATACCATGAACAATTTCAAGAATCTCACATAACTTCCATTAAATGAAAACATCTACATTTGTAATGAAATATTGAACTAACCTTATCCTAAGGATAATGATAATCTTACTAACATCCTAACAAAATTATGTTTTCTCCAACAATCCCCACCTCCTTCACCTCATACCTCCAGCAATCAAGGTGATCTCTTCCCTCCTTTTTATTCTTCTTCCCTGCTTTTTTCTTTTTCTTCTTTCGTTCTTGTTACGACCATCTCTGCAACCCCACCTCCAAATCCCCCTAACCAAAAACACTAAAATTTTTTGAAAAATCAAACACATTCTGTGTGGGGTATTCTTTGAGATCCCGCAATCCGACCAGCTATTCAGCTCTAAGCGAGACGATCGATCATGATTTCGGCCTAGCAGGGCGCATTTCGGCAAGAACGGTGGGATGCTATCCGAGGCGTAGCTTATTCATCTTGGTCGCTCTGATCTCGACTAAATGCTTTGATTTCGGACGGGGCAGCAAGCTAACAACCGAGATGAGCATCGGAAGGTCGAGCCCCACCTTCTACCGCGTCGTCGATCACGCGGCTAGGTACATGCACGCGTCAAGAAAATAGGTTGTTAGAATATTTAAGCTGACAGGCTTTAAAAGAAGTCAACAAAGGCAACAGGCGATGACAGACGGCTACAAAATTCGTCAAGTGGCAGAATCATGCCTCACTATAGCGAGGATGGGTAGCGCAAGGAGCCCAGTTTGATCCGGACTTTGTGATAAAGTTTGGAAAAGGACTCTTATTCTAAGTGGAATATTTTTAGGAGACTTAAGCACGAATTAGGGGCTATATATTGGGTGTTTCTCACAACCCAAAAAGACACAGATCATCTCTCAAGTTCTGAATTTGTGATCAAATTGAGAGAAATCTTCTCTAGAGATTTTTGAAGAGTTGTGCTGCCAAGTACTCTAGAGAGCAAGTTTCTTCTGCATCCCTTGTAGAAGATCATCTTCTTGCGTAGAAGATTTGAGGAGTCAAGCGTTGGATCTGTTGCAATCAACGGTGTGATGTCGTTGAAGCGTGATGCGACACAAGGTAACTTCAGTCTTTAGATAGGGGATATCTAGGGAAGAAATCTGAGTTTCTTGTAATTGCGAGATTCATAGTGTTTGATTAGATCCAGTACGGATCGGTGATTTTTTACCCGGTTTGGGTTTTCCACCTTAAATTTGGTGTCCTTGTGGTGTGTGCTTGTGATTTTATTTCCGCTGCGTAGTTTATTATTTTTGCACACTAGTGGGTTGATTTATTGAGTGGACCAATCTAGAGATCTCAAACCCTAAACCCTCAATTGGTATCAGAGCGGGTTACACTAATTTGCTGTGTTTGATCTAAAGAGATTTCTAGAATGGTGTTCAATCGAGAAGGGATATCAACTACTAAGCCCCCTTTGCTAGATGGTTCTAATTATGCATATTGGAAGCAAATGATGATTGGGTTTCTTAAGTCCATTGATGATGATGTTTGGGATATTGTTGAGGAGGGCTACTCCAAACCAACAATTGTGGTTAGTGGACAAACTGTTCCCAAACCTAAAGCTGAATGGACTAAGGATGAGAAGCATGCCTCCAATTGTAATAACAAGACAGTGAATAGTATATACAATGGAGTGTCTGCTGAAGAGTTCCGTAGGATTTTCACTTGCAAAACTGCAAAAGAAGCGTGGGAAGTCTTACAGACAGTGTATGAGGGTACAGACACGGTGAAGCAATCTAAATTGCAAAGGCTGACTAAAGAATTTGAAACCATCGTGATGGAAGAAGATGAGACATTTGATCAATTTTATGCAAAACTGAATGATATTGTCAATTCTGTTTTCAATTTGGGTGAGGAAATTCAAGAAAACAAGATTGTCAAGAAAATCTTGCGGTCTCTACCTTCGAGGTTCGATTTTAAAGTTGATGCTATTGAAGAAAATAAAAATCTTGATACCCTCAAGGTAAACCAGTTGGTTGGAAATCTTCAAACTTTTGAAGCAAACCGTTTGGATAAAGGAAAATCAAAAGAGAAAGGTATTGCTTTGAAAGCCAACTCAGAATCAAGAAAGAAGCCTGAAAAGAAAATTGCGTTTGATTCTGAATCTGAGGCTGAAGATGATTTGACTGAAATGTTCAATTGCTTCAAGGACTACATGAAGTCAAAACAAGTCAAGTGGAAGAGTTCTAATTTTGCGAAAAAGAATTCTGCAAAAGGAACTCAGTGTTTTGAGTGCCACGGCTATGGTCACTATGCTAGTGAGTGTGCCAACAAGAAAAAGGGTGCAATGAAAAAGGCTCTCAACACAACTTGGGAGGAACAGTCATCAGAAGAAGAACAAGATCCTTCAACTGAAACTTCTGAAACTGTGAATGGCAAGTTTGTGGCTTTCATGGCTAATTCTCTATCTGACAATGATACTGATGAAGATTATGCTGATGAGATGTCAGATCAAGAGAAAGATTTTGAAGCGTTGTATCATAAAACATATGCTGATTGTGTTAAGATGTCCAAGTATGGCTACAAGATCTCTATCAAGTTTAAAGCTGCTCAAGAAGAAAATTCTGCATTGAAAATTGAATTAGAGCAAGCACTTGAAAAGGTTCATCTCTTGGAAAGTCAGAAAATCTGCATGGCTGAAAATTTGGCCACTGAGAGTCAAAAACTTGAAAAGGCTGAACAAGAGATAGTGAATTTGAAGGAAGAGATAGTGGTTGTTAAATCTGAAAAAGAAGATTTGCAAGGACGGCTGAAGATCACTCTGTCTGAGTTAGAAATCAAACAAGCTTCACTAAACAATATGAACACTGGTTCGAAGACTCTTACAAATATCTTGTGTAGTCAGAAGTCTAAGTTTGACAGAAACGGTCTCGGTTATGATCATGGTGCATCCACTTCAAAAGCTAAAGGTAAAACAATTTTTGTTTCTAGTGTAGCACATGCTACTCCACATACTGCACATATACATAATGTGTCGAGTAGTATCAAGAAAAAGAATGTGTCACGCGCTGCACGCACATCCACTTGTCACCATTGTGGAATGAAAGGACACATTCATCCCCATTGCAAGAAGCTGCAAAGTCTACCCAAGACCAAGCAATGGCGGAAGAATTTTTCTCCACCCAAGACGACTCAAATTTGGGTTAGAAAATCTGATTTGCCTAAGGAGTTTGCTCACACTGTGCTGAAAGTTCCAACTGCAAAAGTGTGGGTGACTAATCATAAAAAGCCCTGATCAAGGAGGTCAAGTCCCCATCCCCAGTGCTGATACGAAGATCATAGTGAGGGGGAGTCAAAATTGAGGGGGAGCTACTGCATCAAGATTGACGGAAGCTGCATGAGTATTTTTGTTTGTCAATTATGGACAAATTCAGGGTGAGAAGAATGAAGCCCAGAGGAGCTCTACAAGCTAAGGCAATTCAAGATCTACAGTTTCAAGATCTACTGTGCTGATTTTTTTGTTTAAAAAATTCATTGTATTTTAGGTTTTTCTTTTGGGTAGATCTTATTGTACTGATCTAGGAGATTTGTCCACGAATTGCCAAATGGGGGAGATTGTTAGAATATTTAAGCTGACAGGCTTTAAAAGAAGTCAACAAAGGCAACAGGCGATGACAGACGGCTACAAAATTCGTCAAGTGGCAGAATCATGCCTCGCTATAGCGAGGATGATCCTCGCTATAGCGAGGGTAGCGCAGGGAGCCCAGTTTGATCCGGACTTTGTGATAAAGTTTGGAAAAGGACTCTTATTCTAAGTGGAATATTTTTAGGAGTCTTAAGCACGAATTAGGGGCTATATATTGGGTGTTTCTCACAATCCAAAAAGACACAGATCATCTCTCAAGTTCTGAATTTGTGATCAAATTGAGAGAAATCTTCTCTAGAGATTTTTTAAGAATTGTGCTGCCAAGTACTCTAGAGAGCAAGTTTCTTCTGCATCCCTTGTAGAAGATCATCTTCTTGCGTAGAAGATTTGAGGAGTCAAGCGTTGGATCTGTTGCAATCAACGGTGTGATGTCGTTGAAGCGTGATGCGACACAAGGTAACTTCAGTCTTTAGACAGGGGATATCTAGGGAAGAAATCTGAGTTTCTTGTAATTGCGAGATTCATAGTGTTTGATTAGATCTAGTACGGATCGGTGATTTTTTACGCGGTTTGGGTTTTCCACCTTAAATTTGGTGTCCTTGTGGTGTGTGCTTGTGATTTTATTTCCGCTGCATAGTTTATTGTTTTTGCACACTAGTGGGTTGATTTATTGAGTGGACCAATCTAGAGATCTCAAACCCTAAACCCTCACAGGTGGACCATCCTAGCCGTCCATAATCTTCACCAGATCACTAACAAGGCGGCATCCAGCAGCTATAGTTATATCAGGGCAGAGCCCAAGAGTGGATCCGATGGGACCTCTACTGCCAATAAGACGAGACAGAATCAGGCCCAACATGACCTGCATTTAATGCAATGTGGGCTATGATGGATCCTCATTTCTTATTTTGTAGGCTGATAAGACCTTTCTTGTCAAACCAATGGGCCCACTCCAAGATATCAGGTAAAATCTTCTATAAATATGAGGATGTTCCAATACAAAGGTATGCAGACACTTATCTTCTAGAGCCGTTACTCTATCTCCCTTCTTCTTCGATCTTTGTTCGATTCTTGCACTAACTTAGGCATCGGAGAGCCCTGCGCTGCCCCCAGCCAGGGTCCTCTGACTGTCGGTTTTTCCCCTTTCAGGATCGTAACAGCTAATCTCTATCAGTCCCTTTGGATAAGTCCTATCAGGCTAATCTTGTGAGTTACAATTTTTTCACTTACACATTCCATTAGCAAACGTCTCCTTCCCTTACATGAATAAATGCTCTTCTTTCCTTGCATTTTATGTAATGTAATAATTTGGTATATGTTAGAGCTTCGAGTGTGGATGAGGTAGACCGACATGGGCATCATGATGAGGAAGAACGGGTGTAGAGAGACGATGGATGCGTTCTATTAAGGGCATTTTGGGCATTTTTGAAAAAAATATGAGATGAAAGTCGTCCGAAAATCCTCTTTCTCAGCGGATGTCTTCATTTGAAATGAATAAGAAAAACTTAAGTCCATTTTTGAAATTTTATTTTATTTTGTGTTGATTTGATATCTGAGAAAATTTTGAAACTTTTTCTTTTTTTGGAATTTTCCCTTTAGAAATTTCCAACGACAATACAAAAATTTATCAACATGACCAGGTAAAATTGACGCAAGATTAAAGGTATGTGGAATTTCTTGAAAATCTCATCCATTGCAATTTGTTCATTAAGACCTCAGCTCTACGCACTTGATGCCATCACCACCAGGTTAGTTAGTTAGAAGCACAAACGCAAGTCTTTCTGAAAATATCCAGTAGCTCTAATTTCAAATTATTGACTATTGACAAAGTAATTCAAGGACAATAATATTATTGACCTAGTGGTTGATGGGAATCTCGATCCAGTTCCCATCATTTAACCTCTTGAACTTGCATTTTGTTGAAGGGCAAAGCTCCCACACAGCGGTACTGCATTTTAGTATGATGCAGCGCCTGGCATATGCAAGTGGGTGGAGCCCACTTTTAAAATTTCCAATCCATTCATTGGTTCTAACATTCACTGTAGATTATATTTATAAAAATTATTCAAATTAATAATATGCACACTGTTGGATTAACTAAATCATGAACACATCATTCAACTTTATATATTTTTCTCTCTCCTTCTTTGTGAAAATAGAAGTTGGGCACATATTTAAAATCTATATGTCAATCTAATGGTAGGCCCCACAAAATATACTTTCAAATTATATATGCAAATAATATGATGTGTATAAAAAAGATAGTTGGATTGGATATTTTAAAAGTGGGCCCCACCCACTTGCATATGCCAGGCGCTGCCGCTGTATGGGAGCTTTGCCCTTTGTTGAAACAGTGCATTTTGAAGGTCCCCACAGCTCCCCATGTCTTTATCACCAGTTCTTAGACCCGGACACACACGGCTTGACTTCAAGGAAAGTAGCACTTGGCCCGCTCTAGTTAGAGATGGGACACGGTTGTAGAAAATGAAGATGATTTAAGGGGGTTTTATAGAAAACTAGTGGAGCCCTGCACGTGCATTGCACGTGTACCAAACACACAGTTTTACTAAGAAAATTTTTAAAAAATAAAGCTCTTAAAAATTTAGTAGAAGATGAAATACATTTAAAAAGAAAATTTAAAAAGAAAATGAGTGATCGTAAATTGCAAGGCCCGTGCAATGTCCAAATACAGCTGACACTACTTTTTTCCTATACATTTCAAAACAATAAAACGATGATATAGTGGGAAAAATGAGATCTCAAAAGACAATTTATATGGAATTTATATAACTTTTTGAGGATATAAATCACATATTTGTAGCTATTTTATCATGAATGTGTACAAAGAAATTTAAATTTACTTTATTTAACCTATCAGGTCGACTTATCAGTTTCTTGATAGACTTGACCTGCTAAAGTTAGAGTCCAGTCGAAAACATAATCAAATTGATAACCTACAGTTTTATAAAAAATAAAAATAAAAACTAAGAACCAAATGAGCTTACTGTTCTAACCAATTACCATGAACATATATTATATGTTCACTACAAAATCAGATTCTATTAAGGAAAAAAAATTAATTATATCCTACCTAAGGACATCAGAATAAAAAAACTGAGATGATGGTTTTAGTCTTAACTTACAAAGAAGAATAACATCCCACACTGATCGTCAAGAATAATGAAGTAATCTGGCTTGTCCTCAAGCGACAGGGATCAACAATGGTGGAATTATGATACGAACTCTGACTGGTAAGATGACTACCTGTTGATCAATATTAGTATTTAACATGTGCTTTGTTTTATTTTATAAGACGGATCACTATCAGGTAAAAATAGGCAATACCTCTACAAGAGTCAGCATCTTATTTTGTTTGATACAAAGTGCTATATTTTATACCCAGTAAGAAAAGGATAACACAAAGTAATCATAGAAGTTCAGTTAAATGGAAGTTCACAAATAGAGAAATCCATAGGGAAAAAATACCAAAAATAAAAAAACTAAAAATACAAATTTGGCAAAAGAATTGGACATTCCTCTTAAGAAATACATAAGAGTGTAACCTAGGTTGTATTTGCATTGAAGCAATGGAGACATTATTTGTACGGTGAGACTTTTGAAGTTCACTGCGATCATAAAAGCCTTCAATACTTGTTCACTCAGAATGACATAAATATGAGACAACGTCGTTGGTTAGAGCTCATCAAGGACTACAATTTCCATTCAAATATGTACCTGGGAAGGGTAATGTTGTAGCTGATGCTTTGAGTCGAAAATCTGCTGACTTGGCATCATTGGCCCGTGGATGGGATCTAGTTAATGAATTCAAGGACTTGGATGTGTACATTGAGACAGTGGACAAACGAACGATAATTGCAGCGATGTCCGTCTTCGAACCATTGCTTATTCAGCAGATCAAGGATAGACAGTTTGAAGATCCGGAATTTGTAAGGATCAAGGAAAACATTGCAGCAAGACCAGACTTTGTGTTGGTAGAAGGAATTCTGTATTTTCGAAACAGATTATGTGTGCCAGCACAAGATGATTTGAAACAAGCGATAATGTATGAAGCTCATCACACAAGATATTCTATGCACCCAGGAAGTACAAAGATGTATAGAAATCTTAAGGACAGATTTTGGTGGAACAACATGAAGCGGGAGATAGCAGGTTATGTGTCTTCTTGCTTGACTTGTCAACGTGTGAAATTTGAGCACAAGAAACCGCCCGGATTACTTCACCCTTTGAATATTCCTAGATGGAAGTGGGAACATCTCACGATGGACTTTGTATCGGGTTTACCAAGGACAAGGAGGCAGCATGATACCGTATGGGTGATTGTTGACCGTCTTACGAAGTCCGCGCATTTCCTTCCATTTAGAAAGGATATGGGGTTCAGTGATATGTTTAGACTGTTTGTCAAGGAAGTGACTCGATTACATGGAACACCGGTCTCAATTGTTTCGGATCGGGATAGTCGGTTTGTTTCCTCATTTTGGCAGTCATTCGAAAACTCTATGGGTACTAGACTTCGGTTTAGCACCGCATATCATCCACAGACAGACGGACAATCTGAAAGGACTATTCAGACTTTAGAAGATTTGCTTCGTGCCAGTGTTATGGATTTTGGGAGTGAATGGGATGAACACTTAGCATTGTGCGAATTTGCGTACAACAATAGCTACCACTCCAGCATTGAAATGGCACCCTTTGAAGCACTTTATGGTCGGAGATGTAGGACTCCAGTTAGCTGGGAGGAAGTTGGAACGAGGAGTTTCCATGGTCCTACTCTCATTGCTGAAATGGCAGAAAGGGTACAGAAGGTTCAAGGTAGGTTGAAGGTAGCCAGATCAAGACAGAAGAGCTATGCTGATAACCGTCGGTGTGATCTGGAGTTTGCCATAGACGACTTGGTATTCTTGAAGACATCTCCTATGAAAGGTACAATTCGGTTTGAACAGAAAGGCAAGCTTTCACCGAGATTTATCGGACCTTTCAAGATCAAAAGTAGAATTGGAGATGTGGCGTATCGCCTGGATCTTCCACCGGAACTCTCCGGTATTCATAATGTCTTCCATGTGTCGATGCTTCGGAAATATGTGGCAGATCCTTCTCATATCATTCATCACGAGGAGATCCAAGTTTTGCCAAATACCACCTATGTGGAAAAGCCGAAAGAGATTATTGACACAAAGGAGCAAGTCCTTCGCACAAGGACAATCAAATGGGTTAAAGTTCTTTGGGCTCATCATGAACCCAATGAAGCTACATGGGAGCTTGAAGAGCAAATGGCTCAAAAGTACCCAGAATTGTTCATTCAGGTAATTATGAATTGTTTTAATTGTCTATTTAATTTTATTGCATTCGGAGGACCGAATGGTTCTAAAAGTTTAGGGGAATGTTACACCCCGTCCCGAATTAATGATGATTAAGGCTAATTAATTGAGATTTATACTAATTAAGCACAATTAATTGAATTAATGTTGGTTAATGACCAAAAAGAGATAAACAAGTCTACAATGACTGAATTGAGCATAATGAAGTGAAATTGAATGAAGTTAAAATCATTGAATAGAGATTTGATTTAAATGAGTAGAGATAAGGACTTCTTCGTAAATACGGATTTTTGCGTATTTCGTCGAATACGGTAATTCTTGACACCATCGCGTATATCTCAATTAGTACACTAACTTTCATAACATACGCAATTAGTTTTGACTTAAGATTAGTCAAAAGAGCCCTCATTTGACTTAAAGTGTAAATGAGAATAAGAAAGTGGACTTAAATGCAAAATGATAGCTTATATAAGCTAAGAGATGGGTTTATTTCATTTCAATAGTAAACCCTAGGCAACTTCTCCATCTCTTTCTCTATTCCTTCCATTTCCTCCATCAAGTGAGAAGATTAGAGAGCTTGCAAGTGATTTTGGAGAAGAACTTCATCTTCTTCATCTTCTTCCTCACCTCATTCTCCATTTTTGGAACATTTGAAGCTTTGGAAAGAACTCAACCTTCTTCTTTTGAGCTTCAAGTAAGTAGTTTAGACTTTTATAGGGTTTCCAAGTTCCATTAATTGTGTAGAGGTGGTTGCTAGCATTAATGGCTCATAAATATCCGTTTTTCTTGTTTTTATGAAATTAGGGTTTGATTAAAAGACGTTTGACCTCAAATCCAAGCTTAGAAAGAGGGGTTTTACTCAAGAAGCTTCAAGAGAGGCAAGTGTATACATTTTCTATGTGATTGTGTTAATATCTATGCACTACCTTGTTTAGAAGCATTTATGAAGTTTTCATCATAGATTGGAATGAGGTTTATTGTGAATGATGGATTAGATGTGGCTTTTGGAGTGTATATGAGTGGGTAAATGAGGAAGGACAAGATACCCTAATTATGTGCATGTATGAAGTGAAAATATAGGAAAAATGGAAGAAGAAGGGCAGAAATCGGTGGTTTGGGAACCATTAATCCCGGACCTGTCCGATCGATCGGCCATCAGGTCCGATCGATCGGACTATGTCTTAACTGAGACACATTTCTGTCCGATCGATCGGACCTGTGCGTCGATCGATCGGACTGTCCCTTAACTGGGACGTGTTTCTGTCCGATCGATCGGACCTGTGCGTCGATCGATCGGACTGTCTCTTAACTGGGACGTATTTTCGGGGTTCATTCGATCATAGATGTTTCTTATGAATGTAATTGCCCTCTAACTAGTTTTAAAGCTAATTATTATGAGAATAGAGGTCAATTGAATTAATGAAAAATAAAAGGAGATTTCAAGTGATTGAACCCTAAGTTTAATAACATAACGAATATTCAATGAATTATAGACTAGACCCCCATGAGTGATAATTACGGGGACTCTATTGTACACATTAATTAAAAGTGATGCCCATCAAGAATAGCACGTACATTAGATAACCAATGGTTACACTCGAATGGCTGGTTGGAATCATGAAAGAAATGAGTGGAGTTCCTAATTATCCGAATTCCCTCATTGGTATATGTTTGTATTGTACCGTAATTGCTTTATTAGACTTGCATGTCTTGAATTGAATCTAGAAATAGATTAAAGTAATAACTCGTAAGTTTGGCACTACATAGCTATTTCATCAATGATTATTCCTACTGCAGTAGATGGATTTGGGGGCGTTCCGGAGCTCCGTGGTGATGCTAGTTGCCCCTGGCCCGGGCACTAGTAAGTCCCACAATATTGAATGACTGTCATTGAAAGATTATGACCATACTATTCCTTCCATTTGGAAGATGAATCCTTCCTTTGAGGGAAGATGGTAAAAGAATGAAAAGTAACGAAATGAATGCTATGGTAGTTGCCAAATTGTTATGTCCATTAATTGACTAATGATATTATCTATGCAATGAATTGTTAGAATTGATAGAAATACAGTTGAATGAAATTATATAGGTATTAACATGTTATATCACAGAATTATGTATGCATTGTTGGACCGTCGTGTTCATTAGTTTTATTTATGGCATTACAGGCCCAATTGCCTATGCCGACCCTGCAGCGGCCCCAGCGCCAGCGGAGGAGACCGCTCCGGTTCCTCCAGGAGTATTGATAGAATGGCATAGACGGGATACCAATTGATAAGAGTATCTGAGTGCGTCGAAAAATGGAGATTCATTTTGGGGTTTTCTTTTAGGGATGTTTAGATTCTTTTGGGAGAAACTGTTTGGAATTCAATTTTTGGTCACCTTGTATTATATGTGAATATAGAATGGTTGACAAAACAATTCATGTATAAGAACCTCACTTTTAAATTGGGATTATACATTGATAATGGTTGATGTTAAATATATGTATTCCGCAATTGGTATATTTTCCGCAAAATTGTTTGATTATCCATTGTGGATCCCGTTTTAATTTCGCACTACGTAAAAAAGTCCAAAAAACAATAGTCCAAGACCGTCGTTTTCATCAAAAAAATGACGCATGCGTCCGTCGATGGGTCTATCGTTTATTTTGTGGTCGCTTTTACAAAACCACAGTGAATAACTGTCGGTAATCATAAAATAAACGACGGTTTTAACATATCACTAATATTTAAATTAACGACGGCTAGTAAACATCGTTTAATACGATCATTACCGACACATTAACACAATTTGCCGACAGCTAAGAGCAGAATAAACGAAGGTTTCCATTTGTAGTTTTTTTTAAAATTAATGAAAATTTAAAATCATAATTGTACTATAAAACGACGGTTTTAGGCCGTCGTTTTATTTATTTTCTAGAAAAAAAATAATTGAAAAAAATAAATATAAAAAAAATTGAACCTGTTGAAATCAAATAATAATCACCACATGTACATCATCTACTCATCCATCCAAATACCAATATTCAAACATCCATTGAAACTCCATATATATCAATAGCTACTTGCAAAATAACACTAAAAGTGAACATTCATACAATATTCAAAATTCAAAAAGTTGTCCATGAAGCAAAGCTCCATACAAATATCCAGTTTTCTAAAACAATCGAACATCCATCCCATCATCAAAATCCAAGTAATATAGAAGAGAAAAAACTAGCAAGGGAAAGTCCTAAATGTAGGCCAATCAATAATGTCTGCAAGCATAATATCTTCCATCTTCCTAACTCCGTCCATCAACTCGATGTCACCATCCACAATCTCATCTATAACAATTCTATAATAATCTGAATTGCCCGGTGATACCCCCATCAAACTCCCATAGGCTACGACTGTGCTCTTCCTTAAATGCATCAACTTGTATGTCCCTGTGAGTGTTGCTCTCGAGCTTGCTTGTGTCTCTTGATGTGTGGATGGCGGTCTCACATTCATTATAATTAAGAAACACATAATGTAAGTATTTTATCATACTCAATAATCTAAATAAGTCTATGAATCTACATTTTATATGTAAAGTTGTGTCTTACTCGAGAGGAACTCTCATGATCGGTTGAAGACCGCATTTGCATCCCACTTTGAGATAGGGAAGCAAAAATATTCTCCATGTCCTCCATTCGAGATTTCAACCCATCCACCTCAGTCTCAAGGGCCACATGCGATTTGTACTCTTCTTCATATGCTCTCTTATAAGGATTTGAATTATGCACGATTGACCTTGAGACACCTAACCCCAAGCCCCTGACACGTCCACGAGTATCGGTACCAAAAACCTATATAAAAATTAAAAAGGTCAATATCTGCTCTTGATATGTATTCATTGTTAAGTATTAATTAAAATCAAGTTGATATCTAAATATAAATATAAGATACCCGCATACCTTTGCAACCCCATCATTGTCGATATCATTATGTGTAATGGAGGGGTCATCGTCACACATTCTACTAAGCCTTTCCTGTAAAACAAATTGTTAAATAAAATACAATAGGAAATAACAATATCATAACTAGCATGACAAGTTTTTGGACCAATTATTGACCCATGGACCCAATAGCAACAACTGAACTCAAAAGCCCTACTGACCAAATTGGATGACGCGCAATCTAAGTAGATGTTTACATTAACAGCAGAATGACCCAATCTCTACTATAGCTAAAACAAAACTGACCCCTTTCTTCTAGTGCTGACACAATTGATGATTATCGGTATGAGGTGTAAAGAGTATAATGAAAGGAGGGAACATATTTTATATGAGCACTACACATGTAATCCTGTCTCTTATCTATAGTAACTTCAATCTTTTGTAAAGGATAGCAAAGGAACCAACGTTGAAAGTGTGAAAACAGATTTAGATTTGTGACACTACAACAGATGAGTCTTTTTGCGACGTTTATAAGCGTAGCAATAGAAACCAAAAGCGTTGCAAAAGATTATCAACAACGGTTTTGAAAATGTCGATGTGCGGTTGCAGTTGATGCAGACGCAAAAGATAACTAACGAAAATCAGTTAATAAAATTTAAAACAGTTTCCATAGAAGTATTGGTGAAACAACAGCCACAACATAACATGTTTCTGTTCTTAAAGTAAGAAAAGAAAAAAAAAAGGAGTTGACTTAAATTAAATGGACACTGCTCACTGTTGAACTAATGAAACAGGTTTCAATCAACTTTTAGATGCATGTCTAGAAAGTGGAGACTAGAGACTATAGATCTGGAACTCATGAATGTTAGAAAATGAAAGTGATATAAAGAAAGAGAACCTAAAAAAGATAGATTTTAGAGCAATGTGGTTATCACCTTTTCATGACTGGCTGGGTTTTGGTTTATAATTGCTTTGATGGACATGACTACTTGCGCCAAAACACCTTCTGCCCCAATAACAAAGCCCAAACTACCTATAGAAGATTTTGCCATTTAAGATGTTAATTCAATAGCAAAAGTTCCTAAACTAATTTAGAATTTGTTTGAACAAGGAGATCGAGCACAGACCTTTTATGGTCAAAGCAAGAAGCCTTTCTGTAGGTGCAGAAAATTATGACCCACAATAAGAGGGTGCCTTACAGGACTTATCCGGGAAGATGATGGTGTCTGGAATGTCTGGATGCCGTCCGAGAGCCTGAAAGGGAGAAGCAAACGGTCAGAGGACCCTGGCCTGAGCGGCGCAAGGCTCTCCGATGCCAAAGTCAGTATGTGAACTGGAATGATGGAAGAGAGGGAGAAGAGAGACAGAGTAAGGGCTCTGTGAATGGAATTATGCGTACCTTGCATGGTGCATGAAGGTCTATTTATAGAGGTTTGGATCGTATCTCTCAGAGAATATCTTGGTGTGGGTCCCATGATCTGACTGGGAAGTCATGATCAGCCCACAAAGTAATAAATGCAGTCTAATCCGGCCCACTCAGCATTTAATGCTAGTCGGGTCAGCCCACATTGCATTAATGCGTGTCTTGTTGGGCCAGATTGTGTTGGGCGCCTTTGGCGGTTGGAGTACCAGCGGATCTGCCCTCGGGCCTTGCCCTGATGTGGCCTCAGTCGCTGGATGCTGCCATGTGGCGATCTGGTGAAGATAGTGGGCGGCTGGATGTCGTGTCTGTCCCACTAGATCGTGACCCTATCTCTCCACGTGCCTGATGACGTGGGGAATGAGGACCCTGTCTCTCCACGTGCCTGATGACGTGGCGCAAGTGAAGGTTCTTTCTTGCTTCGTCTACTGTCCTGGCTTCTTCAGCCGAGGTAGAGTCTTCTGCCGAGATGGCACTGAGGTGGCCCAGCCGAGGTGGACTCCTTGCCGAGATGACGCCCGAGGTGGGCCAATTCGGCACTTGTTGCCCGGAGATGCTTGATGTCGGCCAAGGCCTCTGTCCTGGTAGCCGGGATGAGATCGGTGCCACGTAGACGGCACGCGGATGGCACGTGAGGATGCTTAAACCCATCTGATGGCTGTGATTAGCTTAATCATGTAGCTCTGGAAATCTCCCCACACAATTGCCCCTAGCTTCCGAGCTCGCGTAGAACGTCAGTGCCGTGAGGTCGGGAGCTATGTGCCGGATCTATCTGGGGGAGAGCCTCTTTCGGCCCTGACTCGCTGTCGCTTTGGATGTTCGAGGTGATAAATGGCGTCCCCTATTCAATGCTGAAGACAGTTCGACGGCTCCACGTGTCATCTCCTGGCTGGTTGTCCGTCTCCTCGAGGTCGTACGCGCCGTCTCGTCAGGGACGCAATCAATTTTTGAAATGATTTGCGCGCCGTTTCGTCAGGGGCGTAATCAATTTTTGAAATGATTCGCGCGAAATCCCAGGGGGCGCCCCTTGGCACGCCCAATCAGGGCTCCTGGAAAGGGGGCCTCTCTGCTATATATAAGGCAGTCGAGGTCTGCTTTATCCTTCGTTTGCGATTCTGAATCAGAGGCGAGCATCAGAGGTGGGCAAGCTACTGTCGAGGGAGCTTCATCTGAGGAGTGGTGCGCTGCTGAAGTTGGGTCTCTTTGCTGCCCAGCATCTTCGTTCTGCTTCCGTAAGTTCCTTCTGCCTTGTTTCTTCTTCCGCGGGTTCCTCTGTTTTAGATTGGGATAGGAATGGGGATTTACAGCCACTGGTTAGAGGGCGAGGGCAGCGATCGAGGGCTTCAGGTCAGCCTTTAGGATCCCTGCTGATGTCCGAGTCAGGGGTGCTGAACCCCTTGGGTACAACCCTCGTGACTTTTCGGGAGGCTGGATGCCTTTTCCACTGGTGGCTGTGATAGAAGGTGGGGTCCGATTCCCCCTTCACCCACTTCTCAGGAGGTGCCTTAGTCAGTGGCGTCTCTGCCCCTGCCAACTGCTGCCGAATGCCTTCAAGATCGTGATGGGCACGGTCAAGCTGAATGAGGTCCTGGGCACCGACTTCGGCGTCTTCGACCTTGAGGACGTCTATGACATATGCAGGTCCGGAGAGTCTTATTATCTCCGGGCTAAGCCAGGCCGGGACGGCTTCGTCCGATACTTGGAGGATTCGAGCAAGTATGCTGGAGACGATCTTCTATACGTCTCAGGGAACTGGGAGTTTGGGGAGGCCGACACCGATAGAGGCTACCAGGTCCCTCGCCACTTCGGTACCATTCCAAGTAAACGCCTTTCGTTTCTTTTCTTTTTTCATAAGTTTCTTTTTATTCTGCCGCGCTTATGCTTCTGATTGCTGCAGCTTTGAAGGAGAGGAAGCGGGCTGCCAGATACATCTGGAAGAGGAACGAGGCCTGCCTCCGTCTGGTGAAGCGATACAGCGGTCACGACGGCAGGGCGGCTTGGTCGCTGCTAGGGTATAAGCCGAAGTACCGCGGGTATCTGAGGGGCACCGTAGAGCCGATCCAGAGTGAAGGTGCCGGATCCGGGGTTGGTCAGGAGCAGGCCGTTCCGGAGGTCGCAGAGCCCTTGCGGGTGTCGTCTGACGTTAGGGCGACGTCTGGAACCCTAGCCTCCACATCGGGATCGAGACTTCCCTCGCCAGACTCCGAGATGAGGCACACCAGGCGTTTGTCGTTCGAGGACCTCGAGGCTTTGGCGCTTGGAGCGGAGGACGCCCGAGCCCCCCAGGAGCCGGTAGATTCTCCGAGGCATCCGTCTCCGAGGGCTCGGGTGGCTTCTCCTGCAGAGGTGGCGGAGGTTCACGCGCCCCCTAGCCCTGTTGATCCAGGAGTACGCCTGCCCCCGGCTGAGGTTGAGCAGGAGGAAACTCGGCCGCTGAAGATGGCGAGGACCGACGCGGGCCCTAGCTCGGCTGCTGCCTCGTTGCCCCAGGGGCCGCCGTTATGGGAGCCGAGCTTCATGCTTGGGCCGGGGAGGCCGATGACGATGGAGGATTGCATTCTTCACAAGATCGAACTCCCGGTCCTCGAGGCCTTAGGGCGAGCCTGCGCCCTTCCCCGGGACATGGAGCGGCTGGACAAGTACAGCGACCAGAAGCTGATCCTGTCGATGTTGCAGTCCAACTTCGTGGTAAAGCTTCATTTCCCTTCGTCAAACCAGCGATTTAGCGTCTGGCGCACTTTTGATCTAACACGTACATTTCGTTTCTTTGACAGGCGGCGCAGAAGTCCATGGCCGTTGCTGACAGGATCCGCAGGTACAGCGCGGACGCTGCCGAGCTGTCCGTGGAGAAGAACGGCCTGCAGGAATCCCTGGACGCTGTGAGCCAGAAGTTGGCCAGGGTAGAAGAGGAATACGCGGCGAAGCTCGAGCAGGCGAGGGAGGAAGCCGAGGCGGAGAGGACTAGGTCGGCCGAGCTCGAGGTCTCCATTTCGAAGATGGGAGATGATTACGCGGCCCTGCTTCAAGCCGAGGCCAAGAGGGCGGATGAAGCCGAGGCGAAGCTCGAATCCGAGTCCAAGAGGGCGGATGAAGCCGAGGCGAAGCTCGAATCCGAATGCGATGCCGCGTTCGAGGATGCCAAAGTGCAGGTCACCGCCCACTATAAGGAAAGGGTTCTTGTGGTGAGGGATAAGGCCTGGGCGAAAGGGTGGCTTGCCGGCCTGAAGGAGGTCGGGATCTCGGAGGGCCACCCCTCCTTTCGGGAGCCTCCTCCGTACACGCTTCCGGTGCCGAACTCTGCCCGTCCATCCGGCGAAGCCTCTGACGCCGCAGCCCGTGCAACGGACCGGTCATGACCTCGGGACCTCGGGATATTTGCTCTTGTTTTATGCTATGTAATTTTCTTCAATTTGTATTTGCTGAACACTGTAATGAGTGAAACTTCAATACAAATGAAGGTTTTTTGAAATACTCGTGCTTTTCTCTTTTAAGCTTGAGTTCTTCGATTGCTTGAGTTTGGTAGAAAGCTCCCTTAGGTGATCTTTTTTGGTATTTGCGCCGATCCTCCGTATCTTAGGTGATCTTCATTGGTATTCGCGCTGATCCTCCGTATCTTGGGCGATCTTGAATAGCAATAAACATGGTGGCGCGGCTGACGAGGGAGTCTGACGGATGTCTCCACGTGGGCGCCATAGGGATCACTGGTCGACAGTCGCGCCTTCCCAACAACGCGTGGGAGACTTCGCCCCATAACTCCTTTTGGAGACTGAGCCTTCTTCCATCCTATAAATAGGGGGAACAGGCTCGCCATGGGAGAAGGAAGGAACATAGTTGTAGGAACCATGTCTGGGAGGTGCCTGAGATTACTTGATCCGGGGGAAAACCCTGCGCCGTTGGACGGCTGCCCCCGAGGGGGGAAGGCTGTCGTGGCCTGCGCGCTCTCTGAAGGAACTCCCCGTGGGCCACGCGCTCTCTGAACGCGGGTCCATGGCCACTGGCCCTTGGCCAGACAGAGTGAGGATGCGCTGCAAGGGGACGGTGGCGCATTCTCGTCCCACACGGACCTGTGCGCCCGTCGTACGGCAGGCGGGTTGAGGCCCCGCTGGTCCGGGAGGTTTCTTCAAGCTTGGCTGGTCCCACTGGCCGCCAAGGGTGTTGCAGAGCCCAGTGAGGTCCAGGATCGCTCAGAACCTCCAGGTGGCGATCCGGCGTCCTCGAGCCTTCCGCCTGAAGAGTCGGTGAAGATCAGAGTCTCCTAGCCTCTCTCTATTTTCTGTTTTTAGAGGACTGTGATCCTCCTTTCTGTACTTTGCTTTCTGTTATGTATTTCTTGTAACGAAGCAGTTTGCAATGAATGAAAAGGAATTTTCTGATTACCCAAGCTGTGTACAGTGCTTCTGAGTTCTTTTTCTCATTACTTTGCGCTGTTCCGGAATGCTTGGATTTTTGTGTTTGAATGCTGGAACTGACCTCGGCCGAAAGGGCTGGCTTTGGCCGAGACGAGCTGCATTGTACCGAGATAGACCCATTCCGTTGGCCTCGGCTCGGCGAAAGTGAGTTCGGCAATGGCCTTCTGAGGGTGTATGAACCCGGACTTCAGGAAACTGTCCTTGGCCGGACTGCCTTGAGGGGTTTATGAACCCAGACTTTAGGAAAGGCTGAGTGTAGGAACTGCAGGCCTTTTCCAAGGCGTAGAGCCTGAGTGTGTCCAAGACACGGGATTTTAGGAAAGGCTGAGTGTAGGAACTCGAGCCGTTTCCAAGGCGTGGAGCCGTGTGTCCAAGACACGGGATTTTAGGAAAGGCTGAGTGTAGGAACTCGAAGCCGTTTCCAAGGCGTGGAGCCTGTGTGTCCAAGACACGGGATTTTAGGAAAGGCTGAGTGTAGGAACTCGAAGCCGTTTCCAAGGCGTGGAGCCTGTGTGTCCAAGACACGGGATTTTAGGAAAGGCTGAGTGTAGGAACTCGAAGCCGTTTCCAAGGCGTGGAGCCTGTGTGTCCAAGACACGGGATTTTAGGAAAGGCTGAGTGTAGGAACTCGAAGCCGTTTCCAAGGCGTGGAGCCTGTGTGTCCAAGACACGGGATTTAGGGAAAGGCTGAGTGTAGGAACTCGAAGCCGTTTCCAAGGCGTGGAGCCTGTGTGTCCAAGACACGGGATTTTAGGAAAGGCTGCGTGTAGGGACTCGAAAGCCGTTTCCAAGGCGTGGAGCCTGTGTGTCCAAGACACGGATTTTAGGAAAGGCTGAGTGTAGGAACTCGAAGCCATTTCCAAGGCGTGGGAGCCTGTGCTGCCGGAGTCGACCAGAGAAGACAGATTGATGGACAAGGCAAAAGCTGCTTTTATTGATTCTGAAGTTCATTACATCTTTAGCAAATTAAAATTTCTTCAGGGGGATGCATTCCACGGTCTCGGCAGCGGCTTGCCATCCAAGTCTTCGAGCTTGTAGGCTGATTTTCCTGCCAGCGAGACCACTCTGAACGGGCCATGCCAGTTCGGGGCAAGCTTCCCTCATTTGGTTCCTTGTCAGCTGGCAGGGTCTTCTTTAGAACGAGCTCTCCCGCGGTGAATCTTCTTTCTTTGACATTTTGATTATATGCCCTGGCTAACCGCTGCTGATAGTCGGTCAGTCTCAGGGCTGCTGCTTCTCGTCGTTCGTCTGCCAGCTCCAGCTCCATCGCCAGGTTCGTCTCATTCCGGCCTTGGTCGACCAGCTCTGTCCTCAGGGTAGGAAGGCCGATTTCCAAGGGAATGACTGCCTCCATCCCGTAGGCCAGAGAGAAAGGTGTTGCCGAGGTGGACCTCCTTGGAGTTGTTCGGTATGCCCACAGCACGCTCGGAAGCTCTTCTGTCCATCTGCCCTTTGCCTTGTCTAATCGCTTCTTCAGGCCGTCCAGGATCACTTTGTTGGAGATTTCTGCCTGGCCATTACTCTGTGGATATGCCGGGGTGGAGTAATGGTTTCTGATGCCGTGCTCTTGGCAGAAGTCTCTGAAGGATTTGGAATCGAACTGAGTTCCGTTATCCGAGATCAGGGTCCGGGGGATGCCGAACCTCGTAAGGATGTTTTTCCAAATGAAGTTCCTGGAGTCCCTGTCTGTGATGGAAGACAACGGTTCAGCCTCTATCCACTTCGTGAAGTAGTCCGTAGCCACTATCAGCCATCTTTTGTTCCCTGGAGCTCGGTGAAGAGGCCCCACAATGTCCAGGCCCCATTGAGCGAAGGGCCATGGGCTAGAGAGGGGACTCAGATCCTGTGCTGGCTGATGGAGTGAGTGGGAGAACTTCTGGCATTTCTCGCACTTCCTGGCGTAGACCTGGGCGTCCTTTTGCATGTAGGGCCACCAGTAACCCTGGCTGATTGCTCTGTAGGCCAACGATCGACCTCCTATATGGCTGCCGCATATTCCTTCATGGATCTCGTAGAGGAAGTCGTCCACCTTGGACGGGTGGACGCATTGGAGGTACGGGCCCGTGAAGGACTTCCTGTAGAGTTTGCCTTCTGGAGAGAGCCAAAACCGAGCTGCCTTGAGCCTAATCTTGTGGGCTTCTGTCTTGTCCTCGGGGAGCTGGTCGTCCTTCAAGTAGGCGACGATTGGATCCATCCAGCTGGGGCCGAGGTCAGCACAGAGGACAAACCGAGATGAATGTAGTTCTAGACTTGACCTTGATACTGACCCGACCTCGATGGTCCTCTTCTTTCCTGCTTCAACAGCGGAGGCCAGGTTTGCAAGCGCATCTGCGTGCGTGTTGGTATCTCGGGAGATTTGCCTGACCTCGGCTTTCTGGAATTGGGAGAGTAGCTTTTTCGCAAGGGCCAAGTAGGCCGCCATCCTGTCGTCCCTAGCCTGGTAGTCCCCAGCGAGCTGGCTAGTTACCAGTTGAGAGTCGCTGAAGATCTCCAGATGCTGGGCTCCGAGGATTCGGGCGCTGTTCAACCCTGCAATCATTGCTTCGTACTCTGCCTCATTGTTCGTCGCTTTGAAGTCCAAGGTGAAGGCTTGCTCTATGACCAGTCCCTCTGGCGATTGGAGAACTATGCCGAGGCCAGCTCTCTTGGAGGTGGACGACCCGTCGACAAAGATCTTCCATGCCGAGGTGGGAGACTGCTGGACTTCTGTTTCTACTGGCTCTTGCCCTGTGCCCCCCAGTGCCGTGCCGAGCTGGGTCGGAGCCGGATTGGGGGAGGCGAATTCGACAATGAAGTCTGCCAGGATCTGGGCTTTGATCGCAGTTCGGGGACGGTACTGAATGTCATACTGCCCCAGTTCAACTGCCCACTTTGATATGCGCCCTGAAAAGTCAGCTTTTTTGAACAATGAACGGAGTGGGTGCTCCGTGATCACCACAATAGTGTGGGATTGAAAATAATGGGAGAGCTTGCGGGAGGCGGTAACGAGAGCCACCGCAAGCTTCTCCAACAGGAGGTACCTGGTCTCGGCATCGAGCAGGGTCTTGCTCGTGTAATAGATCGGCTTTTGAACTCCCTTGTCCTCCCTGATGAGGACGGAGCTCACTGCGTGATCCGAGACCGCAAGGTATAAATACAGGATCTCCCCCCGAGTTGGGGTGGAGAGTAATGGGGGTGACATCAAATAAGTTTTGAGTGCGGCCAATGCCTGGTCGCACTCAGGGGTCCATTGGAACTTCAAATTTTTCCTCAAAAGCTGGAAAAAAGGCCTGCCTTATCTGATGAGCGGCTGATGAAGCGATTGAGTGCGGCGGCCATTCCTGTAAGCCTCTGAACTTCCTTTGTGGTAGAGGGACTTTGGATGCCCTGGATGGCGGTGATCTGTTCTGGATTGGCCTCTATCCCCCTCCGCGTCACCAAGCTGCCGAGGAACTTGCCAGAGGCTACGCCGAAGGCGCACTTGGCAGCGTTTAACTTGAGCTTGTAGGCGCGAAGGATGCCGAAGACTTGGCCGAGATCCGCCAGATGGTCGCTGGAGCGCACAGATTTGACGACCATGTCGTCGATATACACCTCTACCGTTCGGCCGAGCTGGGCCTGGAACATCTTTGTGACGAGGCGCTGATAGGTCGCCCCCGCGTTCTTCAGCCCGAAGGGCATTACTTTATAGCAGTAAGTGCCGCGGGGGGTGATGAATGATGTTTTCTCCTCGTCGGGCTCGTAAAGCGGGATCTGATGATAGCCTCGGTAGGCGTCAAGGAAGCTCATTCGGTCGTGACCAGCGGTGGCGTCAATCAGTTGGTCAATCTTCGGGAGGGGGAAACTGTCCTTAGGGCAAGCCCTGTTCAGGTCGGTGAAGTCTACGCACACCCTCCACTTTCCAGTTTTCTTCTTGACGACCACCGTGTTGGCCAGCCATACCGGGTACTGGACTTCCCGGATGGCCCCTGCTTTTAGCAGGTTGTCGACCTCTTCCACGACCGCATCTGTCTGCTGCAGCCCGGTTCTGCGGGCCCTCTGCACTACTGGCTTGTGGTCGGGGTCGACGTTGAGCTTGTGGCACATGACCTCAGGGTCGACCCCGGGCATCTCACTTGGGTTCCAAGCGAAGACGTCCACATTCTGCATCAAGAACCGAGAGAGTTCGGCCCTTTCTTCGTCCGACAGCTGGGTGCCGATCAGGAAGAAACGGTCTGGGTCTGTCGGATCTAGCCTGACCTCGGCCAGGTCCTCGATGCTCTTCTTCTCAGGGTCCCGGCCGATCTCATCGAGGCCTTTCTCGAACTCGGCCAGGTTGACGCGCTCTGGCTCCTTCACGGCTGGGACTGCGGCCAGCATGCAACTGCCTAGCCTGCTGCTGGTCTCCCTTTACTGTGACTACTTCCATCTTGCCTTCCTCGTTCTCATGGACGAACTTCAGCTTTTGGTGGAAGGAAGAAGGAACTGCCTCTAGCTTGTGGAGCCACGTTCTGCCCAGAATGACATTGTAGGGAGAAGGGGCGTCCACAACCAGAAAGTCGGCTGACACGGAGGCTCCGCCAACTTGGGTTTCCAAGGTGATTCTACCCTTGGGGTAGACTGGTGTGGCGGACAACCCTAGCAGAGGTGCACGAACCTCCGTGAGGTCTGCTTCGGAGAGTTTCATCCGTTTGAAGCAGTCGTAGTAGAGGACCTCGGAGGAGCTGCCGGAGTCGACGAGGATCCTCTTTACGGTGAAGTCTCTCAGCTTCATGGTGAGGAGCAGGGGGTCGTTGTGAGGGACCTGGACTCCCTCTAGATCTCGATCCGAGAACGAGATGGCTGGTCTGTCGCGGCGGGCTTTCTTGGACGCCGGAGCGAGGTCGGCTTTCATTACTTCTTTCTCGTGCGAAGCTCGCCTGGCTTCGGCACGGGCTTGAGAGCTTCCCCGGGACGAGGAAGCGGGAGCCGAGGATGCCAGATGGATCACGTTGATGATCTTCTCTGAGTCCTCGCTGTCTGGAGCCGGGGCTGCGCTCTGGTGAACCCGACCCTCGCTGCCGCCGGCATCACCCTCCTTGATGAACTCTGGGATGTGGCCCTCTTTGGCCAGCTTCTCCAGATACCACTGCAAAGTCCTGCATTCTTCAGTCCTGTGCCCGTTGCCCTTATGGAAGGCGCAGTGGAGCTTGCTCCGGGAGCCTTCGGTGGGTTCATACTTCATGGGCGGAGGATACTTGAAGAACGGCTTGGATTTGATCTTGGCCAGGATGCGGTAGATCGGCTCCTTGAAGACGACATTGACGCTCTGACTGGCGCTGGAGGGAGGTCTGGGCTTCCAATTGCCCCCAGACCTGGACGACGAAGGCTTCGCCGAGCTAGAGGCCCAGTCCCGCTTGGACTCCTGCTTCTGGGAGGGCCTCCCGCCTCTTTGCCGAGGCTGGCTATTCTTCTGTTCGGGCTCTGGATGCCCGTCCTGATCCTTAGCTCGGATCTCGTCTTCCTCCCGGGCGATAAAGCGCTTCACCCGGGACATCAACTCTGACATGGATTCTGGGGTGTCCCCGGCCAAGTCCTTCCGCAAGTCGCTGCCGGGGATCAGGGCATGCTGGAAGGCGTAGATGGCTATCGCCTCTCTTGCGCCCTCGATCTGGCTGTAGATCGCCCAGAATCGGTGGGTGAACTTGGCGAGAGTTTCGCCCTGCTTCATTCTGAGGGCGATGAGGTCCCCTTCCTTCTTGGGGACGACGGTGTAGGCCTGGAACTTCTTCAGGAAGGAGAGCTGGAGCTCCTTCCAACTGGAAATCGACTGCTCTGGTAGAGAGCAGAACCACTTCAGGGGGAGGTCACCCAAACTGGAGGAGAAGATTTTGCAGTTTAGGTGACCCTCGTTTCCCCAGATGGACATCTTCTGGGAGAAGTGTCGGAGGTGTGCAGATGGATCGGACAGTCCGTCGTAGGGGACGAACCGCGGGACGGAGAACTTCCTGGGCAAGGGGGTGCGCTCGATCTCTTTTGTGAAGGGCGAGCCCCCGAGATCAGTGTGACCGCAGAGCTGCTTCTGGTCCCGCATGTCCAAGTTGTGCTGGAGAGCCAATCTGACACGTTTGTCAAATAGCTCTTGCTCGTCGTCCTTCTCCGGAGTCTGAGCTCGGTGCTTCCGCTTGGGATGGCTATGAGTTCGACCATCGCGGCTACGGTGACTCTGGCTGTTGCTCGAGCCTTCGTCACGAATCTGGCTCCGTTTTTGGTCCAGATGATGTCTGAGGTCCTCACGAGGAGGCTGGGCTGCCCTGCTGGGGGCGTCCTTCTTTTTTTCCCTGAGGCTCAGAGACCGGCCTCAAGGAGGCAGCTTGTGCCGCCTTCAGCTGTTGTTGGACCCGCTGGAGCTCTTGAACTAGCTGCTCCTGCTTCTGGAGAAGAGCGTCTTGTGCTGCGACGTCTCCTTCAGCTGCAACAGCTTTATCTTTGCGGGGACGTTCGTGTCGACGCTCGTCGCGCCTGGGTGGCACGGTTTCGTCCGCTGAGAGCGAGGCCTCGACTCCCTCCTGGAATGGGATCTCGACAAAGAGTTGGGAGCCCAGACGACCCTCGCCTGCGGATGTGCCTTGGATCGTTCGGGACCGTCCCTGAGGAGGGACTTCCGCTGGCGGTGGTGGCAGCTCGAGCGCTGCTCTTGAGGATTCTACCCCCTTCTTAGCTTTCGGAGGCATGGCTTCTGAGAGATTGAGGTTTAGAAAGATTGGGAAGGTTTTGAGAGGTTTGGATGGCTGGGATATTTCTTTCCCACAGACGGCGCCAATTGTAGGTGCAGAAAATTATGACCCACAATAAGAGGGTGCCTTACCGGACTTATCCGGGAAGATGATGGTGTCTGGAATGTCTGGATGCCGTCCGAGAGCCTGAAAGGGAGAAACAAACGGTCAGAGGACCCTGGCCTGAGCGGCGCAAGGCTCTCCGATGCCAAAGTCAGTATGTGAACTGGAACGATGGAAGAGAGGGAGAAGAGAGACAGAGTAAGGGCTCTGTGAATGGAATTATGCGTACCTTGCATGGTGCATGAAGGTCTATTTATAGAGGTTTGGATCGTATCTCTCAGAGAATATCTTGGTGTGGGTCCCATGATCTGACTGGGAAGTCATGATCAGCCCACAAAGTAATAAATGCAGTCTAATCCGGCCCACTCAGCATTTAATGCTAGTCGGGTCAGCCCACATTGCATTAAATGCGTGTCTTGTTGGGCCAGATTGTGTTGGGCGCCTTTGGCGGTAGGAGTACCAGCGGATCTGCCCTCGGGCCTTGCCCTGATGTGGCCTCAGCCGCTGGATGCTGCCATGTGGCGATCTGGTGAAGATAGTGGGCGGCTGGATGTCGTGTCTGTCCCACTAGATCGTGACCCTATCTCTCCACGTGCCTGATGACGTGGGGAATGAGGACCCTGTCTCTCCACGTGCCTGATGACGTGGCGCAAGTGAAGGTTCTTTCTTGCTTCGTCTACTGTCCTGGCTTCTTCAGCCGAGGTAGAGTCTTCTGCCGAGATGGCACTGAGGTGGCCCAGCCGAGGTGGACTCCTTGCCGAGATGACGCCCGAGGTGGGCCAATTCGGCACTTGTTGCCCGGAGATGCTTGATGTCGGCCAAGGCCTCTGTCCTGGTAGCCGGGATGAGATCGGTGCCACGTAGACGGCACGCGGATGGCACGTGAGGATGCTTAAACCCATCTGATGGCTGTGATTAGCTTAATCCTGTAGCTCTGGAAATCTCCCCACACACTTTCCAAGAAAGTATTAGCGACATTGGGAAGCCTTTGTGCAAACAAGCCTATATTCTTTATTGCATGTTACCTCAACCTCTTATTGCTGCTGTAGCAAAACACAAGTGTTCTTTTTATTTTTTTGCTAGACTGTATCACTGGTTATGGAGTGGTATTACCTAGATGAAGACCATGGATTGGTATCTAGTCAATATTGGTGAGACTGAGGTGCATTGCCGCTAAGGTATAAGTGGTTTGGCAAACTTAAGTGCTTTTCTTTGTAGTATGGCTGTGCTATAATCTCCTAATCCTAGCCACCGAAAATAAAATTACAATACCAAATGTAAAGAAAACTAATACATAGAAAAGTTGAGCAATAACACCACCACACTATATAGCAAAAAAGGATTAGAAAACATTCTTCTAAAATGTTAAACAAACTAAAGAATCTTTGCAATATATAGTTTCCATTAGGGTAAAATAAGGCTTACACCATGCCACTCTGGCGTACAATGGAGATTTGGGTTTTTTTTTTTATGGTAAGACAGGATAAACAGACTTTGAGATAATTATGTAAATTTTAGAATATAGAATATATATATATTTGTATTTGTATGATGGAAACCTGAAGTCCTTATAAAAAATGCATTCTATACCATCATATTTTGAGTAATATTTGTAGCAAGATCCACTTCCTGCAATATACCCTTTCTTAGCATGAAACAATGAAAAACCTGAAATTCCTTATAAAATAGGAAGACATTCTATACCATCAAAAATTTTTGACGAATCTTTGGAGAAGGGTTCACTTCCTATAATATACCATTTCTAAGCAATGCATTATGAAAATTACGTGAAATTATAAAACATGAAACATTCATTTTGTACCTCCTCACTTGATTTTTATATGACGTGAATGAGAAGTATACACACCCCAAGAATTTATTGGATATTGTGTGGTCAAAATAGCATGTTCAATGAGTGCTTGGCTATTTACAATATAGGAATGATGCACATGCTATAAACCCCAACCTACAACAAATGAAATATTTCATTCTCTTTCCTATAAGAATGTTACCGTGTAGGCAACATGATTTTCCCTGTCAGCCTAATTCAGTTGAAAATGAAAGACAAGGTTTGGTATGTGTATCTCATAGAACTCCAAAAAGCAGCAAACAAGAGGAATAAAGACAAGCCTTGGATCGTACCGCCAGACACTTGACTACTTTGTTTCAAACAACACTCGAAAGCACATGCCGACAGAAACACTATCTCATGTTTTCAACCCCAAAAAACTATCTCACCGCAAAAAAATATGTCGAAATTTCCACGCATTATTGTGAAGGTCTCTTCCCTTTCACACAATGTGGCAGTTCAAATATTGATCTTAACCTCTACTCATTGTTTACAAGTAATCCAACCACAAGCCTGCATATGAAAGGGCTTGGAAGTGCCCATAGTAAAAAATAGGACGCTTGATGAAATTTATCAAGCCAAAACATTCCCCTTACATCTCACTTCCACTGCCTCCCTTTTGTATTCACTAGAACTTCTCTGTAGTGACTGGCTTAGTGAAAATATCAGCTGCATTTTCATCTGTGAATCTTCTCAACGGAGATCTCACCTGTAGCAACCCAATCTCGAATTCTGTGATGCATAACAACAATGTGCTTTGTTCTGGCATGATATACCTGATTCTTCGCCAAACATATGGCGCTTTGACTATCACAGTGTATTGAGATTGATTCTTGCTTAATCCCGATTTCATTCACCAAACCTCTCAACCAAATTGCTTCCTTAGAAGCCTCTGCAAGTGCCATGTATTCTGCCTCTGTAGTGGATAATACTGTTGTAGACTGAAGCACCGATCTCCAGCTTATCGGTCCGCTTGCTAATGTGTAAACATAGCCTGTGGTGGATCTTCTTTTATCCAGATCCCCTGCAAAATCAGAATCTACATATCCCACTATACTTTCTGGTCCCTGTTTTCGTTCAAACAATATTCCCAAGTCTTTGGTGCCTTTTAAGTATCTTAGAATCCACTTTACTGCATTCCAATGCTCGTTCCCTGGATTCGCCATGTACTTACTCACCACACTAACTGCTTGAGCAATATCTGGTCTTGTGCAAACCATTGCATACATCAAACATCCCACCGCGTTAGCATACGGTATCTTGGACATATCTTCAATTTCATCGTCCGTACTTGGAGATTGACTGGCACTTAAATTGAAGTGACTTGCAAGTGGAGTAGACACGGGCTTGGCATTCTGTATGTTAAACTTCTCAAGTACTTTTGAGATGTATTTCTTTTGTGATAACCACAGCTTTCCAGCCTTTCTGTCCCTCCTTATTTCCATACCCAATATTTTTGTGGCCGGCCCAAGGTCTTTCATGTCAAACTCCTTTTTCAACTGAGATTTCAGTTCTTCTATTTTTGACATGTTCTTACATGCAATAAGCATATCATCCACATAGAGTAGCAACATAATAAATGAATTATCATCATGCACTTTAAAGTAAACACAATGATCATACTCACATCGATAGTAGCCAATCCACAACATGTAGGAGTCGAAGCGCTTGTACCATTGCCTTGGTGATTGTTTCAGCCCATACAATGATCTCTTCAATTTGCAGACATAGTCTTCTTTTCCGACTTCTCTAAATCCTTCAGGTTGCTCCATGTAAATTGTTTCCTCCAAGTCACCATGAAGAAAAGCTGTCTTTACATCTAACTGTTCAAGCTCCATATTGAACTGTGCTACTAATGCCAGCAACACCCTGATAGATGTGTGCTTCACAACTGGGGAAAAGATCTCATCATAGTCAACCCCTTCTTTCTGTAAGTACCCATTTGCTACTAAACGTGCCTTGAACCTTGGTGTTTCGTTTTCATGTGGGACTTCCTTCTTCCGAAACACCCATTTGCAGCCAACTGATTTTCTATCTTTGGGTTTTGGAACTAACTCCCAGACGGAGTTCTTTTCGAGAGATTCAATCTCATCCATCATAGCACCCATCCAACTCTCCCTATCACTGCTGTTCATAGCTTCTTGGAGTGTGGTTGGATGACCACTACTGGTGATAAGAGCAAAATGGACTTCATCCTCATCCCATCCAAACCTTTGAGGTGGTTTGATGCTTCTCTTTGCTCTTCCCTGTGCTAGACTTGTAGGTTCCTGCTGAACCTCTACTTCTTCCTCAGCACCAGATGTACTGGCCTCTGTTTGAATCTGCACAGATTTCTTGCCTTTATTATCTGTAAGAGGAATTATTTCAACAATTGCTTTCTCGGCATTGTGCCCTTTGACTTCACCATCTTGTTCCATGTTCATCATAGACTTTTCATCAAACGCTACATCTCTGCTGATGATCTTTTTCATGTTTACTGGATCCCATAGCTTGTACCCTTTCACTCCCTTCTCGAATCCGAGGAATATGCATTTGAGTGACTTGGAATCTAGCTTGGATCTCTCATCACTGGGAATGTGTGCGTATGCTGGACATCCGAATAACTTGAGTGTGGAGTAATCAACTTCTTTACCTGTCCAGACTTCTTCTGCAACTTTGCAATCCAAAGCTGCTGATGGTGACCGATTAACCACATAGCATGCGTGATTAACTGCTTCTGCCCAAAAACTTTTAGTCAACCCTGCATGTAGTCTCGTGCTCCTTGCTCTTTCCAAAAGAGTCCTGTTCATTCTTTCCGAAACTCCATTTTGCTGAGGAGTCTTTGGAACAGTAAAGTGTCTTGTGATGCCTTCATCCTTGCAGAATTGTAGAAACTTTTGACTTTTGTATTCACCCCCATTATCTGATCTCAGATACTTGACTTTTCTTCCTGTTTGATTTTCAACTTCTGCCTTCCATTCTTTGAATTTTTCAAAGACCTCAGACTTGTGTTTTATGAAGTAAACCCAAACTTTCTTTGAAAAGTCATCAATAAAAGTCACAAAGTATTCAACTCCACCTTTTAACTTAACTGGGGATGGTCCCCACACATCTAAGTGAATGTAGTCAATAATGCCTTTACTTCTACAATCTTTTCCTGCAATTTTAAAAGACACTTTCGTCTGCTTGCCATAAACACAGAATTTGCAAAAATCCAGCTTGCATGTTTACACACCCTTCAACAACTGTCTTTTATGAAGTTCTAACATGCCTTTCTCACTCATATGCCCTAGCCGCATATGCCATAACTGAGACTCATCAACGCTGTTTTTGTCTTCTGTGGAGACTGCAGCTCCACCTACAACTGTGTTTCCCATCAATTTGTAAAGGTTGTTACCCACTCTGGTACCTTTCATTAATACCAGAATACCTTTACTCACTTTAAGCAAGCCATCCTTTGCACTGAATGAACAACCTTTGGATTCTAGTGTGCCTAAGGATATCAAATTCTTCTTGAGTGAGGGAACATGTCTCACACCACCCAAAGTTCTAACAACTCCATCTGCCATTCTGATTGTTATGGTTCCCATTCCAATGGTTTTACATGCAGCATCATTACCCATTAGAACACTACCACCATCACATGGCTCATAAGTATCAAACCAATCACGATTAGGACACATATGATATGTACAACCGGAATCTAAAATCCATGTTTCAGATAGATTGTTACCTTGCGAGACCGATAGGAGTTCCACTTCCTTTTCTGAGGCAACGCTGGCGGAGTCACTGCTATCTGATTTGTCCCCAGCTTTATTCTTCCCATCTTTGCTCGCCTTGTAATGCCGACAATCTTTCTTCCAGTGCCCTTTCTTCCCGCAATGAAAGCATTCTGAATCTTTCTTGCTTTTGAACTTTGATCTAGAGTTGTTTCTTTTTGACTTACCCCTGTCCTTGGACCTGCCACGGTTATGCGAGCCTTCCTTGCTAGAAGTCCCTCTGCATGTGAATTACCTTTGCTAGGCTTTCTTCTGGCAGCATTAGAGATGATATCTAGAGTAACTTCCTCAAAATTGAGTGTCTCTTTTCCATATAGCATGGTAGTCACAAAGTGCTCATATGGGTCAGAGAGAGAATTCAACAATAACAGTGACCTGTCTTCATCATTGAATTTCACATCGAGCCTCAACAAATCACTGATCATCCTATTGAAAGTGTTCATGTGCTCCATCAGATCACATCCTTCTTCCATCTTCAACCCATACAATTGTTTCTTCAGGTGTAGCTTGTTTGTCAGATTCTTACCCATGTACATCTTCTCGAGCTTTTCTCATAGGTCCTTTGCAGATTCCTCTTCCACGTTGAACATAACTTCGTCAGAGAGGTACTGCTCAATAGAGCTCATGGCTCTTTCATCGATATCTGCCCACTCATCATCTTCCATCTTTGTAGGCTTCTTTGCCTTGCCAAGCAATGCTACTTTGATTCCTTGTTGAATCAAGATATTTTTCATTCTCCTTTGCCACAAGCCAAAATTAATTTTTCCATCAAATTTCTGAATTTCAAATTTGATACCTGCTGCTGTAGCCTTGTTTGCCATTATGTCTGAAATCTGCTCCTTTTTCAGAACTTCAAACTGTCAATCCGTTCCGTTAACTTTGTAGATCTCATCGACGCGAATATGTAGGAAGAAACGGAGCTCAAATCGGAGTCCGGATGGCTCCGAAAACTAAGAATGAATTCTGGCCGTAAATCTGGTCAACTCTGTGGTTTGACCGAACTGTTGACGTGCTGCTGATGTCAGCGCTGCTGGCTGCTGCTACGCTGGGCTTTTCCTGCACAGGCTGGGTCAGGTCAGAACTGACCCAGGACCTGAAATGCTGAGCTGGGCTTCCTGCGCGCAAGCTGGGCCAGGTCAGAACTGACCTGGACTGTAACTGGCCTGGAAAGAATCTGATGCGCTGGGCTCCTGCGCACGGGTCAAAACTGACCCGAAGTTGACCTGGCCTGGAAACTGACCCAGATCTGGGTCCTGCCTTCTTCTTCTTCGTCGAATGGGTTCTACAACCGAAAGGAAAACACAGCGTCTTGCTGCTTCTTCCTTCTTCCTTTCTGGTGATGACGCAGCGGCGGGGACCGGCGATGGCCGGCGACGGTACTGCAGCGCGGCGGCGGACCAGTCCGGCGAGAATTGCGCAGCGGCGGCGGCAGCAGGGTGCATGTCTCTGGTTCCGGCGGTGGGCGAATCCGGATCCTTCTTTGGTTCCGGTGATGACTGGACGCGGCACCTTGATTTCCGGCGACGTGCGGACGATGTGCTGCGCACACAGGTAACAGCAGCGATATGCGTGGTTGGGTTCTGCACAGGTAGTCTCTCGGCTGTCTTCTCCGGTATGCAGAATCTCCGTCAGTCTGATCCACGTGGCCCGCCTGATTGTCGGATCACAGTATCCTCCAAACCTTGATCCTCGTGCAACCCTAACCCTAAGAAGTGCTCTGATACCAATTGTTAGGAAATAATTAGGGTAAAGCACGCTCAATCAATCACAAGCACACAAGAAACAAGAGATTTACGTGGTTCGGCAATTGCCTACATCCACGGGACTATGAGCGTTCCGCTCGATTTCACTATGTAGGAAATTGGGCAACTCGTTACAAGGATATACCTCTAACACTTAGCCTACTCTCTCCCCCAATAGATCTCAATCTTGCTCTCACAGTCTCTCCCCTTACAATGCTCTCTTGTTCTCCCTTGCTTTATGTGATGTAACTTACAAAGAATAACCCTAGAGAGTATATATGAAGAACTCTGCCCTAGTTTACTTAAGCCCTAAGTAAACTATCCATCAAGGCCCAATGGACCTTTTGAGCCAAATCCAACACTCCCATCCCCCACCTCTAATGAAGACACAGATGATAGAAGAAAGAAATTCAACGAACACATTTTCATTTAGATTCCTTCTCAACTATGGCCCTGCTACATGTCACTGTGACAGCCGTAGCCTTGTTTCCACTAGAGGAGTTTCAGTTGAGTAAAAACTAAGCAAAAATGGTGTAAGCTTGCAAATCTAGAATGATCACAATAGATCCTTATATAAAATAAGAAGAAACACTTCAACAAACGGACCTCTCTATACCACCCCAACGAAGTGCAACCCTACTCGACAGATACACAACATGACTCACCCATCTCCAATAACAAAGCCTCCATCCATATATGCTATCAAACATCAATAAGCCATTGTGGATAATCCTCACGCCCACAAATCAAATTTCCAAAACTTACCAAAAGCTCCTTACATCGATAACTACCTCTAAAAAATTGAAATAACAGGTTATGGCAAAAACATTTTACCAAAAGCACTCTACTTCTGCACTCCCATAGAAAAACCTTGCCGAGTGCATTGATAGCCATGATCACTTGCTGGATATTTGCTACTTTTGCAGATGATTCCTCCAAACTATGCACTTTGTCATTTAAAAGCAACATCCCAACCTACATTGAGTATAGGTTATTAAGACTAGTTGTAGCAATTGCTACTGTCAGTGGACACAGTCTAGTCAAAGGAAGTTCGCAAAAATAAAACAAAATAAAAATATTCCGGATTGGGAACATAATACATATCTGTTGACAGAGAGGAGTGAGCAATGCAGAAAGATACTCTGAATGCTTTTCAGGTGATACATCTTCCATCCCAATCAATAGGCCAATTGACTGTCAACCAAACAAAAACACACAACAAAGTGTACTGTGTAAGTAATAGCATACTACTTAAAAAACTCAAATAATAGAAACAGTTCATTTACCTTAAACAAAATCTATGATATACAAGAAAGATATGTTATTTTGATGAGGAATTCATTTAAGTTGCAAGAAAACTTGTAGCAAACATTTATGGTCATCAGAACCATTATCAAAGCAATTCTCACTACAATCATAGCAACAGGAGTAGCTGCACCAAAAATACATTGCAAACATTCCAAATCCACAAATAAAAAGAAAAAGTTAAAGATGGGAAAGAAAAGCTAGAAAAAATTCAGTGGATACCATTCATCGATAGCCTTTCCCGTGCATCTTCTGTGTAGCTAGACATCTGCTGAGAACTAGGTGGATAGAAGGAACATGTGTGTTTGTGGACGGAGATGGTGCAGGGAAACACATACAGGCAAGGGCAAAGAAAGCACCGATCACAGCCCCTGGCAAGGGTGACATTCCCACCTATGTTGTTGGTGTAAATGCTGATGCCTACAGCCATGATGAGCCCATCATCAGCAATGCATCTTGCACCACCAATTGCCTGGCCCCCTTTGTCAAGGTCCTTGATCAGAAGTTAGGTAATCCCCATCAACCTTGATGCGGTCTTGGCTTTCTTGACCCCAATCCCCATCAACTAATATAAGCAAGGAGCCGGAATCCCACGACCATCGCACACAAGATCAAGACTATGACACAATTCTTGTTGAGCCAAACGGCCTTCACCGAAGGGAAGTCCTTAACCTACCCTAGTCCCTGCACCCAGACCCAATCGGCCAAAACCTACCCCAGCCCCTCCACCCAGACCCAATCGGCCTACCCCATTGCCAATCCACAATCCCCAAGACCTAATTGAGACCCAAGAACCTTCAATCGACCATCTTCAAAACCTGTCCATCCCAATCGTAAAAAAAAAAAAAAAAACGAGCCCCTGCCCAAATCTCCTTTCCTGCTTCCTGACTCCTAGCCCAATCCGTCACACACATCATCACCGAGCAGGCACCATCGTTTTGCCCCAACCTCAAAACCTCGGACGAATCAAATCCCCCTTTGATTCTCAGTCGGCAGTCCCAGAACCAAAAAAAAACCAGAGAAAGAACGAGGAAGAGGAGACGAAGGGAAAGAAGGCGTACCTGGATCTGCTCCAGTCGTCTCTTCTACAGCTTCACCCACTGAGTCTCCACGAGACGTTGCCGGAAGGGAGAGGTCTGAGTACTTCCTTAGTTCCTTCACATGAGACGCCAGTGAGACATATATTTGGGCACGAAATGAAAGAGGTATTTGGGGCAGTGACGAACGGGCAAGCGCGAGAGAGAAAAAGTAGCGCGAAGATGAAAGGTATTTAGGAAGCGACGGTCTGAACTGATCGATATTTTTAATGCGTTATATGACGATAAATCTGCTGTGGTTATGAGAAAAACGAGAGTGGAAAATCATCGCTATTATCGACAGTTTTCAGCCATCGGCAATCCCGTAAAATTTCGTCGTTTCTCACCCATTTTGAGGTAGTGTCGGTTAATTCGGGGTTTACGGGAGTAAGTATGTGATCGCGATCCGGGGGTTTAACGGATCTCGGGCCCGGGTCGTGACAAGCTACTTTTGATGTATATGGTTTGATCGTTTTACTGTAGCTATAGTTTCTCATTTTGGCCTTTTTTTGTGCGGGATCTGGTTATTATTTGCTTGATTTAGGGTTTTTGTAGGTACATTTGTGAATTATCTCTATGGTGAGATGTCGAAGTGCTTTGGTGTGGATCGATATGAATCGTTTTACACTGTTGGTATATGTATATATAATATATATAGGGCCGGCTCTCCTCAACTGCAGTTGAGGAGAGCGTCCGCTGGAATCATGTGGTTGAAACGTGTGGAGATTTGACTGAACGAATTTGATCCCCGCCCAGCACATTTCATTTTCCCCCTTTCAAAGCCCTCTTCCATCTTCGTTCCTCTCTCTCTGCGATCTCTCTCTCTCCCATCTCCATCTCGCCTGCGATCTCTCCATCTCCATCTCCCTACGACGAGGCTCATACTCTCTTCCTCTCCATCCCGCTGCGATCGAGTTCGCTGTCGAGATCATCCCTCCCGGCGACCCTCTCGCCTGCTGTCTCTCTCTGAAGATCTCGTCTGCGGTCTGCGATCTCTCTCTCTCCCATCTCTCTCCTGCTGTCTCTCTCTCCGAAGATCTCGTCTGCGGTCTCTCTCCCCCATCTCCATCTCGCTGCGGTCTCTCTCTCTCCCATCTCGACGAGGATCTCTCTCTTCCTATTGCCTTTGCTCGAGCTCGTTGCTGCTGCGTCGCCTCTCCCTCTCTCTCGCTGAGAAGACGTGTAAGGTCTGTGACCTTACTGGGTCACGTTGGGGCCCAATATCAGGCCCTGACCCGTTTAATTTGTTATTATTTTATTTAATTGTATTTTAGATATTCAAGTGGGTTTAGATCATGAGCGAGTTTCTTTTAGCATTAGATTAGTGTCTCTGAAGTTTCATTTGATTCCGAGTTCGTTTGATCATAGCAGGGGGTAGTTTACAATTTAGGAAAAATTGAGTGTTTTTCTGAAATATTCCAAACGCTGTGATTTTGGGTTCATTGGAAAAGTCTCATCGTTCTGATGATTTTTGTCTCTTGATTCGTCGCGATCCGACGATCAGAAAACCCTTCAAGTGGTCCATCCTTCACCAGACCCACTAAATGGGCAAATTAGTCTTTTCCTCTTCTTCTTAATTAGGGATTAGCCCTAATCTTATTCTTCTCTGTAACTAAAGCAACTGTAGCCTCATATCTTCTTCTTTTTCCTTTCTCAAGCCCGGAGAGATCAACTCCGTGATCCGAACCGCTCATCTTCATCCTTGCGATCCCCTCTTGCTTCCTGTACCAATTAGGTAAGACTTCTCACAATCTCATATTTTTCACTTTATCAGTTCTTTGGTTAGATTAGGTCCGATCTTAATTCTTTTCCTTCCTATCTCCTTATTGGCTTTCTGAATTTTGATTTATCGGGTTAGATCGTGGATTTTGGGGTAGAAAAGCTTCTCCTCAAATTTCACCAAATTCCAATCTTCTTCTTGGTTAAGGCAAGTAGATCTGCAATTCATATATAAGCATGTATGTTTGTTTTCATTTGATTGGCTATGTTTCCTGTAGATTTCCCTTTAATTCCAAGCATGTTTCTTATTGACTTGGGATTTATATGTTAGGTTAGATTTTTGGGTAATTGGAATGAAATGGATAATTGATGATAATGGGTTGCTAGAATTGTTTATGTAATGGAATGGAATGGATGGAAAGAATTGTTGGGAGAGCAGGAGGCTCTATTTTATGCAAGTTATAGCCTCTGGAAAGGCTTAGAAATGGAGGAGAATGATTGGGGATGAAATGGTTTCAGAAATGGCCCGAAACTATGCAAATTCCATTATTCGGTCAGAAAACCCGAGAGCATGTTTTACACTAATTTTGTACAGAATTTCGGTTAGCCGAAATTTGAAATTCGGTTAGCCGAAACCAGCACGAGGGTCAGCCAAATTATCATTTTCGAATGCCCATAACTTTTAATCCGCCCGTTGGGATTCTACGTATAATATACCGTTGGAAAGCCCTTGAAACGTAGAATCCAATGGTTCTGGTTTCATCACAATCAAAGGTCGTAAAGTGATGTAAATACTTGGATTATTAATCCAATTCATGTTTTATTGGAAATGAGACCTGTAATCTAGGATTTGGGACTTAGATGCTGGAAACCAGTAACCTACTATCACATGACCATAAATGGGATTGAAATCGAATCACGTGGCTTGGTGTGAATTCGACGGGTTGTCTAGGTATTCGTGTGTTACGAATGCTCTAACCGAATACGTTTGGAACTGAATCGTTCGGTACTTCACATGATTGTACACCGAGGGATGTTTCCCTAATAGTATCGTCGATCCAAATTCCACACGTACTTTGTTAGGATTGTGGAATACAGGGATGACACCACTTGCCTAGGATTGGATTGTAACATCTCCTTGACTTTTGACTTGTATCCGTTGTTTATGTTCCTTGTACACTCTCTTGGCATAAAACACGTAATCAATTATTAAACATAAATTCTTATAGAATTTAGGACTTGGACCTGACTTAGAGTATACTTAGGAACCTTTGTCTTGTATTGATAAACATGACTGGCTAGTAATGAAAGGGATTATCACGTGGATCACTTGTCTTATATTGTCTTGAATAAGACAATCCCTATGATCTTGTCTTGTACTTGGAGCTAGCCAGGCTTGCTTGTCTTGTTGTTCTTGTGTCAGAACCACTTTGTTATTGTTTGCATATCGTGGCCATCTGCAGTTTGGGGTTTAATGACGAACCGGTTACTCGGTTGTCGGGGTGGGCAGTCGGCGTAGGACGACGTTCATGGCGTTGAATAGCCGGGAGCGGGCTAGGACCATGCTGCTATTCTCAGGACAGGGAGCTAGGATCCCACTGGAGCCGGACTTTGGTATCAGTAGTCCAAGGGGATTGTTACTGGTACCCCGGGAGGTGGCTTTGGACATCCTCGGAGTCTCCCTCTTGTTCTTGTTTTGCATTGCATGGATAGTGGTTATTGTTAGAGGTTTGCTAGGATCCCTATTATTGTTTCTATGGATTTTATTCTCGCTTTATGCCTAGTTTCGCTTTACTTGTACTCGCATAATTATTACTTGTCATTACTCTATACTTAATGCATGTCATGTTTATTATGCTTTGCTTATCTATTGCTCAACATGTCGTTGACTCTGTTCCTTGGTGTGCAGACACCTCAGGTGAGAACTACTATGAGGAGCAGACCGGTGAGGAGATCCCAAAGGATCTCTAACCAGCTGAGGAGGCACGAGAGTGGCGTGCCGATGACGTAGAGTAGCGTCATCACATCCTGGCACGAGAGAGATACATTTGGGATCCATTAGATTATATTCTTTTATTTATTCTCTCGTTGGACCTTTACATTATTGACTTTTGTTCTTTATTGACTTTGTTTATTGGGATGGTCAATGTAATAAATTAACTTATCTCTTTAGTTTTGTTCATTTACTCTTGCAACTTTAATGTTTAATGAGAAGTATTATTCACTGATGATATTCATGAATATCTTGAGGCTTGAAATATTAAATCCTCACCGCGGACTACGATCCGTGGGCCCAAAGGATAAAATTTTTAATTAGTCCTAAAATTCACTCTCCGGATCCGGTTATTTCTTTAATCGGGTTCGGGGGACGTGACAAGACGTCTCTATCTGCTGCTCCCTCTCTCCCGCGATCGTCTCCCTCCCGCGACACTCCCGCCTACTCTCTCCCTCTCCCGCGACCGACAAGTAAGGAATCTGCCCTCCCTCTACTTTTCATTTTATTCGTTAAATGCTCTGCAACCAATAGAAATGGAATGTGGGTTTTTTTTTTTTAATTTCTGTACAAGGTCTGGGTTTTGATAGATTTGACAGATTCAGTTTGAGTTTGAGATTTTATGGTTTGTGGTGGGGAATTGACGGTTTGGGGTTAGGGATTTTAAGGTATTCGGCTTTTTTAAAGTTGAATTTAATCTCAGGCTAAGCTGCATAACTCATCGACCAACCTTTCATGGTTGACAAAGCCAAAGAACTAGTTGTGGTTTAGATGAACTTCATTTACAGCTGAGTCCATTGTATTTTTTTTATTTTTTTTTGGTTTTTTTATATACTTGTAGAATCTTGTCATATTTGTTATGGTTGTATGTTAAAACAAGGGCAACTGAGGACACATTTGTTCTTCTGACTATGAAATTTGGACATGGTTACATATTAGGGAAGAAGTCTTTGGACAACACACCCATTTGAATCTTATAAACTGATTGTAGATCATTTGGTTTGTATGTAAATCATTACATGTCGCCGACAATTGTGTTATTCTTTGCCACATCATTTGGTTTGTGTGAATCTTGAACTCTTGTATTCTCATTTATGGCTAAATCAAAGTTTTCTCATTTATCTGCTACATATACTACACGTTTTATTTTTTTTTCCATCTGTTGATTAAATATTCTGCATTGGAGTAGTCATGGAATTGTTTCTTTGGGTCTTTTATTCATGACCAATTTTAATCATTTGTGATCCAGATTGCATATGGATATGACCTCCTCATCATCATCAGTTGTCCACTATCCAGTTGTGGATGAAAACATGACACCAAAATTGGGCATGCATTTTGATGATTTAGATGAGGCATATAACTTTTATAATGCTTAAGGAAAACTCGCTGGATTTAGTATAAGAAAAGAATCTAGCAATAGAGGTAAAGATGGAGAGGTTGTATGGAAGCGATTTGTCTGTTCAAAGGAGGGTAAAACAGATGAGAAACATTCGATTGATAAGGAACTTGTTCAAAGACTTCGAATGGAAACAAGATTCGATTGTAAGGCTAAGTTGCAAGTGAAACTTGATAAGTCAGGTGGTTATGTGGTATCCATGTTTGTTCCTCAACACTCTCATGCCCCCACTACTCCGAGTAAGAGATTTATGTTGAGGTCGCATTGTGAAGTGCCGGAATCAAAGCGATAACTTATAAACACTTATGATTCAGCAAACGTGGGAAGCAAACAACAAATGCAAGTGTTTGCATCTCAATCTGGGGGACTAGACAAAGTTGGATTTACAGATACGGATACCAAAAGTCACCGTAGGATGAAAAGGAAAAAAAAAAGGGGACTAGATGGACAGCTACTATTTCAACTCTTTGAAAACCGCAAAGAAATGGAAAATGGTTTCACATATACCATAAAGCGAAATGCAGATAAGAAGATAACACATGTGTTTTAGGCAAATGGATCATTTTATTCGGCTTACAAAGTCTTTGGTGATGTGGTGACATTTGATACAACCTATAAAACTAATTGTTATGAACTTATTTTTGGCGCATTTGTAGGTTGCAATAATCATGGGCAAACAACTTTATTTGGATTTGGGTTTCTACCAAATGAAAAAACGGAGTCTTTTGAGTGGTTGTTTAACACATGGCTTGAAGCCATGTCATTTAGTCCACCAAAGGGTATTATAACAGATCAAGATCTGGCAATGACAAAGGCCATAAAGAATGTCATGCCAAACACCGTTCATCGGTTTTGCCTATGGCACATTTTGGACAAGCTGCCTATGAATTTGGGAGGGGTTCATATTCACAATGAGGGTTTAATAGATCAGAACAAAAAAGTGTGTTCATAACTCTGACACTACTGATGAATTTGAGAGTTTTTGGAATCAGATCATAACAGACAATAAGCTTAAGGAGAATGATTGGTTGGCGGATATATTTAAGATTCGTCATATGCGGGTTCCGGTATATTTGAAGGAAAATTTTGTTGGTGGAATGTCGACCACTCAAAGAAGTGAAAGCATGAATACATTTGTGAAGCAGTACGTAGAGTACAAGAATTCTTTCATTGATTTCATATTGCGTTTTGACGCTGGGGTTGAACATCTGAAGTACCTCGAAAAGAAAGAGAATTTCGAAAATAGCAATGGGAGGCCTAAAATGAAGACATGTTCACCGATGGAAAAGAAAATGGCCGAAGTATACATAAGAAACTTATTTTATAAGTTTCAAGATGAGTTATTTACCACCATGTCAGTTGCAGAAAATATTGTTTACGAAGATGATGTCTCCTCTAAGTTCATTCTGAAAAATTATTATGATGAGAAGGAAATTAAAAGAGAGGTTTTATGGAAAAAGGACGAGAAGCATGCATATTGTTCTTGTAAGAAGTTTGAATTTGAAGGCATCCCTTGTCATGTTTTGACTATATATCTTGAAGAGAAGTTCTATACTCTTTTTACCCGAGCGTTACATTTTGAAGCGATGGACGAAGGGTGCTACAAAAGATGCAGTTGTGGACGTTGTTGAATCAGGTGGATCTGCTGGTGTTAACCCATGCTTGGCTAGACATAGTCACTTGTCATGTATGTTTGCAGGGCTTATTGACATAGCGAGTCAATCTAGAGTAGGTTTTGAGTGTTTAATCAGTGGTCATAATGAATTGGAAATGAAATTAAGGCAGCTGACGTTAAACAACCCATCAGACACAAGCATTGATAAAGGGAATGGACTTGTGGATAGTAATGTGGTTGAATATCGTGAGCTGGTGCATGTTGTAATGAAAGGACGCGCGAAGAGACTTAAATCATCGAAGGAAAAGGCACTTCCAAAAGAGCTTCTTTGTAAGGGTTGCAACAAGCGCGGTGTATCACATGACAAGCGAAATTGTCCGGTGTTGTTGAACATGTAAAACTATTTAATGAGAGTTTTCTTGTTATCTCCCATGTTTAATTTCATTACACCATTTCAGGACATACCTAACGGTTTAAAACCGTTACTAAAAAAATTTGTAACGGTTTTTCTGGGTCACAGTTTGGGCGTTTCTAATCTGTTATAAACATTCCTAACGGTTATAAACCGTTACAAACATATTAATTGTAACGCTTTATTTCCGTTACTGAAATTAGTTGCTAACGGTTTTAATACTCATTTGTGTTAATAATTTGAAATAAAAAAGTAACAGTTTTGCAAGTTTTGTAACGGTATTTTACACTTAAATATTTGTAACGGTTTTGTAAACTTTGTAACGGTTTTTCGTGCCAAATTTGTGTTACTGATTCATAACATTCCTAACGGTTGTGAAATCTTTTGTAACGTTTTTTAAGTGTTGCTATTCACACAAATTAGTAACGGTTTATAACCGTTACAAAACTGTTTCATATGTAAAAAAAAATTATCCAAAAACCACCCCTGAATATCGAACCTGTTGCATATATAAAAATGCCCTTTTACACGGTTCAAACATTAACAAAAAATCTCACACTTACATCCAATCAAATAATTTAAAAGCCTATAATTTAAAAAAAAAAGACCCCACCAAGTCCCTCACCCAGACTCAACTGGGTGCACCAACCACACCCATCTGAGGACAGAGCCCTGTTCTTCATAAACCAAGCTATAAAAGGAAACTACACACTCAGTGGTTTTACAAGAAATGAGAAGTTGGAGAACACTGTTGGGAGCTTTGATGAGAAAGAAAGGCAAAGGGAGGTTGGATTTTTTTAGAAGATTTCTAAGAGTGGGATCATAGAGAGGGCACAATCTGTACCTAAGCTACCACCAAGGCATCCAAAGAAATATAGCAAGATGTTAGCCCAGCATATGATTAGATAAGTGCAAAGCCCCCAAAATACTAGTATCTCATCCCAGGTTAGTAATGACATTATCAAGCCATAATTCCAACAGAAGGATGATACAAACTAAGCTGTACACCCGTTGATATTACATAAACAAAAATTTTAAAGCAAATACTCAATTGACATTGTTCCATCATTTTCAACCTTTGGATAAAATATAAAAAAACACAGTACATAAAATCAATAAACTGAGACCCCTAGAATCATTTTGGCCAACAAATTTCACCTGGCAGATGGGAATATAAGTTTATTATCATTCAGATTGAGGAGCAGCTCTCAATTATATTATCATTCAATAATAATTTAGATCCTTATTACAGTGCAAGGGCAGAACAACATGCTTTCCTACCATATTGCATTTTTATTACTGAACAGTATGCAAGAGATATTTCTTTCCATTTCTTTACCATTGTAACTGTGTGGAAAGAACCATGGAAGTCACACCAACAGCCTGGAGAAAGGTTTGGCATTAAGTAGCATACTTTTGAACATGATGCATTTAAGGAATAGTACTCATTTGAAATGGTTCCAGTAGTTTCAAAGAGGATTCAATTAATCCTTGCATTAGTGAAATGCCAATTGAAAATGAACATGAAAACGAAATAAATGAAAATGAAAACGAATACAAAAACATGTAGAAGAAAACAATGTACCTGGTACAAGACCACCACCAAGCTCCTTGGCAACCTCTATACCAAAGAGTCCAAACCTAAGTACCAAATACAACAATTATCAGCATTATATACTAAAATTCAGATACTTAAAAGAAGACAAAACACTCATTTTCCAAAAATATTCACACACACAGAGAGAGAGAGAGAGAGAGAGAAAGTAATGAATCCAAAAGAACTACTCAAAGTCTTTCGTACAAAAAGCCTCTCAAATTGTTAAGACATTTGCAGGCAGATTACCCAACAAAAACAATATAATGACACCATGGGACAAATTAAATGGAGTCTCAATCTCCATTCCAAGAGTCTCTATATTCTTAATATACCAAGTGTGTAAAAATTTCTAATGTAAAAGATTTCTCGAAATTTCAGCATAGTTTCCCCTGTACGTGTGACATTTAATTTTTTTTTTTACAACCTGCTAAGTACCTGTACATGACAAAAAAACACTTCATATAAACAACCCAATGCCCCAACACACTAAAAAGTCATTCACCATTACGTCATCAGTCATACACCATTCGACATTCTCTACTTTTAAATCATCTCCCTACCATGTTGATGTGTATACTATTCTGTGTATACTCTTATCAGCCCATTTGCAAGTGATTCCATTTTTCTTTGTTTTTGTTAGTTCAAGATACATCCAAACACACCTGAAATGCCTAACATGTTTGATGTACGTGTTGGCATATATGTGTTATGTTGGCATGTTGGCATACATGTTTCAAGATACATCCAAATAACCACTGATAGTCTATTAAGCAGGTAAAAGATGATCTCAATGATAAGTCACATTCTCAGCCCGTGACCTTTATGAAGAAAGAAAATTCTCAATACAAATAATTCTCAATGGACAGCTCATTCATAGCATTGATACAAAAAACCCACTTCCTTAAGCACCACCTGCACACACTTTGCATAGGCATATAAAATAGCTGATATCATGGACTTTTGGAAGATCAAAGTTATCTTTACCATGGTAAGTTCCAAAGAAATTGGCAAAATAAGTTTTGCAATTTGAGAAATATACCTTGATGGCTTCAATATGCCAGTCACATCACATAGTATCTTATTAACATTTTTCTTTGATGGAGAAAGCCGAACCAGACCAAGAATTCCCTACAAGAAGATTGCAATTAGAAAACATAAGAAAAGGGTAAGAAGTCGTAAAAATGGAGCTTTCAAAGTCATCTCTAGTATCTTCTCACACTAAAGTTGTATATAAGATTTCATTTTTTTTTTTTTTGTAGACCTCATTAGGGATATATTATGTTAGCTTCCCATGGACCCAGATATTGATACATCAAATCAAACTAGCCAGAAAAGTAAACACAAAAGACTTAAAGATTTAACTAAAAGAAGGGAACTCACATTGTCCAGATTTGGGAATGAAGTATTTGGATGTCAACAACAACAACTTCTTTGTAATTGAGGGCTTGAACCATTGGCCAGGAAAAATCCTTAAAGATATAATAAAAGGAAGGGAATTCAAACTGTCCTGATTTGAGAATGCAAGTACAGAGAATGAGTTAATGCTTGTCAATAAGGATGTGGAATTGAGGGAGAAGGATGCTTGTCAAACTGGCCATTATAATAATGAAATCTTCGAATGTATTTGGGTTAATAAATATGATAAATTCCAATGTATTTGGGTTTAATTCGTAACCTTTTTCAATCTGATCTGCAAAGTCAGGGTCTGCTGGTAAAGAATGTCAGCTGAGATTTTTTTCCTAATGCTCTACAGACCCTAGGATTTCCACCATGAACGCTGAGTTTTGCCTTGGCCCATTCATACCTACCCAGACCCACTAACATGAAGTGGCTCGTGGCCAACATACACTCCACAACATCAAATGTATTTACAGACTAATAACATCACAATGGGGTGTTTTGGAATCCTCGAATCTCAGTACCTAGCAATCAGCTTTTGTAAATCTAAGCTACTTGTAGACAAAATAGAGAATCTTCGTTTACAGGTTCGTGGAACTTCTTTACTATGAAGGGTTTAAAGACTTAAATTTTATTTGGATTTGATGGGTCGAAGTCTGAGTGGACTTGCTTAACATTCCATTGTTTCATGATTTGATCAATTAGTTATTATTTGTCTGATCCTCTCTCTCTGTTTTGTTCAGACACATTATGTTTTGCTGCTCTGTTCCTTTAAAGAACAACTGCAACAGCATGTTCGTGTAATGGAAGCAGTTATGGCATGTTGGGAACTTGAGCAATCTTTACAGAGCCTAACAGGTGACATCCATTTTTTTTTCCAATTTCATTTCATAATTTTTTGGTATGTGTAGAGAAAGCATTATTTAATTCTATAACAACTGGCGATGGGATGCAATCTTGTTTACTCAGTGAAAAAACCAATCCATATTGGCCGTATTGAGAATATTTTTCAACTCATGTTTACTAATATGCGTACAAGACAATCTGATTATAGAATAGTGTCTGGAATTGAGTTTGATGGATATACAGCAGCACATAATAATCAATTGATTTTGTAGACTTTGTTATACTGATTAGGAATCAGTTATATTAAAAATATTGAAAGCACTTGTGGCAGCTGGCAATGTGTTGGGTTGAACGGGTACATACTCTTATAGTGGCAGGTTTTGTAAAGGTGATTGCCAATTAGCATAATCATTTTTTCCTGTATTTTTCAATGTCAATGTCAATGTATTTGCTACTAAAAGCCAATTATCTGATAGAAAAGAACCATAAGCAAAGAAGTACTTCCAACCACAAATGATCAATCTACATCAATGCATTTTTTGGCACATATATAGCATATCTAACTTAAAATGATCAAGAATGTTGAAGTATAGCTTGGATGACACAATTGACAACTAATCAAATACAAATGAATAAGACTAGTGGTCAGATTAAAAAAAATAAAAAACTAAGTACAAGGAAACAAAAAACAAAAACAAAAACAAAATAAAAAAACTAGTTACCTGCTTATATTTCTTGTAGATTCGCTTGGTTACTATGTTCTTGGATTCATCAAAAAATGTGGGAACTTCTATTCTTTTAAATCATCTCCTCCCTGCCACAGCCCCTGCACGCTGCCAAATTGAAAAATCACCCCAATATATAACACTCCAATACAGAACCTGATATACATCATACCTTTCATCCGAGTCAAAAGTTGGTTTTGACTCCGCAATTTGTTATCTATTTTTTTCTTATTCTAGGGGATCAAATACAAATAAGAAAAAAGAAAGGAAACATATAGGCACCTATAAAGCTGTAATGAGGAAAACAATTAGTGTAAATGAGGAAAACAATTAGGAGAACATCCAAAACATGTACATTTTTAGGTGTCACAATTCCACACAGATCTTTCCCTATTTGACCTAGATGGAAAAGAAGTAATGAGAAAAACGATTATTGTAAATGACCCATTGAGATATGGTGGAATTACAATATATCAGACGGACTGGAGTAGGTAGAAACCACACAGAGAACATTATTCAATATCTTGAACTTTAGATGGAAAAGACAAAAGTAGATATTACAAATTAAGAAGATTGGAAATATTAAAGGAACCATAAATTTGCATGATATAAAAGAGTGATACATAATCTCAAAAGAGGAAAAAGAAGTAAATGGGGAATGCACAGTAAGCATCAGAATACAGTTTTTTATGCATAACGTGACACTTACTCTAGTAAGCATCAGAATACAGTTTTTTATGCATAACGTGACACTTACTCCTTGACTTTATGCATAACGTGACACTTACTCTAGTCTTTCGCTCTATCCCTCTTGCAAACAAATAGCCCCAAAGGAAAAAAAGGAATTAGATGTTCCAACAAAACTTGGAGAAAAAGGGGGACATGGGTTTACTTTATATTTTTCCATTTGGTCAGGCCCACCCGATTATCACCTGTTTTATCATCCTTCCTCAGCTAACTCCATTTGGCCAATCAATACCCACTGACCATTCAGATCAATACTCATTCAGATCAAACTTTGCCACATGTCTTTTACCGGTTAACAATTAAACAAACAAAGCCTACCATAAATAAACAAAGACTGCCTCACTTCTTAAATAATTGTGATTGTCCAACACCCAATATTAGACATGATGATACAGAGTACAGGGAAAAATCTCTTAATTAATTTATTCACTTTTTTCAATACTATTTCTTTGGTTCTGATGGACATGGCCTATATCCTATTTACTGATCAAGTTTTACAAATGAAGGAATGAAAGAGGTGGGCTTTCTTTGGTTCTCAAATCTCAATGTGTTGGTTTTTTCAAGATCCTCTTATCTAACACGTACCTCATTTTATGCCCAATATCAGGCTTGTATGTTCAAGTTGCATAGACTATGACTGTAAAAAAGCCCACCTCTTTGCCCCATTCTATCTTGGCCTCATAGCCACATCTGATCACATGGATGGCTTCTTTCAGCAACATTGTTGTATTTGTTGACTGCCCTATCCTGTTCCATGAAGGTGGGCGCAATAAAGACTAGAGAATGAACAAATCGTTTCTCCAAGCTTTTCTGTTACATTAGCAGCAACCTTCGCCTTCATAACCTAGACACAAAAGAAATGAAGTTAGCTTTATTTATGTCTTCTCTCTCTCTCGCACACAACCCAATGGGTGGAGAAGAGTGACATCTCAGTATGTTCTTAGCTTTGTACCAAATGATGAGAACCATTCCAACTTCCAACAATGGATGTCCATTCAACATCAAATAATAATAGTCCCAAGAGGCAATGGGAGGTTGATACAAGGATAGCAACAAAAGTAGAAAACAAGCCAACCATAATAAAATAAGAAATTGTGCAGCTACAGAAGACCATCACATGATCATAACTAAATTTTCAGTAGGATAAACAGATAAAGTTTTTCTAAAACTTAAATGAGCATCAATAAGCAACATGAAAAAACATAAAGAAGATGCCAACATCACCAGGCTGACACGTCCAAAGATTCTTAATCTATCTGAAATATCTGAAGCAGCAATGTGCGCTTAAGAAAATAGGTTTTCTTTTTCCATTTTGCATAACCTTGTGGTTGAACATAGGCGCATTTTAATAATTTAATACAGTATAACTATCAGAATCACCTTGAACTTCATAGCAGATTCCACACCTTTTTCCGGATAAAAATAAGAGTGAGCACCGTCCAACTATGTTGCGACCCTTGTCACAGATTCTAGTGAGAATCTTCTTCCTTTTGCTTCATCTCCCTTTCATTAGTTACAAAGTTCTTGTAGATGGAACTTGTAGCAGAGTTTTGGGTTAGATTTAGCTGGAGTTTGTCTAGTTGCTGACTTGCTGCTCTAAAATTCAGACATGCAAGTGTTAGTGGTTTCTCTGAATTCCTATCTATGTTAATGATACTAGCAGCAACTCTTGGACACCAGCAACAAGACTGCAGTGATGTTGGTTGTGTGACAAACTTAATAAATCTGGATTTAAAAAAAAAACTAGAAAACACTCTAAATAAAAAAGAATTGGATGGAAATAATTGGTGGAATATAGATTTCTCTTTTAGAAGTCCCGGATGACTATCAAAGTGAAAGTGCTAAAGCTTACAAATATTTGCAAGCCTGTTTCGTACTAATCCCCATCACTGTCCTTCCATGAATCCACCTATAAGATGAAAGATCAAATTAATTGATTAAATTTTGAATTGTTGTTCTAAATTCATCATAGAATCACAACTACTAGAATGTTATATGATGTCAGAGAACCCATAGAGAATCAAATTTTACCATAAAGGAAGACATACCAGCCAAACCTACCAATTGGTGAGAAACGTAAGTATCAAAGAAGAACAACATTTAACATATATGAGACAGTGCATATGGCCTAGGAAATCAACAATCCACCAAGATGAAGATTCAGAATAAGGAGGATCAAACAGGACCCACACGTAAAATGGGTCAGGCCTAAGCATATATATAGGACCCACACATAAACTGGGTTATGCACTGATGCATACTACATCCAGATTTAGACTTAGAATATATTGGATATGTACCCACTATACCCTACATTAATTCATGTTCCCCACCTGGCCTCATACTCAAATCTTATCTCATGATCTTAATATTAGCTTGATCTTATAAAAGAAATACATAATCATGTTTTACTATTGATTGATATACAGATGTACATTACTTCAACCTGCGACGGGTACTATCAACTAAAAAAATTGTGAGAAAGTCACAATGATAATGGAATAAGATAATAATAAATAATCTCCTAAAAATGATGTTGCAACAATAATGTCATAACTCCTTCCTTATTCAAATCACCTCATGGGCAATTACCATTACATTTCTAAACCAAGAATTTCCCATGAATTGTGCCATGAAATTGGGAAACATTGACCCTACTAAAGTCGTATCTGTGGTCCATTATTTTCGATAATCATATTAGCTTTTGAAATCTTAAACTTCCGAGAAATAATTCAGGTGAGGAACACAAGGGTCTACCCCAAAACATTGAGATTTACAAGTCCTGAAATTGTGGGTTATGATTCAGTTTCAATGATAGAGTACGTATCTAATCAGCTGGACCCAAGAAAAAAATCCACCAAGACCAGCTTATAAGCAGTCAAGCTTATAATTCTTTCTTCCAAAAAATCTTTCTTTGATTAAAAAAAAAACTTTGATTGGGAAGAAGAACACAGTAATGAAACGTATCAAGATCCACCAACTAATGAATTCAGAGGAAGAAAAACATGAAAATCAAAGGCCGTTCAAACAAAACAATCAGAAAGAAGCACTTACCATCTTCACCGCGACAATCTTCTAATTGAAAATAGGGGAAAAAGAGAAAGAGGGAATTGGAGCTAACTGAGAAAGGAGGAGCTTAAAATACAAAAACAAGTATGAGAAACCCTAGAAATTGGAGAGTTTGAATGAGAAAAGATGAGACCTTTGAGCTTCAAAAGGCTGCCGTTGCTTGATTCCATGAGTGATGAGACCTTTGAGCTTCAAACGGCTTCGAAATGCTTCAAATCATCCATTAAAACTCAGATATCAGTAAACTAATTCAAACTAAACAACAATCTCAACAACAAACTGAGATCAAGAAGGAGAATCAAACCAGAATTCTTGATCAGTCGATTGATGTTTGGATGCGTCGATCGAAGAACCACAAATCCACAAAAATGAAAGAAGGGCCTGGAGAGAGAGATCGAAAAAAACCGATTGGATCTCTTCAATGGCGACTTCAAAGAGAACAAGACTCCATGACCGATTCGCTTGAAGAGAGAGGGGGAGAGAACGAGAGAGAGCATCAGCGCGATGGACGAGGGTGGCTGCCTCTGAGATGGGTCTGCGCAGGGGGATGCGAGATGGAGAGAGAGAGGGCCAAGAGCGAGATGGAGAGGAGGAGATTGTGCTGCGCTTGGTTTCGGTGTGAGAGAGAGGGAGATGTTAAAAGGGCTTTAGCAGGGAGCGGGAGCAGGGCGGCAACAGGGAAAAAAAGGGGAGAAGGAAAAAGTGGGTTTCGGGCGCATTTTTGCTCCCGCCGAAAGTATTTTTTAACAGTGTATTAACGCTTACTTACCGTAACAAAATAATTAGTAAATCGAGTAAAATTAATGTAACACTTTAAAATCAATATTAACGCCCATAAAATGTTAGGAAACTAGTTACACTTAAAAACCGTTACTTATCAAAAACCTTGAGCGTTACTAATATCCTATTTTGGTGTAGTGTTTCATATAAAACTATTACTTATAAAAGTATATTTCAGGTTGGTTGATGCTGATCCAGGCCAGTCACTGGACTCTAACTTTGGAAGTAGAGGAAGCTCTGATGAGGAAACAGGTAATTAATTTTTTTCTTAGTTTAAGAATTTTATGATGATGAAGTCATTTCCCATTTTGTTCTATGCATTGGCCCATTTTGTTCTACTGTGAAACTTCTATGCATTGGCCCATTTTGTTCAAACTTTGAAACTCCATTGGATTGCATTTTCTGTTTGATCCACTGATCAACCTATCTTACAGGGTAACAATACTCAAATATGTTGATATTCTATTCTTCCCATATCCAAACACCCCTTTAGTATAAACCAATGCTTAAAATGCTGAGGCATGAGATATGGCATTCTATTTACTCAAAAGGTAGTGCATAAGGCTCCTGAATGCACCTTGAGTAAATAAGTAATTACGCCCTTAGTTGTAGTTAAGCCTCTTAATTGAGTTATCTATGGTTAAATTAACTGACCTCATGTTGCATGACTATTGCAGCTCAATGACTATAATGAAGAGAAGGTGTCATCTTTTGCAGTGTTTAACACATCAAGACTGCCATCATGACTTTTGTTATGCCCATCTTTTGTTATTGTAGATTTGATGAAGAATCACATTGAAGCCCACATTTTGTACATGTACTTTAATATGTTTGGGATTGATCAAGACTTATGTTTGTTGGTGCACAGCATTATGTGGCTGAACAATATGAATGAAAGGCATTTTTTTCAGTTTGAGATAGTACAAAAATGAGATTGCTTCAGCAAGGTTTTGAAATTTGTTAGTGTTGTGTGGTAGTTTATTAATGGATGGAAGTTGTCAAGGAATGCTTTCTGTTGTCGTATGAGTGTAAATTATTTCTTGAGTGTTTCCCTTGTTGAAAATTATGGAATGGATGGAATCAATGGAATTTGTCTAGGAATGTTATCTAGTCATGTTGCGGAGATTGTAATGCATAGAGAGACTTTTGTTGCAGAAATTTTTGCTGTTCCAGCTAGTACAGATTTTGTAGAAACACTTTTTTCTATTCTTAGATAGTGTAGTTAATGCGTTTGTTTCAGTTAGTGCAGATATTTAGAGGCCAAATTTAGTGCAGAAAACAGCAACACCCAAGTTTTAAAAAACCCACAATGATATCCAATTCAGTCTCAATGTATCAAATAAAATCCATTGACCAAACTGAACCAGCAAGATGGTAAGATAACAATCATAGTATTCTAAAATCAATTTGGCCCACAATGTTGTCCAATATATTTCAGCAGATTTGGCCCGACAGGATAGGAAAAGTGCGGGAGTTGAAAATGCGGCAAACGCGATTGATTCATCCCCAAAAATTACAGATTTGAAGTTCATCATATGGACTTCGAAACCCCCAAGTTTCGTCCAAAAACACCCTCGGGAAGTGGGTTGACCGGTGCCCAAACAGGGGTATTCAGCAAGGTTTCAGCAGATTTGGCCGACAGGATGGGAAAAGTGCACGAGTTGAAAATGCGGCAAACGCGATTGATTCCTTCCCAAAAATTGTAGATTTGAAGTTTATCATATGAAATTCGAAACTCCCAAGTTTCGTCCAATAACTCCCTCGGGATGTGGGTTGACCGTTGCCCCAAACTGGGGTACTCGGTAATGTTTCAGCAGATTTGGCCGACAAGATAGAAAAAGTGCAAGAGTTGAAAATGCGGCAAACGCGATTGATTCATTCCCAGAAATTGTAGATTTGAAGTTCATCATATGGACTTCGAAACCCCCAAGTTTCGTCCAAAAACTCCCCCGGTAAGTGGGTTGACCGGTGCCCCAAAGAGGGGTATTCAGCAATGTTTCAGCAGATTTGGCCGACAGGATAGGAAAAGTTCATGAGTTGAAAGTGTGGCAAACGCGATCGATTCCTTCCCAAAAAGGGCAGATTTGAAGTTCATCATATGGGCTTCGAAACCCCCAAGTTTCGTCCAATAACTCCCTCGGGAAGTGGGTGGACCGTTACCCCAAACAGGAGTACTCAGCAAGGTTTCAGCAGATTTAGCCGACAGGATTGGAAAAGTGCGCGAGTTGAAAATGTAGCAACCGGGATTGAATGCTTCCCAAAAATTGTAGATTTGAATTTCATCATATGGACTTCGAAACCCCCAAGTTTCGTCCAAAAACTCCCTCGGTAAGTGGGTGACCGGTGCCCCAAACAGGGGTACTCAGCAATATTTCAGCAGATTTGTCTGACAGGATAGGAAAAGTGCACGAGTTGAAAACGCGGCAAACCCGAGGGAGTTTTTGGACGACACTTGGGGGTTCCGAAGTCCATATGATGAACTTCAAATCTGCAATTTTTGGGAAGGAATCAATCGTTTTTGCCGCATTTTCAACTCGCGCACTTTTTCTATCATGTCTGACCAAATGTGCTAAAACCTAGCTGAGTACCCCGGTTTGGGGCACTGATTAACACACTTCCCGAGGGAGTTTTTGGACGAAACTTTGGGGTTCCGAAGTCCATATGATCAACTTCAAATCTACAACTTTTGGGAAGGAATCAATTGCGTTTGCCACGTTTTCAACTCGAGCACTTTTCCTATCCTGTCGGCCCAAATGTGCTGAAACCTAGCTGCGTACCCCTGTTTGGGGCACTAATACACCCACTTCCCGAGGGAATTTTTGGAAAAAAACTTGGAGGTTCCGAAGTCCATATGATGAACTTCAAATCTAAAACTTTTGGGAAGGAATCAATCGCGTTTGCCGCATTTTCAACTCGCGCACTTTTCCTATCCTGTCGGCCCAAATGTGCTGAAACCTTACTGAGTACCCCTGTTTGAGGCACTGGTGAACCCACTTCCTGAGGGATTTTTTAGACGAAACTTGGGGGTTCCGAAGTCCGTATGATGAACTTCAAATATGCAATTTTTGGGAAGGAATCAATCCTGTTTGCCTCATTTTCAACTCGCACACTTTTCCTATCCTGTTGGGCCAAATGTGTTGAAACCTTGCTGAGTACCCCTGTTTAGGGGGCTGGTTAGTCAACTTCCCGATGGAGTTTCTGGCTGAAATTGTGGGGTTTTGAAGATCATATGGCACACTCTAAATCTGAACTTTTTGGGATGAAAAAAATTGTGTTTGCTTAGTTTTACACTCGCGCACTTTTTCAACCAAGTGGGTTCAGATGTGCTGTTTTCTTAAAAACCTGTCCGGGTACCCCTGTTTAGGGGGCTGGTTAGTCAACTTCCAAATGGAGTTTCTGGCCGAAATTCTGGGGTTTGAAAGACCATATAGCACACTCGGAATCTGCATTTTGTGGGAAGAACAAAATCACGTTTGCTTAGTTTTTCACTCGCGTACTTTTTCAACCAAGTGGGTTCAGATGTGCTGTTTTCTTAAAAACCTATCCGGGTACCCCTGTTTAGGGAGCTGGTTAGTCAACTCCCCGATGAAGTTTCTAGCTCAAATTGTGGAGTTTCGAAGACCATATGGCACACTCTAAATCTGCATTTTTTGGGACGGAAAAAATCGCGTTTGCTTAGTTTTTCACTCGCGCACTATATCAACCAAGTGGATTCAGATGTGCTGTTTTCCTAAAAACCTGTCCGAGTACCCCTGTTTAGGGGGCTGGTTAGTCAACTTCCCGAGGGAGTTTCCGGCTGAAATTTTGGGGTTTCGAAGACCATATGGCACACTCTAAATCTGCATTTTTGGGATGAAAAAAAAACGCGTTTCCTTAGTTTTTCACTCGCGCATTGTTTCAACCAAGTGGGTTCAGATGTGCTGTTTTCTTAAAAACCTGTCTGGGTACCCCTGTTTATTAGGCCGGTTAGTCAACTTCCAGATGGAGTTTCTGGCCGAAATTCTGGGGTTTGAAAGACCATATGGCACACTCTAAATCTGCATTTTTTGGGATGAAAAAAATCGCGTTTGCTTAGTTTTTTTCACTCGCGCACTTTTTCAACCAAGTGGGTTCAGATGTGCTGTTTTCATAAAAACCTGTCCGGGTACCCCTGTTTAGGGGGCTGGTTAGTCAACTTTCCGATAGAGTTTCTAGCTGAAATTGTGGGGTTTCGAAGAACATATGGCACACTCTAAATCCAAACTTTTTGGGACGAGAAAAATCGCGTTTGCTTAGTTTTTCACTCGCGCACTTTTTTCAACCAAGTGGGTTCAGATGTGCTGTTTTCTTAAAAACATGTACGGGTACCCCCGTTTAGGGGGCTGGCTACTTGATGGAGTTTCTGGCTGAAATTGTGGGGTTTCGAAAACCATATGGCACACTCTAAATCTGAATTTTTTGGAACGAAAAAAATCGCGTTTGCTTATTTTTTCACTCGCGCACGTTTTCAACCAAGTGGGTTCAGATGCTCTGTTTTCTTAAAAACCTGTCCGGGTACCCCTGTTGTGGGGGCTGGTTAGTCAACTTGCAGATGGAGTTTCAAGCCGAAATTCGGGGGTTTGAAAGACCATATAGAACACTCTAAATCTGCATTTTTTGGGATGAAAAAACCACGTTTGCTTAGCTTTTCACTCGTGCACTTTTTCAACCAAGTGGGTTCAGATGTGCTGTTTTCTTAAAAACCTGTCCGGGTTCCCCTGTTTAGGGGGCTGGTCAGTCAACTTCCCGATGGAGTTTCTGGCTGAAATTGTGGGGTTTCGAAGACCATATGGCACACTCTAAATCTGCATTTTTTGGGAAGAGAAAAATCGTGTTTGCTTAGTTTTTCACTCGCGCACTTTTTCAACCAAGTGGGTTCAGATGTGCTTATTTCTTAAAAACCTGTCCGGGTACCCCTGTTTAGGGGGCTGGTTAGTCAACTTCCAAATGGAGTTTCTGGCTGAAATTCTGGGGTTTGAAAGACCATATAGCACACTCTGAATCTACATTTTTTGGGAAGAAAAAAATCGCGTTTGCTTAGTTTTTCACTCATGCACTTTTTCAACCAAGTGGGTTCAGATGTGCTGTTTTCTTAAAAACCTATCCGAGTACCACTATTTAGGGGGCTCGTTAGTCAACTTCCCAATGGAGTTTCTGGCTGAAATTGTGGATTTTCGAAGACCATATGGCACACTCTAAATCTGCATTTTTTGGGATGAAAAAAATCGCGTTTGCTTAGTTTTTCACTCGTGCACTTTTCAACCAAGTGAGTTCAGATGTGCTGTTTTCTTAAACCTGTCTGGGTACCCCTGTTTAGGGGGCTGGTTAGTCAACTTATTGATGGCGTTTCTGGCTGAAATTGTGGGGTTTCGAAGACCATATGGCTCACTCTAAATTTTCATTTTTTGGGATGAAAAAAATCGCATTTGCTTTGTTTTTTTCCGTCGCGCACTTTTTCAACCAAGTGGGTTCAGATGTGTTGTTTTCTTAAAATCCTGTTCGGGTACCCCTGTTTAGGGGGCCGGTTAGTCAACTTCCACATGGAGTTTCGGGCCAAAATTCTAGGGTTTGAAAGACAATATAGCACACTCTGAATCTGCATTTTTGGGAAGAAAAAAATCACGTTTGCTTAGTTTTTTTCACTCGTGCACTTTTTCAGCCAAGTGGGTTCAGATGTGCTGTTTTCATAAAAACCTGTCCGGGTACCCCTGTTTAGAGGGCTGGTTAGTCAACTTTCCGATAGAGTTTCTGGCTGAAATTGTGGGTTTCGAAGACCATATGTCACACTCTAAATCTGTATTTTTTTGGACGAAAAAAATCGTGTTTGCTTAGTTTTTCACTCGCGCACTTTTTCAACCAAGTAGGTTCAGATGTGATGTTTTCTTAAAAACCTGTCCGGGTAACCCTGTTAGGGGGCTGGTTAGTCAACTTCCAGATCGAGCTGCTGGCCGAAATTCTGGGGTTTGAAAGACCATATGGCACACTCTAAATCTACATTTTTTGGGACGAAAAAAATCGCGTTTGCTTAGTTTTTTTCATTCGCGTACTTTTTCAACCAAGTGGGTTCAGATGTGCTATTTTCTTAAAAACCTGTCCGGGTACCCCTGCTTAGGGGGCTGGTTAGTAAATTTCCCGATGGAGTTTCTGGCTAAAATTCTGGGGTTTCGAAGACCATATGGCACACTCTAAATCTACATTTTTTGGGATGAAAAAAATCGCGTTTGCGTAGTATTTCACTCGCGCACTTTTTCAACCAAGTGGGTTCAGATGTGCTGTTTTCTTAAAAACCTGTCCGGGTACCCCTGTTTAGGGGGCTGGTTAGTCAACTTCCCGATGGAGTTTCTCGCTGAAATTGTGGAGTTTCGATGACCATATGGCACATTCTAAATCTGTATTTTTTGGGATGGAAAAAATCGCGTTTGTTTAGTTTTCACTCGCGCACGTTTTCAACCAAGTGGGTTCAGATGTGCTGTTTTCTTAAAAACCTGTCCGGGTAAACCTGTTTAGGGGGCTGGTTAGTCAACTTCCAGATCGAATTTCTGGCCGAAATTCTGGGGTTTATAAAACAATATGGCACACTCTAAATCTGCATTATTTGGGACGAAAAAAATCGTGTCTGCTTAGTTTTTCACTCGCGCATTTTTTTAACCAAGTGGGTTATAGATGTGCTGTTTTCTTTAAAACCTGTCCGGGTACCCCTGTTTAGGGGGCTAGTTAGTCAACTCCATGATGGAGTTTCTGGCTGAAATTGTGGAGTTTCGAAGACCATATGGCACACTCTAAATCTACATTTTTCGGATGAAAACAATCGTTTTTGCTTAGTTTTTCACTCGCAGACTTTTTCAACCAAGTGGGTTCAGATTTCCTGTATGGCTAAATGGCTATTCATGATACTTGTTTCTCTATTCACAAGTAAGAAATGAAATCCATTACATCATTAGGATGATTAAAATTACATAACATCTCCATTTGCATTTAAATCAGAATTCGTTCTATCATTAAAATTACATTACCATGAAATCCATTACATCATTAGGATGATTACATTTATTTGAACGGTACATCATCTGAAAACAACCCACTTATGGAACCCCATTCTCCTCATGAATTATCCACTACTAATGAAGTTAAGTTTAGAAATCACAACCCACAATCTCCATTCAGAGCCCAACAATTAAGAACCTATAACAAAAACCCACATAGGAAACCTGATTCTCTCCATATTTTCTTCACTTGTCTTGTTTGTCAACATAAACACACATAGGAAACGTCATTCTCTTCATGCATTCCTATTACAGTAAACAGTGACCAAGCAATAGTTCAAATACACCACTCCAAAGTTCACAACCAAAACAGACATCCATAAGACATCCATAATCACAAAACCAACAAAACCCAAGCCCTAAAATTCTTCACTTGTTCCATTTCTTTCCTCTTTGAGCTCTCAGAGGTGGAGGAAGACTTTCACTCTGCATAGCATTAAAAAATAAAATAAAATTCAACACAAACAATTAGAAAAAAAAAAATCCATTCCTATTACATGAAAACCACATCACAGAAAAAGAAACTAAGATGAGAGAAATTAACATTAGCCCACATTCAATTGTTCTAGAGTTGTTGTTTGAAGCAAACCAGCCATTAAAAAATAAATCTCAGAAAATAAATGAACAAATCAAACCCAAAAATTGGAAGGAAACAAAGAGAGGGAGAGAGAGATCGCAACGAGAAAGAAAGAGCAACAACGAGAGAGAGAGAGAGAGAGAGAGAGAGAGAGAGAGAAAGAGAGAGATCGCAGCAAAGAAAGAGAGCAGCAGCGAGAGAGCAAGGCGAGAGAGAGAGTAAGAGCAGCAGCGAGGTCAGAAGTGCTCGACGAGATTGGGAAAGATGAGAGCACCTCAAAATCGGGAGATAGAAAATAAATCTTATAAAATAAATGAACAAATCAAACCAAAATTTGGAAGGAAACAGAGAGAGGAAGAGAGAGATACCAACGAGAAAGAATAAGCAGCAGCGAGAGAGAGAGAGACCACAGCAAGAGAAAGAGGGCAACAGCGAGAGAGAGGGAGAGAAGCAGTGAGGGCAGAAGAGCTCGACGAGATCGGGAGAGATGAGAGCACCTCAAAATCAGGAGAGACGATGTGCGAGAAGCTGGTAGTAGTGAGAGAGAGACCTCGACAAGAGAGGGAGTGCAGAGGCGAGAGAGCTCGATCGACGAGAGAAGAGTGCTACTGGCGAGCTTCCAGAGATCTCGACGAGCGACGCTGAGAGCAGAGATCGAGAGCTGAGAGCGAGAGCAGAGATCGAGCTGAGAGCGCCTGCGATGCTAGGGAGGGAGAGAGAGAAATCACAGAGAGGGAGAGAGGAGAGGAAAGAAATGGAAGAGGGAAAATGAAGTTGAGCGATAAGCACTTCTGATTTTCATTTCGTCACACGCACAAAATGCACGCTTGCAGCGGACGCTCTCCTCAACTGCAGTTGAGGAGAGCCGGCCCCATATATATATATAAATATATATGGGAAATAATCAGGTGAGAACTGTTCTCAAGGTTCAAACCGTGAGAACTATGGGGTGGGGCCACCGATCACCCAATCCAAATCTTGCAATGGACAAAGATCCCTTTGATACTCACACGTCCCAAGGTTTGGCACCCATGCGAATGAACTGGATCGTTGGATCGAGTATATACCCATACGAATGGATTGGGCTTGTCAGCCATGGATGAAAGGGTTAGGAACATGGGGATTGGAGCCAAATTTGATATTTGGGGTGGTCCAATATAGATCTTTCAATCCACAACGGTCTCATTCCAAAATGGGGCCCCCAGTGGGCCCCATAAAAAAGTTCTCACGGTGACTCCGTGAGAACAGTTCTCACTGGATCACATCCCTATATATATAAAGTGTTGTAGGTGAGAATCAGATGGTTAACTTCTAAAACTAAAGACATTGTTCTGTAATTACCTTTATATAGTTGTGATAGGTATAATATCATCAATTCATCATGGGGTGATTGATGATGGTAGGAAAAATGTCGGCAAGCTTCTGTTGTAATGTTATTTCCCTATTTTAATGTGTGGGTGCAATTGGGAGCACACTATTGTGGATTATTAATGAGATTAAGACAAGAGATCTATTTTTAACTAGCATATTTTGGGTATGTGATGGGACAACAAGGTATGCAATGCTAGGAGAGGCCTTTGAATCTAATAAGTATGCAAAGATGTTACTAGGAGAGTTGACTAGAGTAGGTCTCCCCCTAATTCTTTTTAAATGGCTAGTATTTGCAACATAAGTATTATATTGAGGAAAAACACGGTTATTATGGAAAGTATATTTGTTATATGAGTATACTTATGAGAATTAGAGAAAAATGCATGCAGGGGCGGCCCTGAGTTTTTGGGGGCCCTAGGCGAGTTCTTAGAGTGTGGCCCTACCCGTATACCCATCGATAAATGATAAAAAAATAAAAGATAATTTTTTAATATTTGATCGAAAATTAAGTCTAAACTCCTTACCTACTCTACCGAATCAGAATTGTGCTTTACATTAACCAATTAACACCAAAACTTAATTACAAAAACTAAGCACTACTGAAAAACTACTAGTCTTCTTACATTTCTAGCTGCGAAATCACTAATTAAGTCTTCATAATCAAGCTTTTCTACCAAAGACTTTTCAATAGATAACATAGCCAATCCATTTAATCTTTCTTGGGACATGGTTGATCGAAGGTAAGATTTGATCAACTTTAGCTTTGAAAAACTTCTTTCTGTAGATGCAACGGTAACTGGTATAGTCAGCAGAATTCTGTATCCAATCCATGCATTTGGAAAACAATTATCTTGCGACTTCAAATGATTTAGTACGTCGATTGCTTTCTTTGCGTTATCTGGTAAAAGATCTCTCATGATTCTTAACTCTGAAAATAAATATGTCCCATCAATATCAGAAACACCGTCATGCTTCAAAAATTCTTCAAGATTGTTACAAGAAGCCTTTAAAGTATCTAGTGTTAGATATCGCGATCACTGAGAGGGGGGGGTGAATCAGTGATCCCTTAAAAACAGGTCCAATTTAACAACAAAAGCAAATCAAATCACATAAGAACACCAGATTTAACGTGGTTCACCAAAAGGCTACGTCCACGATTCAAAGACTGTCCGAACACCGATCCGGAACAGGTCTGAATCTATTTAGTCGCACCAACGACAAAGAGCACCAACCCTTAAGTTTCAGATAGCACCAACTATCTAGGAAGCACCTACCCCCTTTACAATTTATCTGCACCAACAGATAGGATCACCAAACCCCTAACACCAAGCACCAACTTGATGTTCTACAGAATTAAAGTAGAGAACTTTTCTACAGCCCTTCCCCTCTACAATCTCTCTCTCTCAATCCCTTACTAATTGAAATTTAAAGCATAAAAAGAGAGACACTTATCTATGGACGAATCACCATCTTCATGAGCATATTTTCGTCCAACTTGCTGTAGAAACTTGCAGCACAACAGCACACAGCAGCACCTTCTTCTCCAATCACTCTTCTCTCCAAAACCCTCTCTTTTGTTCTCTCTTCTCTTCTCTCCTAATGAAAACGAACTTAGCAAGCCTTTATATAGGTTATGGTAACCCTAAAGAGTGTTCAAATTAGGCTAGAATTCGTTTAGAAAGAGTCCCAAACGAAATACATAAGTTTCCTGAATTTTCGTGCAAAACTTCTATTTCTGCGCAATTCTGGTTTCCCGTGCTCGGTCGACCGCGTGGGGTCCTCGGTCGACCGGCGACACACTTGTTGGATACCGCGATCACTGAGAGGGGGGGGTGAATCAGTGATTTCTAAAAACAGGTCCAATTCAACAACAAAACAAGTCAAACCACACAATGACACCAGATTTAACGTGGTTCACCGAAAGGCTACGTCCACGGTTCAAAGACTGTCCGAACACCAATCCGGGACAGATCTGAATCTTATTTAGTCGCTACAACGACAAAGAGCACCAACCCTTAGTTTCAGATAGCACCAACTATCTAGGAAGCACCGACTCCCTTGAGTTTCAGATAGCACCAACTATCTAGGAAGCACCGACTCCCTTTACAATTTATCTGCACCAACAGATAGGATCACCAAACCCCAAACACCAAGCACCAACTTGATGTTAAAAACAGAATAGAAATAACTTCTGTCTACAGCCCTTCCCCTCTACAATTCTCTCTCTCTCAATCCCTTACAAATTGAAATTAAAGCATAAACAGAGAGACACTTAACTCATGGACGAATCACCATCTTCTAGAGCATAATCTCGTCCACAATTGCTGTAGAAAACGTCTGATAATGCAGCAACACAGCAACACAGAAACAGCACCAGCACACAGCACACTCTTCTCTCTTCTCTTCTCTCTTTTCTCTTCTCTTCTGATGTGTTTATGAACGACCCAAGCATGCCTTTATATAGGTTTTAATAACCCTTAATTGTATTCAAAACGGGCTACAATTCGTTTAGAAAGATTCCCAAACGAAATAGATAACTGTGCTGAATTTTCGTGCAAAACTTCTAATTCTGCGCAACTCTGGTTCCCGTGCTCGGTCGACATCCTGGCTTGCCCGGTCGACCGAAGACACTGACTGGAAAACAGACAATTTCGAGCTCGGTCGACATCCTGAGGGCTCGGTCGACCGAAGACACACTGTGTCACGAAAATAACTGAGAGGTGCCTTTTTCTGTTTTCTGCAGGTTTCTTCTTGCTCGGTCGACCGCATGAAGAGCCCGGTCGACCGCGTGCTCTGCATCAGGAATTCTTAATTCCAGACTGTTTCAATTCTGTTTCTCCTTTTCAAGCTCTATCAACACTAGCCTTTTAACATCTCGTTTGTGACAATGTGTTGACAAGAATTCCAACTCAAAACAATACTTGAGATGCTAATTTCTTCAATTCTTCAAAGACTAATCATGTCATCTCAAATTCCAACAATCTCCCCCTTTGGAATTGTTGGCAACACTATTGGAACTTCAACACTTTCAACTCCAGCTTGCAGCTCTTCCAAGTTCTTTTCAATACTAACTTGGAACCAATTCTGAAATTCGGAAATATCAACCATGCACTGTCACAATCTCCCCCTAGCTTTCATAGTATAACATCTCTCCTTGCTATCGTAGCATAACATTTCTCCTTGCTATCGTAGCATAACATCTCTCCCCCTTTGACAACAAATCCAAAGGGACCAAACCGAGGAGCGAATAGGATATTCAATGAATGCATTGCTCCCCCTTTCAAGCACAACTCCTACGGTTTAGGAGAGTGAGTAACTCCTAACTTTTTCCGGAGATACTCAAAGACTTCCTTTGGCAGAGGTTTCGTGAAAATATCAGCCACTTGCTCAGTTGTTGGAACATACTCCAACTTGACCTCTCCATCAGCAACTTTATCTTTAAGAAAATGATAACGAATTGCTACATGCTTTGTGCGAGAGTGCTGAACAGGATTCTTAGATATATGAATTGCACTCGTGTTGTCACATAGGATCGGCGTAGGATCCGTTGTAGGAACTCCTAGATCAGAGAGCATTTGCCGCATCCATAACACTTGCGTACAACAAGTTGCCGCTGCAATATATTCCGCTTCCGCTGTCGAAAGGGATACTGAGTCTTGCTTCTTACTATGCCAAGCAACTAATCTTTCTCCAAGATAAAATGCGCCGCCGCTAGTACTCTTGCGATCATCTACGCATCCAGCCCAATCGGCATCAGAATATGCAACTAGAGTGAAGGATTTGCCTTTGGGATACCAGATACCAAGCTCCATAGTACCTTTCAGATATCGAAAGATTCTTTTCACTGCTGTAAGGTGCGTTTCAGTTGGTGCTGCTTGAAAACGTGCAACCATACATACTGCTTGTAGAAGATCTGGTCTTGTTGCAGTCAAGTAGAGCAAGCTTCCTATCATAGAGCGATAGGTGGTATGATCAACGGACGAGGCCTTATCATCTTTGCTAAGCTTCGTGTTCGTTGACATTGGTGTGCTCACTGGCTTGCTGTCTTCCATATTGAACCGTTTCAGCATTTCCTTAATGTACTTCAATTGTGATATGAAGATGCCATGTTTCAGCTGCTGAACTTGTAAACCAAGAAAGAACTTTAATTCTCCAAGCATCGACATCTCAAATTCTTTCTTCATCTCTTCTGCAAAATTCCTGCACATCTCTTCATCATTGCCACCAAAGATTATGTCATCAACATAAACAATGACAACCAGCTGTTTGCTTAACTCAGTTTTGACATATAGATTGCTATCAACAAGTCCTTTTCCAAAACCGATCTTGCGGAGATATAGGTCCAGCCTTGCATACCATGCCCTTGGCGCTTGTTTCAGTCCATAAAGAGCCTTTTTCAACTTGCATACTAGATCTGAATTTTTGCTGATGAGAAAACCATCAGGTTGCTCAATGTAGACTTCTTCTTCAAGTAAACCATTCAAGAAAGCTGACTTTACGTCCATCTGAAATACCTTGAAGGTTTTGTATGCTGCCAATGCAAGAAACATTCGAATAGCTTCCAGACGAGCTACCGGTGCAAAGGTCTCTTCAAAATCTATGCCTTCAACTTGAGCATAGCCTTTACAAACCAACCTTGCTTTGTTTCTAATGACTTGACCATCTTCATTCAGCTTATTCCGAAAGACCCATTTAGTACCAATAACATTCTTATCAGTAGGTCTAGGAACAAGTTCCCATGTGGAGTTCTTCTCAATTTGCTCCAACTCCTCATGCATAGCTTTCAACCAACTATCATCGAGACTGGCTTCAGCCACAGTCTTGGGTTCAATGGTGGACACAAGTGAGTAATTGCTAACTACACTTTGTCTAGTTTGAACGCCTGCCTTAGGATCTCCAATGATTTGATCCTTAGGGTGTTGCTCTACCCAAGTGCTGTGCTTTTTAGGTGTAGTATCTTCTGAGTCATCCTTTGATTTCTCAGAATCATTAGATTTAGCCATCTCATCATCAACCTCACTCAAGTCCTCATAAATTGGACTGTTATTATGAGTTGCATTCTTTGGTTCAATATTTTCATCTATTCTCACATCAGCACTTTCTATGATTTTTCTGGTTCTTTTGTTAAGACACCTATATGCCTTGCTAGTAGAGGAGTAACCCAGAAATATACCTTCGTCAGCTCTTTCTTCAAATTTGCCCGGATTTTGTTCGAGCCGCTTGATGTAGCACTTGCTGCCGAAGACTTTGAAGTGCTTGACTGTTGCTTTTCTTCCAAACCATAGCTCATAGGGAGTTTTGTCTTCATGTGGCCTGATCAAGCATCGGTTTTGAATGTATACAGCCGTGTGAATTGCCTCTTTCCAATACTTGTCAGCCATCTTGCTTTCACTTAGCATCGTACGAGCCATCTCTTGTACGGTGCGATTCTTCCGTTCCACAACTCCATTTTGCTGTGGAGTTCTAGGGGCTGAGTACTGTCTTTGAATGCCATGATATTCACAATATTTAGTGAACTCTTCAGATGTGAACTCGCCTCCACGATCAGACCTTAAAATCTTGATACGTTTTTCCAATTGATTTTCAACCTGTGCTTTAAACACTTTAAAACGATCAAGTGCTTGATGCTTATGCTTAAGAAATAATACCCATGTCATACGAGTATAATCATCAATGCATAACATGAAATACTTATCTCCATTGGTGCTTTGAGTTCGCATCGGTCCACAGAGATCAGTGTGCACTAGCTCAAGAGGTTTCTTGGAATGATGCTCCTTTGACTTGAACATAACCCTCGTTTGCTTTCCCTTTTGGCAAGAGTCTCAAATGGGATTGGAAGGCTTTTCCACTTTAGACATGCCTCTCACAGCCTTTGAATTGCAAATCTTTGACATATTGTCAAAGCTTAGATGCCCAAGGCGTTTGTGCCACAACCAACTTTCCTCTGTCCGACTCATCAAGCAGGTCTTTTCAGCTCCATCTGACAATGTATAGAGATTTCCAGCAGTTCTTGATCCAGTTGCCACTGTTTTCCCCGTTGCTACTCTTCTTGATGGCAAACCCATTCTTTGTGAAGATAACTTCATGACCCTTGTCACAGATCTGGCTCACACTAAGCAGGTTGTGTCTCAATCCAGACACATATAAGACTTCTTCAGATCTGATCTTGTTTGCCATAAGCTGAATAACACCTTTTCCGCAGATTTTGGCACCATCATTGTTGCCAAACTTCACTGAACCGCCTTCATAGTGCTGTAATTTGATGAATTTCTCTTTATCACCAGTCATATGGCTTGAACAACCACTATCAAGGACCCATGGTGCTGTCTTCTTTTGTGCATTGAATGCCGTTTGCACAATGAGAGATTCTTTGGAACTTTCTGCACTTTTCTTTGCTCTCCAAGCCTTGACTAACTTGGGTTTCTTTTCAACCTGAAATTTGTTAGCAATAGGCAACCTACAATCCCTAGCCAAGTGTCCATAATTATGACATATATAGCACTCAATTTTGTGGCTACTTAGGATTGAAAAAGGATTCCTAGTCACAAATGGGCTGTTTTTTACATAGAATTTGCAATCAGCTCTTTTATGTCCAAACATATTACAATGAAAGCAATAACCATAGAATTTGTATCTTCTTTGTGGCTGGTTAGTCTTCATTACCTTTCTAACAGGAATGGACTCCTTTCTAGGTTGAGTGGGCTTCATGGAGTTAGAGGGTGCAGTGACTTGCTTCACAAACTCTTTCCTTTTAGGAGGTGCAATCTTAGAGGATTCACCTTTCTCAAATCCTAGACCAAATCTGAAGTGGGCTGGTCTTTGAACTTTCAGTAGTTCATTGAGTTTCATAGTCCCTTCAATCGCTTGGAGCGCTTTGAGTTTTTTACTATTTTCCAAATTTTCAGCCTTTGCTCTAGCGATCTCAGTTTCAAGTTTCATAGCCTCTTCCTTTTTGATACTTATTTGGTTTTCAAGGACTTCTACCATTCTTTTATATTCTTCTACTTGAGTTTTCAAAGAAATAATAGAACTTTCAGACTCATGGAGAAGTTTCAGATTTTTCTTACTTGATTTGCGTTCCATGCTTAGCTCCTCAAGTGCGGCTATGAGTTCCTCTTCAAGATTGACTTCAGCCTCCTCATCCTCTTCCGGATCTAGCTCTTCTTCTTCTTCAACAGTGACCATGAAGAGAGCTTCGGTTGATTCATCATCGTCTGAAGTTTCAGACGTGCTGTCATCTTATTGACATAGAAAGTTTTTAGCTTTGCCCCTTTTTCTGAAATTTCTCTTTCCTTTACTCTTTTCAGCATAAGAGTCATTATCATCGTCTTCTTTTAGGGGACATTTCGCAGCAAAGTGACCAATACCTCCACAATTGAAGCATTTAAAGGGTAGCTTCCCTTTGTACTTGCCAATGCTTCCTTTCTTCAACTTTCTAACAAATTGAGCCTCAAGCTCATCATCATCAGAATCAACATCATGACCAGCAGTCTCTTTTGCCTTTTTCTGAACTTTGAAGGCCGCTTCTTTATCAGATGAAGACGTTTTTCCTATGCGCATCTCATAGGCAGTTAGAGAACCATGTAATTCATCCATGGAAAATGCATTCAGATCTTTGGCTTCTTCAATGGCTGAGACTTTTGAATCAAACCGGGGAAGAAGAGATCTTAGAACCTTTTTGACGATGACCGGCTCTTTAATCTCCTCCCCTAGTCCACGAATGTCATTCGTGACTTCATTCACTCGTTGCATATACGAGTCAACATTCTCGCTTTCCTCCATGCGAAGAGATTCAAATTGAGAGCGATGGGTTTGCAATTTGGCTTCTTTAATCTTCTCATCACCTTCATGTATGCTTTGCAACTTGTCCCAAATTTCCTTGGCTGTTTTGCATGCAATTACTTTGACAAGCTCGCTGTCCACAAGGCCACTAAAGAGTGCATTCTGCGCCTTGGAGTCGTTGTCTGCCAACTTCTTCGATGCTGTATCATTGGGTACGGTGGAAGCATTGTAACCGGCTCTGACAGACTCCCAAACATCATAGCCAAGAGATTTGATGAAGGCTTGCATCCTAATCTTCCAAAAGGAGTAATTAGAACCATCAAACAGAGGTGCTTTCATATTCCCTGTATTGACCGCCATGTGATTTGACAAGAGATCACCCTTAGCGTATTAAACTGATCAAGGGAACCTAAGCTCTGATACCAATTGTTGGATACCGCGATCACTGAGAGGGGGGGTGAATCAGTGATTTCTAAAAACAGGTCCAATTCAACAACAAAACAAGTCAAACCACACAATGACACCAGATTTAACGTGGTTCACCGAAAGGCTACGTCCACGGTTCAAAGACTGTCCGAACACCAATCCGGGACAGATCTGAATCTTATTTAGTCGCTACAACGACAAAGAGCACCAACCCTTAGTTTCAGATAGCACCAACTATCTAGGAAGCACCGACTCCCTTGAGTTTCAGATAGCACCAACTATCTAGGAAGCACCGACTCCCTTTACAATTTATCTGCACCAACAGATAGGATCACCAAACCCCAAACACCAAGCACCAACTTGATGTTAAAAACAGAATAGAAATAACTTCTGTCTACAGCCCTTCCCCTCTACAATTCTCTCTCTCTCAATCCCTTACAAATTGAAATTAAAGCATAAACAGAGAGACACTTAACTCATGGACGAATCACCATCTTCTAGAGCATAATCTCGTCCACAATTGCTGTAGAAAACGTCTGATAATGCAGCAACACAGCAACACAGAAACAGCACCAGCACACAGCACACTCTTCTCTCTTCTCTTCTCTCTTTTCTCTTCTCTTCTGATGTGTTTATGAACGACCCAAGCATGCCTTTATATAGGTTTTAATAACCCTTAATTGTATTCAAAACGGGCTACAATTCGTTTAGAAAGATTCCCAAACGAAATAGATAACTGTGCTGAATTTTCGTGCAAAACTTCTAATTCTGCGCAACTCTGGTTCCCGTGCTCGGTCGACATCCTGGCTTGCCCGGTTCGACCGAAGACACTGACTGGAAAACAGACAATTTCGAGCTCGGTCGACATCCTGAGGGCTCGGTCGACCGAAGACACACTGTGTCACAAAAATAACTGAGAGGTGCCTTTTTCTGTTTTCTGCAGGTTTCTTCTTTCTCGGTCGACCGCATGAAGAGCCCGGTCGACCGCGTGCTCTGCATCAGGAATTCTTAATTCCAGACTGTTTCAATTCTGTTTCTCCTTTTCAAGCTCTATCAACACTAGCCTTTTAACATCTCGTTTGTGACAATGTGTTGACAAGAATTCCAACTCAAAACAATACTTGAGATGCTAATTTCTTCAATTCTTCAAAGACTAATCATGTCATCTCAAATTCCAACAACACTGTGGCAACAAATAACTGGGAGCTAACTGAGACTGTCTTCTGCGGACTTCTCTTGCCCGGTCGACCGCGTGGGGTCCCCGGTCGACCGGCCACACTGCTTCAGGAATTCTGATTTCCTGTACTGTTTCAGCTCTGTTTTCGGTTTGAAACTCTATCAACACCACACTATCAACACCACACTTGTGACATTGTGTTGACAATAATTCCAACACAAAATGATACTTGAGATACTAAACACTTCAATGCTTCATAAGACTTCTCAAGGCATCTCAAATTCCAACAATCTCCCCCTTTGGAATTGTTGGCAACACTTGGAACTTCAACACTTGGAACACTTTGAACCAGTTGACCTTTATGAAGCTTCTTCAGAACCATAGACTCCCCCTGTCTTAAAAAACCAACAGAATCAAGATCTTCACATTCACATTCTTGATACCAATCTCCCCCAAGCTATCATAGCATAACTTCTTCGCATAACTTCTCCTAGCATAGCTTTCTCCCCCTTTGACAACAAGTCCAAAGGGACTAACCAAGGAGCGAATAGGATATTCAAGGAATACATTGCTCCCCCTTTCAAGCATAACTCCTAAGGATTAGGAGAGTGAGTAACTCCTAATTTTTTCTGGAGATACTCGAAGACTTCCTTTGGCAGAGGTTTTGTGAAGACATCAGCAACTTGCTCAGTAGTTGGAACATATTCCAACTTTACCTCACCGTCTGCAACCTTTTCCTTGAGAAAGTGATAGCGGATTGCAACATGCTTCGTTTTAGAATGCTGAACAGGATTCTTAGAGATGTGAATTGCACTTGTGTTGTCATAGAGGATCGGCGTAGGATCCGTTGTCGGAACTCCTAGATCATAGAGCATTTGCCGCATCCATAACACTTGCGTACAACAAGTTGCCGCTGCAATATATTCCGCTTCCGCTGTAGAAAGGGATACTGAATCTTGTTTCTTACTGTGCCATGCCACCAACCTTTCACCGAGATAGAATGCACCACCGCTTGTACTCTTGCGATCATCTATACATCCAGCCCAATCGGCGTCAGAGTATGCAACAAGAGTGAAGGATTTGCCTTTAGGATACCAATGCCAAGCTCCATGGTACCTTTCAGATATCGAAATATTCTTTTTACTGCTGTAAGGTGCGTCTCAGTTGGTGATGCTTGAAATCGAGCCACCAAACAAACTGCTTGTAGAAGATCCGTTCTTGTAGCAGTCAAATAAAGCAAGCTTCCTATCATAGAACGATAAGTGGTGTGATCAACGGACGAACCCTTATCATCTTTGCTTAGCTTTGTGCTCGTTGTCATTGGTGTGCTCACTGGCTTGCTGTCTTCCATGTTAAAACGCTTCAGCATTTCCTTGATGTATTTCATCTGTGATATGAAGATACCATGTTTCAGCTGCTGAACTTGTAAACCAAGGAAGAACTTTAGTTCTCCCAGCATTGACATCTCAAATTCTTTCTTCATCTCTTCAGCAAAATTCCTGCACATTTCCTCATCATTGCCACCAAAGATTATGTCATCGACATAAACAATGACAACCAGCTGTTTGCTCAACTCTGTTTTGACATAAAGATTGCTATCAACCAGTCCTTTTCCAAAGCCGATCTTGCGGAGATAGAGGTCCAGCCTTGCATACCACGCCCTTGGCGCTTGTTTCAGCCCATAAAGAGCCTTTTTCAACTTGCACACTAGGTCTGAATTTTTGCTAATGAGAAAACCATCAGGTTGTTCAATGTAGACCTCTTCTTCAAGTAATCCATTCAAGAAGGCTGACTTTACATCCATCTGAAATACCTTGAAGGTTTTGTATGCAGCCAATGCAAGAAACATACGAATGGCTTCCAGACGAGCCACCGGTGCAAAGGTCTCTTCAAAATCTATGCCTTCAACTTGAGCATAGCCTTTACAAACCAACCCTGCTTTGTTTCGTATGACCTGACCATCTTCATTCAGCTTATTCCGAAAGACCCATTTAGTGCCAATAACATTCTTATCGGTAGGTCTAGAAACTAGTTCCCATGTGGAGTTCTTCTCAATTTGCTCCAACTCCTCATGCATAGCTTTCAACCAACTTTCATCGAGACTGGCTTCAGCCACAGTCTTGGGTTCAATGGTGGACACAAGTGAGTAATTGCTAACTACACTTTATCTTGTTTTAACACCGGCCTCAGGATCTCCAATGATTTGATCCTTAGGGTGTTGCTCTACCCAAGTGCTTTTCTTTCTAGGTGTAGCATCCTCTGAGTCATCCTTTGAGTTCTCAGAATCATTAGGTTCAGCCACTTCATCATCAATCTCACTCGAGTCCTCATAAACTGGACTGTCATTATGAGTTACATTCTTGGTTTCACGGTTTTCATCAATTCTAACATCGGCACTCTCTATGATTTTTCTGGTCCTTTTGTTAAGACATCTGTAAGCCTTACTAGAGGAGGAGTAACCCAGAAATATACCTTCATCAGCTCTTTCTTCAAATTTGCCCGGATTTTGTTCAAGACGCTTGATGTAACACTTGCTACCGAAGACTCTGAAGTGCTTGACTGTTGCTTTTCTCCCAAACCATAGCTCATAAGGAGTTTTGTCTTCATGTGGCCTGATCAAGCATCGATTCTGAATGTATACAGCCGTATGGATTGCCTCCTTCCAGTATTTGTCAGCTAGCTTGCTCTCATTTAGCATTGTGCGAGCCATCTCTTGCACGGTGCGATTTTTCCGTTCCACAACTCCATTTTGATGTGGAGTTCTCGAGGCTGAATATTGTCTTTGAATGCCATGGTGCTCACAATAGTTAGTGAACTCTTCAGATGTGAATTCACCTCCTTGATCAGACCTTAAAATCTTGATACGTTTTCCAAGCATATTTTCAACCTGTGCTTTAAACACTTTAAAACGATCAAGTGCTTGATGTTTATGCTTAAGAAACAATACCCATGTCATACGAGTATAATCATCAATGCATAACATAAAATACTTATCTCCATTAGTGCTTTGAGTTCGCATCGGTCCACAGAGATCAGTGTGCACTAGCTCAAGAGGTTTCTTTGAATGATGCTCCTTTGATTTGAACATTACCCTCGTTTGCTTTCCCTTTTGGCAAGAATCGCAAATGGGGTTGGAAGGCTTTTCAACTGTAGACATACCTCTGACAGCCTTTGAATTGCAAATCTTTGACATGTTATCAAAGTTTAGATGCCCAAGGCGTTTGTGCCACAACCAACTTTCCTCTGTCCGACTCATCAAGCAAGTCTTTTCAGCTCCATCTGACAATGTATAGAGATTTCCAGCAGTCCTAGATCCAGTAGCCACTTTTTCGCCGTTGCTACACTTCTTGATAGCAAACCCATTCTTAGTGAAGACAACTTCGTGGCCTTTGTCACAGATCTGGCTCACACTAAGCAAGTTGTGTCTCAGTCCAGACACATATAAGACCTCTTCTGGTCTGATCTTGTTTGCCTTTAGCTGAACAACACCTTTTCCGCAGATTTTGGCACCATCATTGTTACCAAACTTCACTGATCCGCCTTCATAGTGCTGTAATTTGACGAATTTTTCCTTATCACCTGTCATATGGCTTGAACAGCCACTATCAAGGACCCATGGTGCTGCCTTCTTTTGTGCATTGAATGCCATTTGCACAATGAGAGATTCCTTGGAATTATCTTCTCTTTTCTCTTCCCTCCATGCCTTAACTAACTTGGGTTTCTTTTCAACCTGAAATTGGTTAGCAATAGGCAACCTACAATCCCTAGTCAAGTGTCCATAATTATGACACTTATAGCACTCAATTTTGTGGCTGTTTAGGATTGAAAAAGGGTTCCTAGTCACAAATGGGTTGTTTCTAACATAGAATTTGCATTCAGCCCTTTTATGTCCATATCTATTGCAATGATAACAGTAACCATAAAATTTGAATCTTCTTTGTGGCTGGTTAGACTTCATTTCCTTTCTCACATGAATGGACTCTTTTCTAGGCTGGGTGGGCTTCACAGGTTTTGTCTTTTCAGGAGGTGTAACCTTAGAGGATTCTCCATTCTCAAATCCTAGACCAAATTTGAAGTGAGGAGGCCTTTGAACTTTCAGTATTTCATTTAGCTTCAATGTTCCATTGATTGCTTGGAATTCCTTGAGCTTTTGATTCATTTGTATATTTTCAGTCCTTGCTCCAAGGATTTCATTCTCAAGTTTCACCACTTCCTCAGTTTTGGTACTGATTTGTATTTCTAGGACTTCTATCATTCTTTTATATTCTTCAACTTGAGTTTTCAAAGCAATAACTGAACTTTCAGATTCATGAAGAAGTTTCAGATTTTTCTTACTTGTTTTTCGTTCCATGCTAAGCTCCTCAAGTGCGGCAATGAGTTCTTCTTCAAGATTGACCTCAGCCTCCTCTTCCTCTTCCGGCTCTTGCTCCTCTTCTTCTTCAACAGTAACCATGAAGAGAGCTTCAGTTGCCTCGGCTGATTCATCATCGTCTGAAGTTTCAGACGTGCTGTCATTATATTGACTGATGAAGCTTTTTGCTTTGCCCCTCTTTTTGAAATTTTTCTTCCATTTACTCTTATCAACATAAGAGTCATCATCATTGTTTTCTTTCAGCGGACACTTCGCAGCAAAGTGACCAACACCGCCACAATTGAAGCATTTAAAGGGTAGCTTCCCTTTATACTTTCCATTGCTTCCTTTCTTCAGCTTTCTAACTAATTGAGCCTCAAGCTCATCATCATCAGTATCAGCATCATGATCAGCAGTCTCTTTTCCCTTTTTCTGAACTTTGAAGGCCGCTTCTCTATCAGATGAAGACGTCTTACCTATGCGCATCTCATAGGCAGTGAGTGAACCATGCAACTCATCCATGGTAAATTCATTCAGATCCTTGGCTTCTTCTATGGCTGAGACTTTTGAATCAAACCGGGGAAGAAGAGATCTTAGAACCTTTTTGACGATGACTGGTTCTTTAATCTCCTCCCCTAGTCCACGAATGTCATTCGTGACTTCATTCACTCGTTGCGTATATAAGTCAACATTCTCGCTTTCCTCCATGCGAAGAGACTCGAATTGAGAGCGATGAGTTTGCAATTTCGCTTCTTTGATCTTCTCATCTCCTTCATGAATGCTTTTCAACTTGTCCCATATTTCCTTGGCTGTTTTGCATGCAATTACTTTGACCAGCTCGCTGTCCACAAGGCCACTAAAGAGTGCATTCTGCGCTTTGGAGTCGTTGTCTGCTAACTTCTTCATTGCAGCATCAGTGGGTACGATGGCAGTATTGTAACCAACTCTGATAGTCTCCCAGACATCATAGCCAAGTGATTTGATGAAAGCCTGCATTCTGATCTTTCAGAAGGAGTAATTAGAACCATCAAACAAAGGTGCTTTCATATTCCCTGTATTGGATGCCATGTGATTTGACAAGAGATCCCCCTTAGCGTGTTAAGCTTATCAAGGGAGCCTTGGCGCTCTGATACCAATTGTTAGATATCGCGATCACTGAGAGGGGGGGGTGAATTAGTGATCCCTTAAAACAGGTCCAATTTAACAACAAAAGCAAATCAAATCACACAAGAACACCAGATTTAACGTGGTTCACCAAAGGCTACGTCCACGGTTCAAAGACTGTCCGAACACCGATCCGGAACAGGTCTAAATCTATTTAGTCACACCAACGACAAAGAGCACCAACCCTTAAGTTTCAGATAGCACCAACTATCTAGGAAGCACCTACCCCCTTTACAATTTATCTGCACCAACAGATAGGATCACCAAACCCCTAACACCAAGCACCAACTTGATGTTCTACAGAATTAAAGTAGAGAACTTTTCTACAGCCCTTCCCCTCTACAATCTCTCTCTCTCAATCCCTTACTAATTGAAATTTAAAGCATAAAAAGAGAGACACTTATCTATGGACGAATCACCATCTTCATGAGCATATTTTCGTCCAACTTGCTGTAGAAACTTGCAGCACAACAGCACACAGCAGCACCTTCTTCTCCAATCACTCTTCTCTCCAAAACCCTTTCTTTTGTTCTCTCTTCTCTTCTCATGAAAACGAACTTAGCAAGCCTTTATATAGGTTATGGTAACCCTAAAGAGTGCTCAAATTAGGCTAGAATTCATTTAGAAAGAGTCCCAAACGAAATACATAAGTTTCCTGAATTTTCGTGCAAAACTTCTATTTCTGCGCAATTCTGGTTTCCCGTGCTCGGTCGACCGCGTGGGGTCCTCGGTCGACCGGCGACACACTGTGGCAACAAATAACTGGGAGCTAACTGAGACTGTCTTCTGCAGACTTCTCTTGCCCGGTCGACCGCGTGGGGTCCCCGGTCGACCGGCCACACTGCTTCAGGAATTCTGATTTCCTGTACTGTTTCAGCTCTGTTTTCTCTTTGAAACTCTATCAACACCACACTATCAACACCACACTTGTGACATTGTGTTGACAATAATTCCAATACAAAATGATACTTGAGATACTAAACACTTCAATGCTTCATAAGACTTCTCAAGGCATTTCAAATTCCAACATCTAGATTTGCAGACTTTAACTTCTCCAAATCAAACAAGAATCCAAAAATTTTCTCATACACTTCGAATTGCTCAAACCTACTCTTGAACGAAGAAAGAGCTTGGTCTACTATAAATAAGAAGTAGTTAACTCGAAAAGATTCTTCAGCTGATTGTGTCACCTCTTCACTAACATTCTCATCATACTGTTTTTTTTTCTACAAATGATCCGCCTTTCACGAAAAATAGGTTGAATTTCCATCGTAGTTGCAATGTCCTTAGCTTCTACTATGGCTTCTTCGAATCCAGATTCTCTATACTTTTCAAAAATAGAAATAAGTCTTTTCAATTCATGTATGGCCATATCAATTTGCATGTCTTCAGTTTGAAAGTTTTGCTAACAGAGTTAACAGCAAAAAGTAAATAATGCCAAATTACCATGGCAAGCAAAATCTCAAAACTTTCAATTTCATGTATCGCTAGTGACTTGGCTTCACTCTTTGTTTAGGATCATTACTATTTTCGGCCAAGTAAACCAAAGCATCTCTTATTTGCGGAGCTTGATGTCTAACTGTATGAACACTGTCCACACGGCTCTCCCAACGTGTTGCTGACAATGACTTTAGCGAGAGACCTGACTTAGGCTTCACATCTTTGACATGATCTTTAAACACTTTCCACCTCTTTGTAGAAGATGAAAATAATGAATAGATCCGTTGTACCACTCCAAAAAAGGATGTAGCTCTTGAACAAGAGTTGGCCATATCACAAAGAGCAAGATTCAAACTATGACAACCACATGGGGTGTACAAGGCTCTAGGATTTAGTTCAAGTAGTCTACTTTGAACTCCTTTGTATTTTCCTTTCATATTAGATCCATTGTCATACCCTTGCCCTCTTATATCACCAATATCAAGCTCAAGTATGTTCAAAACATTTTTGAGTGCGTCAAATAGGCCCAGTCCTAATGTGTCATCCAGAATCAAAAATCCTAAAAAGAACTCTTCAATCTTTGGTGCACTTGATGTGACATCCACAAATCGAATCACAAGCGACATTTGCTCTTCATGACCAATATCTGGTGTACAGTCAAGTATTACTGAAAAATACTTGGCTTCTTTGATTTTCTGGACAATAGCCTTTTTCACCTCACTTGCTAACAACTCTATCAATTCATTTTGAATCTTGTGACCAAGATAATGATAATGAATTTCCTTACTTTGAATGCGCCGAATGTGCTCTTTCAGTATTAGATCAAATTCAGCAATCATTTCGATTATACTTAAAAAAATCTCATTCTTCTCCTGATAAATCTTCTCATTTTTTCCACGAAAAGCCAAATTATGTTTAGCAAGTGCTTTCACTACAACAAGTATTCTTAGTAACACTTGTCGCCAATGTTCCTTCTCTCTGCTGATTTCTTCTTGCACTTTTCTATCAATTGTTTCATTCTTGTTAAATCTCTTCTTTAGTTCATACTAACTATTCCAATGAATAAGGTGCTCTGGAGATGATTGATGCTCTGAAAGCCTTCTACTTAGGTTATGCCAGTCACAATATCCTTCACTGTCCAATTGAGAAGTGTTCCCATGTTGCTTGAACAACTTACAACAAAAACAAAAGACCTTATCCAAAGAAACAGAATATATGAGCCATGTTCTATCATTTTCAAATCCATTTGGCATTATGCGAGTGTAATGCTTCGAAGATAAATGTTTGCCAAGGTGATCTCTGGGAAAATCGATATTAGTAATTCTTATAGGACCCTTTTTGACAAGTAAATCTCTATAATTTTGACCAATCTTGTTCCAATTTGCTGGATCAAAGTAGTCTACAGCCAAAACATTATCATTCATCGGCAAAGGTTCAACATTCTCATTCACCAAAGGTTCCACGTTTTCATTAACCAAAGCCTCAACATCTTCATTCACCAAATGTTCAACCCTTTCATTCACCAAAGCTTCAATACTTTCATTTAATTCATGTTCTTCATTACCATCATCATTCCTTTCTTCAACGTCAACCAAAGTTTCATTTGAACTTTCTACTTGTCCATTTTTACCAAAAAACTTCAGTATATCTCCTCTTTGAGATTTAGCAACATCGTCTAATCTTTGTTTCTTTTTCCTTTTCTCAGAGCCAGAAGGATATTTTCTAGTCGGGGGCATGATCTAAGTAAAATATCTTTCTTTCTTTTTCTAGTGGGATGTGTTCAGGTTGGGCCCACACTGAAACCAGGTCAGACCGGCAGGCCGGGTCCAACTGTCCAAGGAGACAAGGCAGCACAGCAGCACTGAGGGTTTGACTGTTTGAGCCACGTGTGGGAGTCTGGGAGAGATGCCTTTAAGGCATTGGGATGCGTGCAGTGCAAAAGAAAGCCATAAGAAGGATATTACCTGATGCAGTGAGACAGACTGTTGCTCCTTGGACTTTGGAAGCCAAGAAGAGAAAACGGAGAGTTTAGAGGACGGAGAGGACGAGAGGTCAGAGGAGATCGCCAGATCGGATCATTGGAGGAGATCCTGGAGTCCGGAGATCAGAGATGGAGGTGGAAGCCTGGAAGGCACTGCGGCCACTGCCACACTCTGGGCCTCTGGCACTAGTGTCTGGGTCTCTGGGTCTGGCCGCTGGCGAGTGGCGATGGCAGATGGGGCTGGAGCGGGCAGCGGGCTGCTGGTGGCTGCTCAGACGTCCTTCTCTTTCTTCTGTTCTGTCGTCTTCTTTTTATTCTGTCTGGTTCTTCTTTTTTTTTTATCTTCTGCTGACTGATGGGTGAGATTTGGATGAGGCTGGAAGGGATGAAGGGGTTTTTAACAAAGGGAGGACAGGGGCGGCTGGGGTTTGGCCTGTTTGGGTGTGGCGGTGGGAAATAAAAAAATTCAGACCGGATTTTCCGGCCGGATTTCGACGAGTTTTACGGTGATTTTGGGTCAGGATGCAGAGATGTTTTGTGATTTTTTGTTGATTTGGGGGCCCCTAATTGGATGCCAAATTTGGGGGCCCCAGCCGGCCGCCTGTGTTGGCTGTGCCCAAGGGCCGGCCCTGAATGCATGAGGAGAATCTTTGGGTCCAGTTTTAGACATTATAAAATTCATTTCTTACTCCAATTTTTAGTCAAGAGATAGATAAGAAAATCTTTTAAAGCAATTTCTCTATGACAACCAAGTGTCTGACTAATGCAACAAAAAATTATCAGTTGGCCTATTTAGGGATGTTACAAATGTGGTAGAGCATGCTGATGTGGTGCATAACTTCATAGATGAGACATGGTTCCTCTGGTTCTGTCATGGAGTGCGAGAAATAAAACAGGGGGCTTGCAAGTAAAGGTTGTTGTTGTGTGTGGAATTTGCAGGAGGCCTGAGTACTGACCCCTTAACTCTCATGGCTATGACTTGTCATTGCACGCTATAATGGAAGAAATACAGTGTAGACAGCAAGATCCTGACCAATGCAAGGCGATTTGGAAATTTGGGTTTAGAAATACAGTCACTAGCAGCAATTTTTTGTGGCTTGCTTCTAGAATACTTTATCATTCTACAGTCACTAAAGGACTGTTTGGATGTATCCCTAGTTTACATGCATATTTTAACTTCTTTGTCCATTTTGTTTTGCTAAAAAAGATGCAGGTAGATTCATCCTCTGAACTGTTCCATTGAGAGAAAAAAGAAAGAAAAACCAGTAAATATCCGGATGCTTATAGTAAATGGATGAATGAGTTGATACATCCAAATTCTGCAGCTGACTCTAAAGGTCTCACATTATACAATTTAGTAATCACCGAATATTGGTCAAATTAGAGAAACCCAATTGAGTTTCAGTTCAAGGTTTATGATGTTTCCAGTTTTGGGAATGAACTGGATGCACTGTAGTGTTGATTAATGGTAATTAATAGGGAGTTCTATAGCTGTTCTTCATGTTCCTTTTCTATTTCTTTATATATATATATATATATAAACCCTCTGACAGAGCATGCTCATTAGTCCTGCTTTATGCTAAATCATTTACTCATTTACTCCATGTGTCTTACAAAATCTACAACAAAATCAGGTTTTTAAGCCTTATGGTGTAACTAGGAAGAAAAATAGTTGCCTTTCCCTTTCTTTTCTTTCCTCCATCTTTTCTAAATCAAATCATGCTTGTTATCTATAACAGGGAATCCATCTCTCCTCTTCCTCTTAAGTGCTAGATGACGATGGGCAATATTAGCCTTTTATTGTCCTTTCTACTTTTTTGTTTTAGAAGACTCTATACTTCTTACTTTTGACAATTTCACATGTCTATCCATAAAAATATATAGATATAGCAATGTGGTAATTTTGAACTCCTCATATTGTTAAGTCCTTTCTCAAAAACTCCATGAAACGTTTGTTCCATCATATATGTTAATCTGTTTCTTTTCTTGCGAAGGACTGTGAATTTTTATGGGTTTCTTTTGAAATTCTGCTTAGTTTTGGTTTTTGTTTGTTAAGAGCCCGTTTGGATGTACTTTGAATTGCAACTGGGCAGATTCTTTTCCAGAAGAATCATCTTACATTCAGTTCGGGGAATTAGCACTGATAGTTAATTGGGTCAAGAAAGTTAGAAAAAGAAAGAAAAGAAAAATCATCATAATATGTTTGAGAGTGAAAGATTAAGGGTGGAGAATGAAGATCCACAAGGGGCCATAAGAACAAGAAAAAAAAATCTCTCCTTTGATAGAAAATGGTTAGTCACCAGTGGAAGGAAGGCCATGTTTGTTCCAAATGAGCACCCATACACGTACCCAGATGTCACAATTGAAAACAGTAGTACAGCGATTGTCAATCCAAGATATGTTTCTTAAGCCTATTTCTTAATCCAATAACTACATGCAGAGCAGCAGAACAAATAATTTTCTCAGTTTCTATGTAAAAAGAAAGATGAATAATTTACTTATTTGTTTTGTTGTTCTTGCTTTATATGCTTATACCAATGCATGTAGCAGTATAGATTCTTTGAATAGGAACATCTGGTAAAAGTTATTTTCTCTCCTTAATTTTATGTGTCAGTGTTCTGATAATTGAAAGACTAGGTTTAGGTCTAGTTGATGAACGCTGAAAGTACAAGTCATTCCTGTGCAGTGTGCATGCAGACCTCTATATAGCATTGACCAGCCTGGTTGTTGCAGCTGTTCCAGCTCTTAATGTAAGTTAATTTATTCATATCTTTGTTGTTTTTAGCTTTTAATGCATGTATGATGGGCATGTAGTAATACTTGGAGTTCCTAATTACATTTTTACTATTCAAAGTTTGAGTAGTTATTCAATAGTTCTTATTGAAGGGAACTACAAGCCGAATATGCATTGTAATCAGATTATCAGTTGGCCCAAGGTATCCTCTAGATTTTGTTTGTGTTTTTCTGGTCACGACCAAAGATACTTCTGGTAGGCTGTAAATTAAATGAGGAACTTGGATTATACTTATAAATACACAGTTGGGTCCCTTTGAACTTGGATGCTCTACAGCCAGGTTTCAAAAAACAAAACAGCACTTTGGTTATCTCAGCCTCAGGCTTTTCAAAAAGAAAAAGGAAACAAGTGTTCTCATAGATGGTAAAAATTAAGAATAAGATTGGTACTGATTGGACCAGTAGCAAGTTACTATGAAGTGTCAATAATATTTGAATATAATGGACTTGATAGTAAAGTTGTTTCTTTTTTCCTATTTTCATTTTTCTGATAAAATGCAAGTAAGTTGTTAGGGGTTAAGATCGTCCCTTATCTTTTCGTTTCAACTGTATGAGATGAGATTTTATTGTATCTTTATTAGAGTCATAGATGAGATTTTGGTACTATAAAAATCAGTTATATTTGGATTTAATTCCTTTTAAATTCATACTCAAGTGACTGTTTTTCTGTACTAGGTTTTTGGTGCTGCTCCTAATGACATCCAGCGTGATGGTTGACCATAATCTTTACCCCATTTTATGGTATGTATATATTTCAGGTACCTTTGGGTCTAATTGTGATATATATTTTGTGGTAGGCATATGTAGGTGCAGAAAATAATGACCCACAATAAGGAGGGGGGTGCCTTAGAGGACTTACCCGAGTGAGATTAGGGACACCGATGCCTGCGCCTGGAGCCTGAGAAAAGGAAGAAGAAACGTAGGTCAGAGGACCCTGGCCTGGGCGGCGCAGGGCTCTCCGATGCCTAAGTTAGTGTATGAACTAAGCAGAGGGAGGAGATTTTTGGGAAGAAGATGGCATACCAGAGTGGTAATGGCGTCCCCCTCTTTTGAAGCTGTAGCTGTGTTTATATAGAGGAAGAGGAGGCAAAGGGGTAGTTGGCTGTCTTGTCATAGCCCACTTTGTCAGGAACTAGGGAGGCGCCGTAGCCTGTCTGGTCCCGTCGTAGCCTGTCTTGTCCCGTTAGGCCATATCCTGGCGCTTTGGGAGCTGTGGAGGGCGATCTGTCAGGAGATACGGGCTATCCCCTTGTCTTGTCGCACGGGCCATAGCGTGCTCGAGCGTCCATGGGAGGACAGCAGTCAGTGCTCACTACTTTCATCGATATGAGGCGCTTGGCCGGGATGGAGTATCGTGCCGGGTGAGACCTGGCGGAGATGTAGGGTCAGGGCACTGTTGCCGAGCCGGGTAGCCGAAGTGGGATGCTTTGCCGAAGTGGAGTGTCTGGTCTTGCTAAGGCGTGCATTGCCGAGGTGGGGGCGTTGCCGGGATGGACTTGCCGGGATGGATTTGCTGATGGGGCCCCCCGGGATGGAGGACCTTGCCCAGGATTCTCTTGGGAATTTCCCCACACAAAGCCCCCCAGCTTCTGAGCTCATTAGACTCCTCATTGAGGTCGGAAGCTAAGTACCATGGAGGACAACACTTGTGCCTTGGAGCTGCTCATAGTTTTGAGATGACTGGCTGGCAATGGACCGGAGCTGGAGGTTGGCATCACTGTGAAGCTGTAACAAGTTGCCTCTGTCGAGCTGGAGAGTGCATTGTTGCTGAAAGCCAAGAGAGATGGCTCATTTAATTAGGAGTATCTTGCTACTGCTGCTGAGGAGGAGGCAAGCTGAGGAGGCGGCGAGCTATAGACTGGGTGCTGCTGCTAAACCAAGGACTGGCACTGCTGCCGAGCTGGAGGAAGGATTTCCTGCCGTACTGGAGGCTGGCGCTGCTGTGGAGCTGCGAACTGGCATGAGGCCGAAACCGGAGACGCACTGCTGCCCGAGCCGGTGGAAGGATTTCCTGCCGTACTGGAGGCTGGCACTGCTATGGAGCTGCGAACTGGCATGAGGCCGAGGTAGAACCAGAGTGACTGCCAACCTGGAATCCGGCACTGATGCCGAGCTGAGGACTGTCATGAGGACGAGGAGGTGATACGGAACGGTCTCTACGGCAGTCTTGCCGAGCTGCCTTAAGCCGAAGTGGCCAGCTTTTGGCCGAGACGAACTGCCTTGCCTTGCGACAGTGGATCGGAGATGAGCATAAGTTCGGCAACGGTCTTTGAGGGGTGTAAAAACCCTGACTTTAGGAATCTGGCCGAGTGTCCGAACTCGAGGCCTTCTCCAGGGTCCAGGACCCGGAGCTTTAGGAAACGACCGAGTCTGGACTCGAGGCCTTTTCCAGGGCGTTGGACCCAAAGTGTGTCCAAGACACGAGGGCTTTAGGAAAGGCTGAGTGTAGGAACTCCAGGCCATTTCCAGGGCGTAGAGCCCGAAGTGTGTCCAAGACACGGGGGCTTTAGGAAAGGCTGAGTGTAGGAACTCCAGGCCATTTCCAGGGCGTAGAGCCGAAGTGTGTCCAAGACACGGGGGCTTTAGGAAAGGCGTGTAGGAACTCCAGGCCATTTCCAGGGCGTAGAGCCTAAGTGTGTCCAAGACACGGGGGCTTTAGGAAAGGCTGAGTGTAGGAACTCCAGGCTATTTCCAGGGCGTAGAGCCTTGATGATGGGTGAAGACCCTGAGTTTAGGAATTGGCCGAGTGTCCGAACTCGAGGCCTTTTCCAGGGCTGTTAACCCTTGTGACTTGCTTTTCTGGCATTCGCCGAGATGGAGAAGCCCGGCTGTATAAACCCGAGGGCAGTCTCGATGGCACTAGCCGAGGCCAACATGAGGCCGAGCCTGTGAAGCGCGTAGCTAGCACGAGGGCGATACCAACATGAGGTCGTTAGATGCGGTCGAGACCATCATGAGGCCGAAACCAGCGTGAGGTGGAGACCAGCACGTGGACGGACCAGCATGAGGTCGTTAAATGCTGTCGAGACCAGCAAGAGGCCGAGACCAGCGTGAGGTGGAGACCAGCACGTGGACGGACCAGCATGAGGTCGTTAAATGCTGTCGAGACCAGCATGAGGCCGAGACCAGCGTGAGGTGGAGACCAGCACGTGGACGGACCAGCATGAGGTCGTTAGATGCGGTCGAGACCATCATGAGGCCGAAACCAGCGTGAGGTGAACACCAGCACGTGGACGGACCAGCATGAGGTCGTTAAATGCGGTCGAGACCATCATGAGCCAAAACCAGCGTGAGGTGAAAACCAGCACGTGGACGGACCAGCATGAGGTCGTTAAATGCGGTCGAGACCACCATGAGGCCGAAACCAGCGTGAGGTGAAAACCAGCACGTGGACGGACCAGCATGAGGTCGTTAAATGCGGTCGAGACCATCATGAGGCCGAAACCAGCGTGAGGTGGAAACCAGCACGTGGACGGACCAGCATGAGGTCGTTAAATGCGGTCGAGACCATCATGAGGCCGAAACCAGCGTGAGGTGAAAACCAGCACGTGGACGGACCAGCATGAGGTCGTTAAATGCGGTCGAGACAATCATGAGGCCGAAACCAGCGTGAGGTGAAAACAGCACGTGGACGACCAGCATGAGGTCGTTAAATGCGGTCGAGACCATCATGAGGCCCGAAACCAGCGTGAGGTGAAAACCAGCACGTGGACGGACCAGCATGAGGTCGTTAATGCGGTCGAGACCATCATGAGGCCGAAAACCAGCGTGAGGTGAAAACCAGCACGTGGACGGACCAGCACGAGGTCGTCAGATGCGGTCGAGACCATCATGAGGCCGAAACCAGCGTGAGGTGGAAACCAGAAAGTGGACGACCTGGCATGAGGTCGTTAAAATGCTGTCGAGACCAGCATGAGGCTGAAACCAGCGTGAGGTGGGGAACCACAACGTGGACGACCTGCATTAAGGGTCCGTTAAATGCGGTCAAAACCATCATGAGGCAGAAACGCAGCTGAGGTGAAGCCACACTGTGGCGGACCAGCATGAGGTCGGAAGCTAAGTGACAGAAAGTTCCGTCTAGCTGCCCCCGATCTGGAAGAGATTCCTGCAGAGCTGGGGGGCGCTAGCGAGCTGGAGATATCCGCTGAGCTGGAGACGTCCGCCGCGCTGGAGAGCTCTGCCGAGCTGGAATGCGATATGATCGCTGTCGCGGAGGTTGAACTGCTCCTGGGCCCGGTTGCTTCTGCTCTATTCAGGGCGGCGGGTCTTTCGGTGGGTAGAGTCGAGGCGAATCCTTAGAGGATGAACCCGACCGAGTATCCTGCTGTTGGTCGCCTGCTTGGCCAGATCTTGCTCCTGACCTCTCTCGGCGGGGACCGTCGGCAGCTGGGTCGACAGTGCGATAGGTTCCTTTCCCTTTCTGGTTCTTCGAGGCATGGTGTTTGGAAAGATTTGGAGAAGGTTGGGAAGGCTGGGATGTTACTTTCCCACAGACGGCGCCAATTGTAGGTGCAGAAAATAATGACCCACAATAAGGAGGGGGGTGCCTTAGAGGACTTACCCGAGTGAGATTAGGGACACCGATGCCTGCGCCTGGAGCCTGAGAAAAGGAAGAAGAAACGTAGGTCAGAGGACCCTGGCCTGGGCGGCGCAGGGCTCTCCGATGCCTAAGTTAGTGTATGAACTAAGCAGAGGGAGGAGATTTTTGGGAAGAAGATGGCATACCAGAGTGGTAATGGCGTCCCCCTCTTTTGAAGCTGTAGCTGTGTTTATATAGAGGAAGAGGAGACAAAGGGGTTGTTGGCTGTCTTGTCATAGCCCACTTTGTCAGGAACTAGGGAGGCGCCGTAGCCTGTCTGGTCCCGTCGTAGCCTGTCTTGTCCCGTTAGGCCATATCCTGGCGCTTTGGGAGCTGTGGAGGGCGATCTGTCAGGAGATACGGGCTGTCCCCTTGTCTTGTCGCACGGGCCATAGCGTGCTCGAGCGTCCATGGGAGGACAGCAGTCAGTGCTCACTACTTTCATCGATATGAGGCGCTTGGCAGGGATGGAGTATCGTGCCGGGTGAGACCTGGCGGAGATGTAGGGTCAGGGCACTGTTGCCGAGCCGGGTAGCCGAAGTGGGATGCTTTGCCGAAGTGGAGTGTCTGGTCTTGCTAAGGCGTGCATTGCCGAGGTGGGGGCGTTGCCGGGATGGACTTGCCGGGATGGATTTGCTGATGGGGCCCCCCGGGATGGAGGACCTTGCCCAGGATTCTCTTGGGAATTTCCCCACACAGCATAGAATATTGGAGCATGAAAATTGGGGCAATACTTTGTATTATACCTGAATTCTACATATACAGTGCAGGTGTATTGCCATTTTAAAGAAAAGGAATAAAGTGTGAAAACAGAATCTATTTAGGTTTTCTAAGTGTTCTTATTTATGATTTTTTTTAAACTTTATGAACAAATTAGGTCTTCTAATTCTAGTTAACGAATCTTGACCTGCAATTGATTTTTAGCCTTTGGAATCAACATATGTTATTTGTTCTAAGTGAAAGCAAGATACAAGTTTTGGATATTGTCAATTACTCTTTGGGGTATTTATTTTGTGAAAAACACTTTATTGCTTAAATTGCTATGGCTTGGAAATTTGAATGAGATTTTAGCAAAAAGATGAGTCAAAATGCATTTAAGTATGGGGAATTCTTTTCTTCTCCTTTAATTAAGTCCCTTTTTTATTTCTTTCAACAAAGTGATGCATGGAACGTTAGAGATGCATGGAACGTTGTATGAAATAGACTCTTTAGTCTTATTAGTCTTGTACAGTTGTTTTAAAAGAACCTTTGTATTTATGGCTCTCTGTTATCATGACAGAAGCAACATAGGGACGTATATGGTTTCCCACAGAAAGGCACTAACAAGGTGTGTCATTATCACTTAGCACAAAATAGATTATATTGCCTCCTCGGTTCCTTCTTGTTAGGGCCATGAACTGTCCACTGGAGTACATCATTTCATACTATTATCTGTATCAAAGCCTAAAAATATTATGCATATCCAATAGTTGATGATCATCTATTCGTGTACTGTCTATGAGATGTTGGGATGAATTTGATGCCTAAAACTTGCATGTTTTTGCTGAGCAGTCTTAGAAAGATTCTATGAATTTGGATAGGAATCAATGGTCTTTCTCTCACAAATCTTTGTTCTACTCAAGTCTGATGCATTCATAAAGAAAGAGAGAGATGGGATGGTCAGATGGGGTTTAAACAGTCTAACTACTGATCAAATATTTTTACTGTGTCCTTGAAATATAGGATTGCTGTAGTTCACATTCTGCTCTTACTTCTCTTGTATCTTCCTCTCAGCTGTCATTACCTGCCCATGCCTGTTTGTGTGGTTGCTGGAAGCTGCTAATTGTCTTGTTTTCAATCTCACACTGCAAATTTCGAAGGAAAAATACTAAAAATTTGTAGCTGAGATTGTTACATACCTGTGCTCATGATCAGTTTTTAGTAATTCTTTGTTTTATATACGCAGATTTTAGGCTGCTTCACTGGTTGAGTGTTTAGTTATCCCTATCCCCCCTTTAGGCTCCACAAATTCTCCAAAATGTTGTTTTTTCTAGTGCCCATTTTCTTGTTTTTGAATAGGTGGCTCACCTGTGAGAAATTCTATCCCTTCAGACCCATCTAACCTCCTTGAATTCACAGTGAATACAATTTTATGCTTATCTAACATTGGGAACTCTAGTAGCTACTATAATTTTCAAGAGATCTATGAAAATGACATATTTATTGGCTACTGCCTTATCTTTAGCAAGGTAAGAATAAGCATCAATGTACATATATAAGGGTCATTTTGTGAGAAATAAGATTTATTTTCACATTTGAATCTGTTGTAGGAGAGGAAAGAACGACTCCGAATATTGGTGTGAGCTTACTTGCTTATCAAGATTCAAGAGGCTGAAATATTTTCTTATCTCTAGTATTAGCTATGTATGATTGATTTGCACATTGTTGGTTTTGCCGTTTTTATTGTTTGGATTCTTAGCACTGATTGTTGTGCTAGTTATTATATTATATTTGAAAGGAAAATAATAAAGTTTGATTTCAAAATTGAGACTTGATTTTATAAATGATTGTGAAATCAGAGCTCAATTTCGATTGTGACTTGACATTTAATAAAAGGAAGGAGGGATAAGGATAATGCCTAATTTTTCACTAAATCGGGTCTCTTATCTTCAACAAGAAACTTTCACAATCTTGGAAGGATAAGTATTTCTTCTTTCTTGGGAAGAGACACTTTAGGAAATTAATGGTGGGCTATATTAGGAAAATTAAATTGTGAAACATGTTTGTGTACAAGCCTTTTCCGCGGACCGAAGAATTTGCCACATCAGCAAAGTCCTTGGAAGTTAGTAATGAATATTTGGTAGTTGGTACTGTTGAGACCGTCCTTGAAGTTGGTAGTTGGGTTCTTGTTAATTTGTACTCTATTGAGATTTATTGAGATTTTCCTACCGTATGTATATATGGTTAAGCGTGAGTTTAGGAATTAGATTGGAATTACAGCTTTAGTTTCCTAATTTCTAGTTTCCTATTTTCTATTCTTTTGTATATATATAACCAAAATCATATCAATGAGCAGGATCATGCTCGACTTCTTCATGGTATCAGAGCCACACGGCTAAGATACACGTCCGGCAATGGCTGACGGTAACGATACGACTAAGACTCCAACTATATCTTCTCGCAATGATCATACGTCTCCTTTTTTTCTTGGCTCACAAGACAGACATGGAGATCTCATCACTCCGGTTCGTCTTCGACATGACAATTATGATGAATGGGCAAGGTCTGTGCGTCTTGCTCTACTATCCCGCCGGAAATACGGCTTCGTCGATGGCACAATTATGGAACCCAAAGCACCTTTCACAATGGAGGATTGGCTTACCATTCACTCGATGCTAGTTTCCTGGCTAATGAATACTATTGATCGGGAGGTTAAGTCTACTATTTCCTTTTATGATGACGCTAAACTTTTGTGGGATGAATTGCAGGCTCGCTTCTCTGTTGTTAATGGACCCCGAATTCAACAGTTAAAAATTGATTTAGCCAAGTGTGAGCAATCCAAGATCATGCCTGTTTCTACATATTTTGGAAAGCTAAAGGTTTTGTGGGATGAATTGGCTAATCATGAACCTATTATTACATGTAGGTGTGGAAAATGTGAATGTAATTTGGGTAAGGAACATGAAAAACGACGAAGTAACGAGCGTTTTCATCAATTTTTGATGGGTTTAAATTCTGATTATTATGCCCAATTACGTACTACTTTGTTGTCTCAAGAACCTTTACCTTCTCTTGATCGTGCCTATCAACAAATTACTCAAGAAAAACGTGTTCGTGGAATTACTCATGCTCGAGAATCTCTACCGGAAGTGGTGGGCTTTGCTGTTTCGTCCAGAAGGGCGTGGCCGAGCGAAACCAGATAAGATTGACAAATCTGGGCTGATGTGTTCTCATTGTCACCGATCTAGACATGACATCGTTACCTGTTTTCAGCTTCTTGGGTATCCAGAATGGTGGGGCGATAGACCTCGCACTCAAGGAGCCACTAATGCTAGCGGCAAAGGAAATGGTGGCCGTGGTACAGACTCACCCGTGACTGGTCGTGGTAAAGGAGCCACTGTGCGAGCGGTGGCAGTAGACGGCTGCAACACTATGGTTGGAGCTTCGGTCCATGGACAGAGAAATTCTTCCAACGCTATAGCCAGCACGTCAAACACTCCTGCCTCTCTTCCTAATTTGAGTGCGGAACAATGGCAGACTATAGCTACTATGTTTGGTAATATTCAATCCTCTACTGATCGTTTACATGGTGAGTTTTCTAAGACTTCTTGGATTATTGATACCGGTGCTTCTAATCATGTGACGAGGGACGAATCATATTTGTTTGATGTTCATGATATTGCCGCCTGTCCCGTTGGACTCCCTGATGGCCAAAAAATAATTGCTACTAAAGAGGGAAGTGTGAGGCTCTTGGATGGATTGTATCTTAAAAATGTTCTTTATGTCCCTAAATTGCACTACAACTTAATTTCGGTTACGCAACTCATTGATGACATGCACTGTTTTGTACAATTTGCTTCTAATATGTGTGTTATACAGGACCGTCATACGAGGAAGCTGATTGGAACGGGTGAACGGAGAGATGGACTTTACTACTTCCGGCAACCGTCTACAGTGCAAGCTATCTCAGTGGATGGTTCTTCATCTTTGTTGGAACTTTGGCATCAACGTCTTGGACATCCTTCAGAGAGAGTAGTGAAGTCATTACCTTTCTTACGTAATTCTCATGATAAATTGAATAAGGCATGTGATGTGTGCCCTCGTGCCAAACAATCTCGTGATTCTTTTTCTCTTAGTGCTCATAAGGCCTCCCGAATTTTTGAATTGGTTCATTGTGATCTATGGGGTCCTTACAATACGGTTTCTTCTTGTGGGGCTCGTTATTTTTTGACTATTGTGGATGATTTTTCCCGAGCTGTATGGGTTTATTTGTTGATTGATAAATTGGAGGTCTTTAAAATGTTTATGTCATTTTTTGCTATGGTTGATCGCCAATTTGGACAAAAGGTTAAGATTGTTCGGAGTGATAATGGGACGGAGTTTAATTGTTTGACAGATTATTTTCTTTCCAATGGGATTTTATTTCAAACCTCTTGTGTGGGGACTCCACAACAGAATGGCAGAGTTGAACGTAAGCATCGTCATATTTTAACAGTGGCGAGGGCCTTGCGTTTTCAAAGTCATCTTCCTCTTTATTTTTGGGGTGAATGTGTCTTGGCAGCTTCTCATTTGATAAATCGAACACCTTCAAGTGTTCTTCACAATAAAACACCTTATGAAATTTTATTTAATACTTTGCCAGTCTTTGATGAATTGCGAGTATTTGGTTCTTTATGTTATGCCCATAATCAACGAGCTATGCATGATAAATTTGCAAGTCGAAGTCGCAAATGTGTCTTTGTTGGGTATCCGTTTGGTAAGAAAGGGTGGAGACTTTTTGATCTAGAAAATCAAAGTTTTTTTGTTTCTAGAGATGTTCAGTTCTTTGAAAATCACTTTCCATTTGCTGAAAATGCTCCTGCTCCTATTCGTTCTAAATATGATTTTGGAAGCGTGAGTTTAGGTGCTGATGATTTTGACTTTCATATTTTGGGGGATCCTGAATCATTGTCTGATGAACTTGAGCCCACAAACGGATCCTCCCCACTACATATCACCATCCAAAGCCCCACAACTACCATTTTAGAGCCTGCTCCCATTATTCCTCCCACAGCCAATGAATCACAGTCTGGCCCGACTGCTGAACGAAGTCCAGTTACACCCACATCTCCACACCATCTTCCATCTCAAAGGGGGGCAGAAGGAGCTGCTCCCGACGCTATCGATGGCCCTCACATGGGACGTGGATTCCGTGAAAAAGTTCCATCCATTCGGTTTCGTGACTATGTTACTAACACTGTTGTCACAAACATTCCATCTATTCTCTCTCCACGTTCACCCGCGCCATCCGCTTCCTCAGGTACGCCCTTTCCTATAACACATTATATTAATTGTGCAAAATTTTCGGTTAGCCATCGGCAATTTCTTGCCGCTGTTACTGCAGGTTGTGAACCGAAATCATTTAAAGAGGCTATGACAGATGTAGGATGGCGTCATGCTATGCAAACAGAACTTCGTGCTTTAGAGGATAATGGTACTTGGACTATGGAAAAATTACCACCTGGTAAACGTGCTCTTGGTAGTCAATGGGTCTATAAAATCAAGTATAACTCTGATGGCAGTATTGAATGGCTTAAAGCTCGTTTGGTTGTTTTTGGTAATCATCAAATTGCCGGGATCGATTATAACGAGACTTTTGCGCAAGTTGCAAAGATGGTCACAGTTCGTGCTTTCTTAGCCATTGCAGCATCTAAAAATTGGGAGCTGCATCAGATGGACGTGCATAATGCCTTTTTGCACGGGGATCTCAATGAGGAAGTCTATATGAAGCTTCCTCCCAGTTTTGGGTCTTCTCAACCTGATATGGTTTGTCGTCTTCGTAAGTCATTATATGGCTTGAAACAGGCACCGAGGTGTTGGTTTGCCAAACTTGTTACTGCTTTAAAGGAGTATGGTTTTCTACAATCCTATGCTGATTATTCTCTCTTTACTTTTACTAAGGGTGATACTCAACTCAATGTTTTGGTGTATGTTGATGATTTAATTATTTCTGGGAATAATTCCGCTGCCTTGAGAGTCTTTAAGACCTATTTGAGCACGTGCTTTCATATGAAGGATCTCAGGGTTCTTAAATATTTCCTCGGGATTGAGGTGGCACGAAGTCCTGACGGTCTATTTCTTTGTCAACGAAAGTATTCTCTTGACATTATTTCTAAGACTGGTCTTCTAGGTGCCAAGCCCGCATCTTTTCCCATTGAGCAAAACCATCGGCTTGCTCATGCTTCAGGAGCTTCTTTGTTTAATCCGGAACCTTATCGTCGTTTGGTTGGACGTTTGATTTACTTAACGGTCACTCGTCCTGATTTGGCATACTCTGTCCACGTTTTATCACAGTTTCTACAAGAACCGCGACAAGAACATTGGGAAGCTGATTTGCGTGTTGTCCGCTATTTGAACGGTTCTCCTGGACAAGGAATTTTACTTCGAGCTGATAGTTCTCTCTCTTTGACGGGTTGGTGTGATTCCGATTGGGCAGCTTGTCCTTGATAAGTACCTAATTATTAAGCAATTACAGACTTAATTGCCTTTCCATCACCTTCATTCGTGTTTAATTCCGTTGATTTCATATAATTTTGCACAAATATGGATTTTTGGTCAATTGCAGAAAGAATGAAGCTTCTGGAGGATGAATGGATCAAATAGAGAGTAAAGCAACTGGTCCCCATCAGTCAACCGCAAGTTCTACCGGTAGAAGTGGCTGATATTCCAGCAGAGAGTTTGGACACGAGATTTCCATCTGTCAACCGGTAGTTCTACCGGTAGAAATGGCTGACCCTGAGAATTTCATCAGTCAACCGCAAGTTCTACCGGTAGAAGTGGCTGATATTCCAGCAGAGAGTTTGGACACGAGAATTTCATCTGTCAACCGGTAGTTCTACCGGTAGAAATGGATGACCCTGAGATTTCCATCAGTCAACCGCAAGCTCTACCGGTAGAAGTGGCTGATATTCCAGCAGAGAGTTGGACATGAGATTTCCATCTTTCAACCGGTAGTTCTACCGGTAGAAATGGCTGACCCTGAGAATTTCATCAGTAAACCGCAAGTTCTACCGGTAGAAGTGGCTGATATTCTAGAAGAGGTTTGGACATGAGAATTTCATCTGTTAAACCGGTAGTTCTACCGGTAGAACACTCGGATTTGGATAGAATTTTAGTTTTTGGGGCAGTTTTGTAATTAAAGTTGTGGGAACCTATATAAAGCATGATAACTCGAAAATTAGGGTTATCTGGGGGATTGTGTTAGTTTCCCAGCAGCCTCCTTTCCTTTTTCTCTCTTCCTTCCTTAGATAAATGTAGAGGTAGTTTCTATTTGAAGATGGGTGTTCAATTTTGTTCAATTCTTGTTTTAAGACAGAATCCTTCATATTAATTCAAGTTTTATTAGAGGTAATCTTTCAATTATGTTCTTACTGTTCTCTTACTTTCATTTAATTTGTTTGAAGACTTCTCCATTAATGGAGGGGTAGAATTCCAGATGGTTTAACCTAAGGGGAATTCAACCTGGGTTTTGTATGGGTTATTCTTCCTGATTATGTTTTCATGATAAAAGATAATTTCCATTGATGTTCTGCTTCAAGAAATCATAATTGAGATGTTAAGCCTTTGACTAATTGTGTTCATCTAAGATGATACAACTAGTGCTTGGGTCGATGACTTTCAGATTATCGAATTGAATGTCTACGAAGCTCTTTGGGAATTATTCACTTAGATTGATATTTGATTTTCTTGAAGAAATCTTCCAGGTGAGAACTGGATTGATTCAATTCTTATCTGCGTAATGAAGAGGAAGATGAAACCATGAAAATCTAGGTGGTTTGAACCCTAGGTTGAACCATCTCTTTAGCATAACATTTTCATTCAGTTTTCTGCAGTTTTAATCAGTCCTTAGCTTAGAATTAATTACACCCATCGAACAAAAGTTGGTCACTCTCGACCGAAAGAAGTCCTCTAGAGCTGAAACCCTAGTCCGTTCTCTGTGGATTCGACCTCTTCATGAGTGAAGTGCTACACAGCGATAAATCATGTCCTCCGCTTAGGACAAACCCACCATCACAGAAAAGTTAAGCATTTCTGGCGCCGTTGCCGGGGAACGGCAATTGAGGTAAAACAGCTTTGTAAGTATTTCTTCTAGTTCTTTTGTTTTTTTTTTATTTCTTTTAGAATTAGGTGATTATTTTGATAATTGGGGTTGTTTGTTGTATATGTCCTCACATTACCGTAGGAACATACACAACAGATCTGTCAGAGTAGATCTTGTAGAAGTTCCGATATTTGATTGGCCAGGAATCGACATTTTTGTTGACCTGCATCTGCCCGATCCTACTTTGGAACCAATGGCGAATCAGCAGAATAATAATGACCCCCGTCACCAACATAATCAAGCTGTACCACCTAGGACAATGGATGATTATTTGACTCCTAGGTGGACTGATGCTCCATCTTGTATTGTAGATGAAGCTCAGGGTGCAAATGCATATCAGGTCAAACCAAATGTTTTGACTCATATTCCCAATTTTCATGGAATGACATCTGAAATGCCTTATTTGCATGTCAAAGAGTTCAATGCCATAATTGAAACCATGTGCCCTGCAACTCAAAGAGAGTCAGCCAAACTTCGACTGTTTCCTTTCTCTTTGAAGGGGAATGCCAAAAATTGGTTGAACAATCTGAGATCTGTACGAATCACCACATGGGATCAATTGCAAAGAGAGTTTTATAAAAAGTACTTTCCTCATCAGAAAAAAAATTGCTTTAAAGAAGAATATCCAGAGTTTTGCTGAAAAAGAGGGAGAGTCTTTTCATCAATGTTGGGATCGGTTTCATGAGACGTTGAACTTGGTCCCTCATCATGGTTTTACTATTCCTGAGTTGGTTACGATCTTTTATGAGGGTTTGAGTTCAACAAATAAACAGTTCATTGATATGATGTGCAATGGTACTTTCCGTGCCAAGGAACCTCATGAAGCTTATGCATATTTAGAGAGTTTGGCAGAGCAGTATCAGGTTTGGGACACTACCAATCCTAATGATAGAACTACTCCAAATATGTTTCCTAGTGCTCCTAATGCAGGAAAATTTACTCTGAGTGAGAAGGAGGATTTGAGTGTTCGGATAGCTCAACTTACCCGTCAGATAGAAGGCCTAGAGCTGAAAAGAGTTAGTGAGATTACTCCTACATCAGTTGCTCAAGTGGAGCAATTGTGTGCAATTTGTTCACAAAATGATCATGGTATAGACAATTGTCCTACCATTCCTTCCATTAAGGAGTTGCTCCATGGTAACCCTCCATATGATGTCAATGCTGTGAGTCCCCAGCAGAAATCTTCTTTTCAATCTAACCAATTTCAGAATTTCAACCCTAGGTACAATGATCATCCTAATTTTCGGTGGAGGGACAACCCTCCCCAATCCCACAATCTTGGTTCTATGGGTTTTCAGTCTCAGCCCAATCAAAATCAAGGGCAATTTCCTCAGTCTAATCAGAGTCAAGGGCAATTTCCTCAGTCTAATCAGAGTCAAGGGCAATTCTTTCATTCTGCCCCACAATATCAGTAGCAGAGATTCCCATCTCAGCAACATTTTCCACCTCATTCTTATCAGCACTTTCAACAACAAGGACCCCAACAGGGTCATGCTCCATATCAGCCTCCCCATAAGAGAAGTCTAGAAGATACCTTTCAAGCCTTTTTGAGTAGTCAGACTTCCATCAATGAGCAGAACAGCAGGACTCTTGAGAACATCAAATCTCAATTAACTACACTTACCAATGCGGTGAGTGCTAGTCAAACCACAAGGGGTGCCTTGCCTACCCAAGCTATTCCAATTGTTCAAGGCCAGCACTTTGTGGAAGATTCCGGTGGGTCGGATGCTCAAGTGGAGCATCTTAAAGCTGTCACCATTCTGAGGAGTGGTAAGATCATTGATAATACCATCCCTCCCAAGCCAAGTAAGCCTGATTTTTCTACTTCCATGGCACCTCCTGCTTTGCAAGAAGTGGAGGAGCCTAAGAATTCTGAGGCTGGGGATGAATCTTCAAAGAAGTCTAATGAGTCCAATGAACCTAAGAAAGTTGAGTCTTCCACTTCTACCATTCAAGACCCTAGAGTCCAAGCTTTCCAACCCCCAGCCCCTTTCCCTCAGAGGTTGAGAGGGAAATCCCAGCCAGACCTTGCAGAGTCTCTTAGGGAGCTTTTCTCTCAAGTCAAGCTCAACATTCCTCTCTTGGATGCTATCCAACACATTCCTATCTATGCGAAATATCTTAAGGACTTGTGCACTTACAAACGCAAGTTCTTGCATCAAAATAAGGTCCTCCTAGCAGCTAATGTCAGTACCACCATCTCTGGTTCTCTTCCTCCAAAATTCAAGGATCCTGGTTGTCCGTGCATTTCAGTAGAGATAGGGGGAAAGAAGATAGAAAGAGCTTTGTGTGATCTAGGGGCGAGTGTCAATCTTCTACCTTATTCGGTTTACCTCCAACTAGGGTTGGAGGAACTTCAGCCCACCTCGATTACACTTCAGCTGGCTGATAGGAGTGTTAGAATCCCAAAGGGGATTTTGAAGGATGTGTTAGTTCAGATAGGGAGTTTCGTGTATCCCGTAGATTTTATTGTGTTGGACACATGTCCAAATCAAGGGGTTAGTGACCAAGCCCCTATCATTCTAGGTCGTCCTTTCCTAGCCACCATAGATTCAGTCATCAAGGTTAGGAATGGGAACATGTCCATCACCTTTGGAAACATGACCCTTGATCTGAACATCTACAATGTCGCCTCCCAATTGGGAGATGATGAGGAGATACATGAGGTGAGTTTGTTAGAGAGCTTGGTTCAAGAACATGTGAACACACATTCGTATACAAATCCATTAGAGACATTCTTGACCCAAGAGGAGAGGGAGTTTCTTGAATCCCCCGAGGTAGAGTATCTTTACTCTCTATTGGATGAAGTTGAGGAGGTAAAGGGTGCTACATTTTGGACACCAAAGTTTGAGGGGCTTCCGCAATCGGAATCTAAGTCAATGCCTAGCAGTGAGAAGGCCCCTACACTTGAGTTGAAACCCTTACCTTCTTCGGTAAAATATGCTTTTCTTGGAGTTGATGAGTCATATCCTGTGGTGATTTCCTCTTCTCTTGAGGAACACCAAGAGACCCAGCTTTTGGAGGTCTTAGGTAGGCACAAAAGAGCAATTGGGTGGACCTTAGCTGATATACAAGGGATTAATCCCTTAATTTGCACCCATAGGATTCATTTAGAGGATGATGTCAAACCTTCCCGTCAACCCCAGCGTAGATTAAACCCTGTTCTGAAAGATGTGGTAAGGAAAGAGGTTCTGAAACTGTTAGATGCTGGGATTATCTATCCTGTAGCTGATAGCAAATGGGTGAGTCCTATTCAAGTAGTACCTAAGAAGGCAGGGGTAACTGTTGTGGCTAATGAACAAGGAGAATTGATCCCTACTAGAGTTGCCACGGGGTGGAGAGTCTGCATTGATTACCGAAAGCTTAATGCCAGTACAAAGAAGGACCACTTCCCTCTTCCTTTCATTGATCAGGTTTTAGAGAGAGTGGCAAGTCATACTTTCTATTGCTTCTTGGATGGCTATTCTGGATATAATCAGATTGAGGTGTCTTTGGAAGATCAAGAGAAGACCGTTTTCACTTGTCCCTTTGGGACCTTTGCTTATAAGCGCATGCCTTTTGGATTATGCAATGCCCCTGGCACCTTTCAAAGGTGCATGATGGGTATTTTTGATGACATGGTCGGAGACTTCTTGGAGGTGTTCATGGATGATTTTTCTGTTTTTGGAGATAGCTTTGCGGGGTGTTTAAAGAATTTAGAGAAAGTCCTAGAGAGGTGGGAGGAGAAGAAGTTGGTTTTAAATTGGGAGAAGTGTCACTTTATGGTGACACAAGGGATTGTCTTAGGCCATATAGTGTCTCCTAGAGGTATTGAGGTAGACAAGGCAAAGGTGGAGTTGATCTCACAATTACCTTCTCCCAAGTGCGTCAAGGATATACGATCCTTCTTAGGTCACTGTGGTTTTTATAGGCGCTTCATTCGTGCTTTCAGCGCAATTGTACGCCCTTTGTGCAATCTTTTGACCAAAAGATGCACCATTTGTTTGGACCGAGGCTTGTGAGAAAGCCTTCAGCGCTTTGAAAGCGTGCCTCACTTCCCCACCTATAATGCAAGCCCCGGATTAGACTCTTCCTTTTGAATTGATGTGTGACGCCAGTGACTATGCCATTGGTGCTGTTTTGGGTCAAAAAAGAGGTAAAGTCCCTTATGCTATTGCTTATGCAAGCAAAACTTTAAATGATGCTCAAATTAATTACACCACCACAGAGAAAGAGTTGCTAGCGGTGGTCTTTGCTCTTGATAAGTTCAGATCATATATCATAGGTTCTCCTAGTGTTGTTTTTACTGATCATGCAGCGCTCAAGTATCTGATGAGCAAACAAGACGCAAAAGCGCGTCTCATTCGGTGGATTTTGTTGCTCCAAGAGTTTAATATCACTATCAAGGATAAAAAGGGTGTTGAGAATGTAGTTGCGGATCATCTTTCGCGACTTGATTTTGAGGATAAGTCATCCCATCTTCCAGTCCTTGATTCTTTTCCCGATGAGCAATTGTATTCAGTGTCGACATGTCCGTGGTATGCGGATATCGTCAATTATCTCGTGACAGGGCAGCTTCCTAGTGACTGGACTTCTCAAGTGAGAAGGAGATTTTTAGTGGAGGTAAGAAAGTACGCTTTCGATGATCCTTATCTTTACAAGTATTGTGCTGATCAGATTATTAGGAGGTGTGTACCGGAGTCGGAGCAACAGAGTATCTTGTCATTCTGCCACATTGAGGCGTGTGGGGGTCACTTTTCTTCAAAAAAGACCACTGCAAAGATTTTGCAGTGTGGCTTCTTCTGGCCCACTCTTTTTAGAGATGCCCATGAGTTCTGTCGAACTTGTCCTCAATGTCAGCAATTAGGAGCTATTTCCAAGAGGAATGCCATGCCCCTTCAGCCCATGCTTATCATAGAGATCTTTGATTGCTGGGGTATAGATTTTATGGGTCCTTTCCCTAGTTCTTATGGGTTCCTCTACATCCTTCTGGTTGTAGATTATGTGTCCAAGTGGGTAGAGGCTATTCCCACTAAGACCAATGACCACAAGGTTATGGTCAAATTCATGAAGGAGAATATCTTGTCTCGGTTTGGGATGCCCAAGGCCATGATTAGTGATCAAGGCACTCACTTCTGTAATCGTCCATTCGCGGCCTTGATGGCCAAGTATGGGATCACTCATAAGGTGTCCACTGCCTATCATCCTCAAACTAATGGGCAAGCTGAGTTAGCCAATAGGGAGATCAAGCATATTTTAGAAAAAACTGTGAATCCTAATAGGAAGGATTGGTCAACTAGGTTGACTGATGCCTTATGGGCCTATCGCACGGCCTACAAGACAATTTTAGGAATGTCTCCGTATAGGCTTGTCTATGGCAAGACGTGTCATCTTCCTGTTGAAATTGAGCATAAAGCATTTTGGGCTCTCAAGACGTTGAATTTCTCTTTACCCAAAGCAGGTGTTCTTAGGAATTTTCAAATGAATGAGTTAGAAGAGATGAGGAGAGAGGCTTATGAGAATGCTAGCATCTACAAGTCCAAAGTCAAAGCTTTTCATGATAAACACATTGTGAGGAAAGACTTTCAGGTGGGACAAAAGGTCCTTTTATACAACTCAAAACTTCATCTCCATCCAGGTAAGTTAAGATCAAGATGGACTGGACCTTATTTTGTGCATAAAATCTACCCTCATGGAGCTATTGATGTTTTTAATAACAATGATGGAAAGATTTTTAAAGTTAATGGGCAAAGACTTAAGCCATTTTTGGAAAATTTTTCAAAAGATGACATTGTGGAAGAATTAGTGGACCCGGTTTATCCGGAAGCCACTAGTTCTTAATCTTTCTTGACTCTGTTAGTTGCCATCTTGCATGAAATTTGTTTTCCCCTGTTTAATGTCTTTATCTCTTTTTGTGCTTGATTGGCCTAATTGCATATTTAAATAAATAGCGGATGATGCTACTCCGTATCACCTCGTTCATTAGTGTGATGTCTTGGAATCTGACTTTAAAAGACCAACAATTCATTCTTCATTTTTATCATTCACCATCTGTGCTTGCCCCATTTTTGTTGCTAACCAATAGTTGGTGTCTAAGTCTCAGCAGGTTATTCGTACTACAGCACCAACCTTCGGAGATTGGTAACTTCGTTCCTCTCTTTTCCCTTTGTTCTTAGTTGTTTTACTCATTGAGGATAATGTTTCATGCAAGTTGGGGGGGGGGGGGGGGGGAGAGGCATGAATTTCATTCATGCATTTAGCTAATTTTTCATGCATATAGTTACTTTTTCACTATTTAGAATTTGTAAATACAAGCCTTGCATTCATTTCATTGCAATTCTCATTTGGAGTTTCAACTTTCGTGAAATACATGATGTATGCCTTCTTTGATTACTATGTGTCTTTGAATGATTGTGTGAGTTAATCATCACATTGAATTTTATTCGTACCATATCCCTTGTTTTTTTTAGAGTGCTTTGAGTGATATAGTGGATTCCACACACTTGCAAGTTCATACTTTTGTAGCCTTGAATTGCATTCATTTTACCTCTTTTGGAAGTGGTGACACAAATTGTTAATACAAGGAAATTTGTTGTTTATAAAACCAGAAAAGAGTCACCCTTGTACCCTTGTTTGAGCCATGTTTTATATTCCCTTATTCTTGTGCTAAACCTTAGGGAACCGGTGTAAAGGAGGCAAGGAGGAATGGGGGGTTTTGGGGTGATTTCTGCAGGTGGAATATGGTTGTGTTAAAAAAAAAAAAAAAAAAAAAATTTGGACTTGGTTATGATGAGTCTAAGGATGACTTTGAAGTGAAGATGATCTTCTATGTTTTGGCTGTGGGTTTGTGATTGACTGATACGAAGATACTCTATTCATTGAGACTTCTTCTCTACTGGTGTTCCATTGCGTAATTGAGGAATTCACGAATAAGTCACTTCGTTGGGCTTAAATGAGATTCATTCTCAAATCAATCGTTGGATAAAAGTTTTGAAAATCAGAGGAAGAATGTGTTGGATTTTTAGCCAAGTCTTTCAAAAAAAAAAAAAAGTGAATGAATGGCAGTGCCGGTAGGAATACCGGTTCAAAAAGAAACAATTGAGGCAGAGAAGCTATGATTTTGCTACTAAATCTCCACCGGTAGTTCTACCGGTAGAGGGTGCGGGCCCAGGCAACCTTATATAGTTTTTTTTTTCCTGTTCTGTGTGTCATTTCATCTGGTTCGTCTCCTTTCTCTCCAGCTGATAGTTTTTCCTCCATAAACCCTAGCACCTGAGCTTCCAAAACCGCCATTAATCCAACCAATCTTCCTCTAAAACACCCAAATACCTTTTCTTCATCACCATTTCTCCCTCACCCTTCGATCAAACTTCCAAAAAGTCAAAGAAAACCCTACATTCCGAAATCCCCATCCCTCCCTCAAAAATTCGATACTCACTTCCATACCCTTCCAAAACCAATTCATACCGTCTACACACAACATTAAACCACGCCAAAGACAAAGAATCCTAAATTAGGAGGTGCACCAAAGAAAGGAGCAATTGCTAAAGGAGGGAAATCCAAAAGTAGCACCTCAGGGGAAAGTGATAGAAGAGCTGAAAAGAGACCAAGGAAGTCTTCTCCCCCTCCTCCACAGAAAAGTGCAGATCAGATCAAATGGGAGAAGAAGGTAGACAAGAAAGCATTTGTGATTGAAAGGAGGGTCGATGTGGGTAAACTTGGTACTGGGGAATGCTTTGGAGCATTGATCAATAGCAAGCTGGAATACATGGACACTGCCTTTGAGGGGTATATTCCTGACTTTGTTCGTCAATTTTTCAAATCTATGGAGCGTGTGATAGCAGGAGGTGAACAAATAGCTGCAATGGTGAATGGAACAAAAGTTAAAGTTGATCAATATATTATTGCAAAAGCCTTAGGATACACCCCAGTGGCTAGGGAGAAAATCACATACCCTAGGCCTCAAGATGTTCCTTTGGAAATTCCTCATGAGCAATTGGTGTTGAGAGAGGAAGCTATGGTAGAAGGGACAACCACAATTGGAAATTTGAATGGGGAAGCAGGGATGTTGAACAAGATTATGCATTACAACATTTTCCCTCGAGGCGATGAGAAGATGCTAGGAAAAAAGGAGATGGAATTGCTATGGGTGATCTGGAGCCCAAATGAAGGAATGAATGTAGCTCAATTCATATACAATCAGATAAGGAGATACCCTGAGGAGTCCACAGCTAAGGCGGCCCTCCCCTACCCTTGTCTTATCACTAAGATATGCTTAAATCAGAAAGTAAAGAAAGGCCCAGATGATTGGCTTTTACCTAGTGATAGAGGGGCAATCACGGTGAAAACAATGGCAAAGGCCAAATCACAAAAGAGGGACCCTCTATCAGCAGCTCAACCTTCTTCTACTATTCCTAAACAAGTGAAGGGCTCATCATTTCAGACTTATATGATGGAATTGATGAAGTGGTTTGGGTGCAAGGTAGATGATTGCATAGAGGGGCAGAAAGTGATTAAACAAGAAATGGAAAAACAGAGATCCAGGCAAGAGTATCTGATGAAGGTTGCTGTATCACAAGGAGCTGAACCCTATGTGTCACCCCAGAGAGAAACAGAGGCTGGTCCTAGCCAGACAAAGGGTGACAGTAATACCGCAGCAGAAAAAGAGGCAGAGGGAGAAGAAGATGATGATGATGATGAGGGGGAGGATGACACTGAAGAGTTAGTCAGTGAATGAGTTGTCCTATTGATGGTTGATTTTAGTTTTTGATTAGTGGGGAATATAGTTTTTGTATGGGCATGGCAAAAGGGTAGTTGACCTAAGCCATGTAAGGCCATGCCCCATTTTGTCCAAAACACTGTCATTGTTAACCCTTTTCAATGCAATCCTAAGATCCTTAATTAATCTTTTTGTGTCATTACTTCCATTAGAATACATGTTTGAATTTATATGCTACTTTAGTGTTGTTCTGTATGTGTGTGATGTTAGAATAAGCATTGCGAGATTAGTTTCCATGGGGTATGTTCATTGAAATGAGTGACATCTACATTGAGTGATATCTTCTGTGAGCTTTGGAATTAATTTTGATGTGATGGTTAACTCATTATAATCTTATCATCTTGATTGAATGTTTTATTCCATGAGATGTAGAGATTAATATTTTCACGGTCTTAGACATCTGTGTCAATTGGGCATAAATCATGTATTTCCACTTTTAAATGAGAATTGTATTTGCAGACAAGATAGCTTCTTCTTAATTTGCTAGGGACTAGCAAAGTCCAAGTTGGGGGGTGTGATAAGTACCTAATTATTAAGCAATTACAGACTTAATTGCCTTTCCATCACCTTCATTCGTGTTTAATTCCGTTGATTTCATATAATTTTGCACAAATATGGATTTTTGGTCAATTGCAGAAAGAATGAAGCTTCTGGAGGATGAATGGATCAAATAGAAAGTAAAGCAATTGGTCCCCATCAGTCAACCGCAAGTTCTACCGGTAGAAGTGGCTGATATTCCAGCAGAGAGTTTGGACACGAGATTTCCATCTGTCAACCGGTAGTTCTACCGGTAGAAATGGCTGACCCTGAGAATTTCATCAGTCAACCGCAAGTTCTACCGGTAGAAGTGGCTGATATTCCAGCAGAGAGTTTGGACACGAGAATTTCATCTGTCAACCGGTAGTTCTACCGGTAGAAATGGATGACCCTGAGATTTCCATCAGTCAACCGCAAGCTCTACCGATAGAAGTGGCTGATATTCCAGCAGAGAGTTGGACATGAGATTTCCATCTTTCAACCGGTAGTTCTACCGGTAGAAATGGCTGACCCTGAGAATTTCATCAATAAACCGCAAGTTCTACCGGTAGAAGTGGCTGATATTCTAGAAGAGGTTTGGACATGAGAATTTCATCTGTTAAACCGGTAGTTCTACCAGTAGAACACTCAAATTTGGATAGAATTTTAGTTTTTGGGGCAGTTTTGTAATTAAAGTTGTGGGAACCTATATAAAGCATGATAACTCGAAAATTAGGGTTATCTGGGGATTGTGTTAGTTTCCCAGCAGCCTCCTTTCCTTTTTCTCTCTTCCTTCCTTAGATAAATGTAAAGGTAGTTTCTATTTGAAGATGGGTGTTCAATTTTGTTCAATTCTTGTTTTAAGACAGAATCCTTCATATTAATTCAAGTTTTATTAGAGGTAATCTTTCAATTATGTTCTTACTGTTCTCTTACTTTCATTTAATTTGTTTGAAGACTTCTCCATTAATGGAGGGGTAGAATTCCAGATGGTTTAACCTAAGGGGAATTCAACCTGGGTTTTGTATGGGTTATTCTTCCTGATTATGTTTTCATGATAAAAGATAATTTCCATTGATGTTCTGCTTCAAGAAATCATAATTGAGATGTTAAGCCTTTGACTAATTGTGTTCATCTAAGATGATACAACTAGTGCTTGGGTCGATGACTTTTAGATTATCGAATTGAATGTCTACGAATCTCTTTGGGAATTCACTTAGATTGATATTTGATTTTCACGAAGAAATCTTCCAGGTGAGAACTGGATTGATTCAATTCTTATCTGCGTAATGAAGAGGAAGATGAAACCATGAAAATCTAGGTGGTTTGAACCCTAGGTTGAACCATCTCTTTAGCATAACATTTTCATTCAGTTTTCTGCAGTTTTAATCAGTCCTTAGCTTAGAATTAATTACACCCATCGAACAAAAGTTGGTCACTCTCGACCGAAAGAAGTCCTCTAGAGCTGAAACCCTAGTCCGTTCTCTGTGGATTCGACCTCTTCATGAGTGAAGTGCTACACAGCGATAAATAATGTCCTCCGCTTAGGACAAACCCACCATCACAGAAAACCTAAGCAGTCCTCTTACTCGTCGCTCTCTGACTGGTTGGCTTGTGTTCCTTGGTCATTCCCCGATTTCTTGGAAAACTAAGAAACAACCTACTGTGGCACGTTCTTCGGCAGAGGCCGAATATCGCTCTATGGCTTCCCTTACTTGTGAATTGAAATGGTTGAAGGGCATTCTCCTTAGCTTGGGGATTCAACATACTGCTGCTATTGGTCTTTATTGTGATTGCTAGTCGGCTTTACATATTGCACAGAATCCTGTCTTCCATGAACGAACAAAGCACATTGAAGCAGACTGTCACTTTGTTCGTGATGCTATCCAGGATGGAACTATTCTTCCTTCATATGTTCCTACCACAGTTCAGCTTGCAGACATCTTTACCAAGCCTTTGGGGACACGTCAATTTCAGTTTCTGCTTTCCAAGTTGGGCATTTATGATCCTCATGCTCCACCTTGAGGGGGGGTATTGAGATTTTCCTACCGTATGTATATATGGTTACGCGTGAGTTTAGGAATTAGATTGGAATTACAGCTTTAGTTTCCTAATTTCTAGTTTCCTATTTTCTATTCTTTTGTATATATATATAACCAAAATCATATCAATGAGCAGGATCATGCTCGACTTCTTCATACTCTCTATTGCGTTTTTTTTCTCTCCCTTCATATTCTACTTATATCTTTATATCGTTTGCCTTTTTATTATCTTTTGTTGTAACTTTGTCTCGTTGCTCTGTAGGTCTTTTCTTGGGCCATCGGTGACGACGACAGTCAGGATATTTGTTGAAACATAGTTGTCCCTTGATTGATTGGCATGATTCAAGGAGGCACAAAACTTGTATTGACCGGCCATTGCTACTGATATTCATTGCTGTGGATAAATAGGTGAAAGAGTAGAAACAGCTTGATGGTTTTAAAGAGGTCAAAACAAGTGAGCACCGTTCCGCCTGGGATTTGTATTACACTAATGTGTTTTGATTTTGAATATATGCAATGCAATGTAATATGTCAAATTGAAGACTTAGCAACTTTTGTTTCTCTAATATAATGTTCACATTGTTCAGTAATGTCTTGCTGCAGTTTGAACTTGAGAGACATTATCAATAGTGAATTACTCACTGCAGCAACAGCAATAGTGGTAGTGTTGTCTACAAACTGAGCAACCATCAAGTTTTCCTGAGCTTGTTCTGATTCCTTCTCACAATTGTCTGTGTGTCCAGGATTGAATCTGACACGTTTTTTTTTTTTTAATCAACATGATTATCTTTTCTCTTCAAAATAGCTTTCACATTGCCACCATCTCCAGTTGCTTTGGCTTCAGAATCCACGACAGTGCATTTTGTCATCATGAGCCTATAGAGCAATCAGTAATATGATAGTAGAATGGTCAATCCATCCTTAACGTTACATACAAAACACTAGCGGTCTTGCAGGTTGCAATTTATTTCCATTTCTTGGAATTCCACTTAGCCAAGAAAAGAAATCCAAGAGTGACAAAAATCCTGGTGAGGAATCCAAAAACAATGATCACATCATGCAAATGCAAATACAAATAGAAAGCTGTCCAACTTGTTGATTTGCTTTCTTCCAGAATAGTTCTTTAATTGGTAAACTAAATTCCCTTACCTTGTTTTAAGATTATAAGGGCTGTTTGCATTAGATTACAGTTTTTTTTTTTTTTTTTTGAAAAATAACTAACAGTTTCATTAAAAAGAAAGATAAGATATAAAGCACACCACCACAAAAGAAAAGAGATGGAAAAGTTGCAAGAGAGATGCACCACCTCCAACTCCAATTACAAAATTACACCCACGTGACCCAGCCAAGGAACTAACCTCTCAAACCCCTTGCTTTGCTAACATAGGATTTCATGGTCAAACAAGATCTAATAAGGAATTTCAAAAGAGGCGAGAGATGAAGGACATAAGTGAGGGAAGGAAATTAATAAGGTCAAGATGTGGATGAGATACTTTACTAGATATTGAATTACTACAGTGATCTAGGTATTCATTTCTTATTTTGTCTTGATTCCATTACCTTTAAAGGGAATGTTTTCTTTAATGGGCAGCTTTAATTTGGATGTTCATTTTGGTTTTCATTTTTAACCACTTACGAGATAAATAAGTATTCCAATTCCTACGTATTTAATTTTTATGTATTATAATGCAAACATAGGCCCAAATAAGAGCAATGATCAAGCTGACAGCAGCTATGTTAGGATTTACCTTGTACAGGGTGCACCCAGTGTGTTCAAATATATTCATGTGACATTGAAATCACCCCCAAATAAGGGACTAGACTATTGGGACAAAGATTTCAACAATACTCACATTATCAAAAAAGAAAAAAAAAGAGACATGGATCTGGATCCTTTATTAGCAAGCCAGATGGGTCATGCAGAACCACATGGATGGTTTTTGATCAACTAGTCATATTTACAAATGAACAACCAACAGCGAACACCACAAACCGCTGTTACAAGATCACCATTTAGCAGCGGATCGATGCAAACATAGCGGAAAAAATGCAATGCGTCTTTAGCGGCGGATTATATTAATTAGTGGCGGTTATTGATAATTTTTTTGCAGCAACTCCTTCACCGCTGCAAATACAATAAGCGACACCACCCTCTAACGATAAAAGTGACGGCGGACATTTTTCCGCCGCAAAAGGTATTAGTGGCGGTTTTCATACATATAGCGGCGGTTTTTATCCGCAGCTAAATGTAAATTTTTTTTTTTGTAGTGAGTGTGTTCTTTTGCGCACGAAATGTTTCCAAGTAAGCATAGTATGTTTGATTATTGTAATCCGAGTCGGCACCATTAAGCTTGAGCACCCTCTTCAGTCTGATCAACCGACTTGGGGTCCGTAATTTATTGTAACCAGCTATAGTTTGGGGTTTTCATTCCGTTGAGATGCTCGATATGAGATGTTCTCCGAAGCCAAGGCCAATCCATGTACGTATGTATGTAGCCGCTAGCTATAAAGCCTCCTTGTGAGGTCTGCCTTATTATAATTATAAGCATGATGCATGTATGTATGATGTATGTTCTCCTCTACCATATGTATTGGCAATAAGATAGCTTTAAGTGGTTGCCACTTTTCCAAGTATGTAAGATATTATTCCTTTTTACGTCATGTAAGTTGGGCTATTACTTCCACCCCATTATCGGCGTTCCTATTCGGTCGAGTAAGTTTAGAGAGTTTAGCCAGGTATATATGTCTTTTTGGTAGAATGTGTATGTGATAGTGGTATTGTCATTTATGAGTTGCATTACGTCACCTTGATCGTATACTCATGCATGATTATGTCTAGTTGTATCACTTATCTGTGACGATGCCAATCTATATCTTGTCTTCATTTTGATCTCGGCAAACATGTTATTATCATTCCTTTTCAACAACTGCTAGATCCTTACTAACCTTTATGCTGTAAGTTTTACCGCTGCTGTAGGCAGCTTTTGCGAAGGTGGCATAAAGCCACAACTTTTAGGTGAGATTTGTGTTGTCGGTGTCAATTAGACATCAGGTTCCGCATTGAGATTTCGTAACACTTGGGGGGTATCGTATGTTTAGTTTATTTATGTTGATTTGGTCTTTGTTGGCCTTCTTTTTATAGGCTATAAATAACGCACTTTCGATATTGTAACTTTAACATTTGGGTAATGCATATCCTGGATTTTGTTTCGCTTTGTATTATACAGTTTATAATTTTTAAGTCAGATCATTTGTGATATCATCATAAGTACATATTAAGCAATTGGCTGTGACATGGAATCCGAGTACTGTCACAAACTTCGGTCGCAAGGCTATGTAAGCTTCCACAAAATGTTCATGGTTATGAAAGGAGTTCTCTTTTTCATACACGTGGATCCCGAGGATAAAGATACACTAATGATCACCCCCATTAACTCCCAAATTAGACACCTCGGGGCGCCTAAAATTCCCCCAATGTAGGTTTGCTAGTTAGAAATTCCATATGGTTTGCGAGGGTGTGTTTTAATCGCTATTGAAGCAAAAAATAATAATAATAATAATAATAATATCATTTCAGTTATTAAAATATTAGAAAATAAGATGGGATTTGGATGGTGCTGATGACATAGATTAGGGCGAGTCTGGTTGAGTGCAAAAACAAAGTTGGCCATGGACACTGGTATTAGTCAAAGTCAAGTCTTTTCTGATGTGGCAATCCTGTATAGCTTGTGTACTGAAACCCTGATGATAAAAGTCTTTGTATTTGTTAAGGCCAAGGACCACTATAATTACTTGTCCATCCGCACGGGTTTCACAGAGATCCGAATAGGAATGAAAAATGACCGACGAGGCTGATTTTTTTTTTGTCTTTTTTTGCACCTAATAATGATGGGTTAGCATAGCACCTAGTAATCATGGGAGAAGGGTGATGTTGTACAGTTGCCTTTTCTATAAGAGACAGCCTCCCTTTCTATTTGGTAGGACAATAGACCCCACTATGCGCCAATTGGTGTATTCAATGACGTTGCCATTTATTGTGAATTTTTCACATGCGACTATTGCAATTGTTGTTTAACCGGTATATATTAACCTTAAATTTAATTAAGGGGTTGGTCGAGTGGTCAGGACTACAATTTCTCCATCTTTCAGAGTTAGAGGTCTTAGTATCAACTTCTGATTCCCCCTTCTTTAGGAATCAAAGATTGAATTCACTAATGCTATCACCTTGGGGCCACAGGGGTGTTTACCCGACTTCTCTCCTAAAAATTAATCACTGTTGAATTTATTGGTAACTTTGCACAATAACTATTAAGTGACGATTGACTGCCTAAAGCCAACGACTACAATCATGTGATTAACCCGGTATTGTCAATACCCCTAATCCATGCCCAAACATGACCATTAACTTACATCTCCTGATTTCATGCATTCAAGGGAGGCCCCCAAGATGTGGGTGCTTTTTAAAAGAGAAAGAAAAAAAACCATACCTGCATCTTTCATAACTCGTAGATACATGGCACGTGGAACTATTTATTTTTGGTAAAATATTTGTTGGAGTTGGAATGGTTTGTCTACATCTAATTTGCATTTTTTCTTTTTATCTATTTTTTTGAACTCCAGATACACAATACAACCCACTAACACTGTATATGTATTGGATAATAAAAGTGGAGGAAACTATATATCTGCTAGTATAGGTATTTTTATGGTTGATTCCCTCTTTAAATTTGGGTTCTACCATATTATAAGAAAAGACTCCAAAATGACTACAAACTCGCTTGACATTGGCCAACCCAATCCCCCACCTCCCTGAAATTTCAGAAGCCCCCTTCATTTTAATGAAACTCTCATCAATTTTTCTTTGGCCCTCCAACCCCCCATAAATTTTTGAGTTTTTTTCCCATTAATAACATCCTCAAATAAACTAATTCTCATAATAGCACCCATTAAAAAATAATACTCAGAATAGCATCCCGAGCCTACGTGGCATATCTAATCCCGAGGCATGTTAATGACCGGGAAACTGGAGATCATTGTTAGCTTGACACCCATCAGCATGATTCCTGGATTTACATTTACAAAGTATGGTGCTTCAGTTCTCATTGGAAACTATAATAGCAATTGATTCCTGGATTTACATTTACAAAGTATGGTGCTTCAGTTCTCATTGGAAACTATAATAGCAATGAGATGACCAACACCTGATTGGATTCAATCAAACCTATACGGTTATGTGAAAAGGAAAAAAAAAAACTATTAAAATCCATCCCAAAACATGATACAAACACCATTAACAGAATAAAATTGCAGTACTTTAGCACTTCAAATGTTGAAGCTTTACAAATATGAACCTCATCCTTGGTCCAACCAACTGAAAGGAGTCCTAACCGTGAACATGATATTCCTAAACCCATAAAAATCAATAGAATGGAGTTCAAAACAATGAAAACGTTGAAGAATTAATGTTGATTAAATAAATATAAGATAAATAAAACCTGTCACAATTCCATTCCATTTCCTAGTGGAGTACCTTAGCTATTCAATATGTAGACAGTTTACAAAGCATAAACTCCATCTTTGGATGACGCATCCAAAGGAAGGCTTCCATGGAGGTCCAGGCTCAAGCACTAGGCCCACTTTCCACTCAAAGTGATTACCCCATAGACCAACTTTGAGCTTAAGAGATCAGACAGGATCATCCAATCGCAACTCTTTCTATGGTTTCCATGGCCATGTTATAAATGGAGTCTAAAGACCTGTTTGTTTGGAATTTAATGGTGGAAAAAATTATGTTTTGAACGATGTAGAATCTAAAAATAGACAAGCAAACGTGAAATTGAATAGAGTTAGGAGTAGGAAAGATTAAACCCAAATTATGAGAGCCAAAGCACGTCAAGGATGCTTTCTTTAGCAAAAGCCGCAGAGGTGCAATGGGTTTTGGACACCTGCCCAGGACATGACGGCTTTCTCTTGCGGTTTGTCTCCACTAGGTCGTGAACTAGAGCATGGAGTAACTCAAGACTTTTGGAGCATCTCAAATGCATGCGCACAGCGATGGGGTATGAAAACAGTAGGAAAATCAAGAAGAGAGGTTAGAGGAGCAGTTCTTTTAAAAAAACAAGAGATTGAAACCGTCATTAACATGCCTCAGGATTGGATATGCCACGTAGGCTCGAGATGCTATTCTGGGTATTATTTTCAAATGGGTGCTATTATAGGAATTAGTTTATTTGAGGGTGCTATTCTTGGAAAAAACTCTAAATTTTTTTTTAGTGGCCCCCAAGTGAGATTTCCTGGTTCCACTTCTGCATTTATGTCATTTAAGAAAATATATGCAGGAAATTTAACACCGTTCGTTTCAATTTTGATAGATAGAAGTTTAGAACCCAATTGAAAGAGGACAGGATGCCTATTTTCTCATTTTGTGAATTCAGACGGACCCTCTTTGAAAAATAGGTCAAAGTGCAGGGATTTTAAATAAATCCTCTTCCGTAAAATATTGCTAACCATTTACCTCTTAAGAAGGAATTAGGTTGGGGAGTACAGGGGGAATTGAAAATTTCTTAAAGAGTCCATTCCCCCAACGGCTGGGGAAGTTCAAATGTTCCAAACATGGCGGACCCATAAAAAATGACAGAAAGTAAAGATTATCCGAACATTGGGAACCTGATTACCACCATCCTACCTCCAAATACAATTGTTTTTAGTTGTATAATCTCGAAGAGATGATGATCATTTGAGTGACCCAATACATTATATTAGTAGCGGGTACGTAGGCCCCACAATCATTTCTATTATTAAGTCAGAACCCCAAAATTTAATACGCATTTGACATACTTGGTTTTTGTATAATAGGAACTTTTATAAAAAAAATTAACTACATTTTGCCTATAAATCATGAAGGGTGATCATTCATATGGAGTGATCTCCGAATCTCAGACCAAGAACCCAGTATACATATCAATCAAACATACATAGGTAACTGACACTAGCATCTTCCCATTAGAAAAGCGAAAAGCTCAGAGCAATGGCGTTGGCACTACAATTTCAACAGATATGCATGTATGAGAGTATCAAATTAAAGATAAAAAAATATAGTGAAGAGAGTTGGTCGTAAAAGAACAAATAGAAAAAAAGAAAAGAAAAAAAGATACTTTTAATTGCACAAAATGACAATAAACAAGCATAAAATGAAAAAATATATATATACATATAAAATGCACAGAGTGATAAAAAAAAAAGGATGTTTCCACTCCAACTTTAATACTTTTTTTTTTTTGATTAAAAACCCAATTTTATTTTACTATACTCCACACTACAAACAAACATGCTAAGTACTTCTTTTATAGAAATCAAATCAAGAAGAACCCATAATAATATCTTAATCAAATTAAGAAGGGATGTGGGTGGAGTTGGTCAACTATGAACAGGACCACGAGGCGGGGCAACAGCTTGGCGAGGACCACCGGGGCTCCCCTCATAACCCCCCTTTTGAAGAAATCTACGATGCACGGAATCACCAACAAAGATGCTACTTTCTTTGTGAATGGAAAAATGATGCTGATAATCATTATCGACACCCACTGCCAAGGCTCGATTGGCTCGCGCCCCACACATGGGGAGAGTCGTCCCGGCAAGAAGGAGACAAAAAGAAAGCAATAACAAATGACGCCCATCCATTCTTTTCGCTTACTTGTGGCCGTATTTTTTTGTGAACGAAGAGTCTCTCAGGGCAAGTGGGCATCACTCCAAACTCGGAAGGCCTTTCGAGACTATAAATAAAAAATGGCACAATGTTTCTACAATATTGTTCGTCGATAACGACTTGATTATAGCTTCCTTAATGGCTTCTTTTCCTGCAGCGGAAATTTCCCCGAAAAGTCCATGGTGACCAGCAGGCCGCGGCTTTTGCACGTCTAAAGACTCTGTACGTATGTGGTCCGGAGAAGGAAATAATATTTTTGTTGACTGGTCCCATCCCAGGGGCGGACCTAGGTGTAGGCCCGGGGGGCCCATGTCCCCCCCTCTTAAATTTTTATTTCCTATGTTATATATGCTTTAATTAGTTTATATATTAATTTTATAACAAGTGGCCCCCTGTTAATTGTTTGCACAAAATTAAAAAAAAAAAGAAGAAGTACAAATCGGCGCATAATGTAGTTCACGGATCATGAGAAAATGCAGTTGAGAATTCAACTGAATCATTATGAGCATAATGTAGTTTGACATAAAGACTTTAAAGAATTGTCAACTATTTCCGAACTATGCCAATGGTGGTAAGGACTAGAAGATCAACAGTCTACCAACTTGCCAACTTGTTTTTAGTAGGGCTGCACAAAAAATCTGGTACCACTGCAAAACCGGACCGAACCGACCGAACCGGGTGGTTCGGATCGGTTTATAGTAGATCGGTTCGGTTAACGGTTTGAAAATTATTAAAACCGCTTACATCGGTCGATTATCGGATTGAGCGCACGGTTAACCGCTTAAACCGATCCGACCGTATACAATAACTTAAGTATTATTTTTTTATTAATTTTAGCCTTAGAGTTTCGTTTTTGTGCGCTTGTATTTAGTCCAAACTCTCTTTTTGGAGTAGAATTATTTTTTATATGGGTCACTAGAATGTTGCATTTTATGTTTGCACTAAACATTGGAATAAATACAAAGGACGGGGTATCATTATTTTGAAATTTTCAATGTCTGATTTTCAAAAAAATAAAATAAAAAATAACGGTTTAACCGACCGAACTGAACCAAACCAAACGGTTCGGTTCGGGTTTGGTTCGGTTCGGTTCGGTTCGGTTTAAGCCCTCTCCATCGGTCGGATCGGATCGGTTAATTAAAAACCGACATGTTCGGTTTGGTTGTTGGTTTTAGTGTTAAACCGATCCGAACCGCCCATGTGCAGCCCTAGTTTTTAGAGTGATCGTACTTGTGCTTACTCTTCCAGTCTCCACTAGATCATGAGCCTTATTAAAACTAGACTTCGCAGCAAAATGAAGGATGAGTTTCTCACAGACTATTGTCTTGTGTACATTGAGAGGGAAATTGCGAAGAAGTTTAGCATAAAATCAATCATTGAAGACTTTCAAGAATTAAAAGAACGTCGAGTTCCATTTCGATGGCTTATGGAAGTTGGAATGTACTAAAATACAATTATTTATGTCAGCTAGATCTTGATTTTATTTTTAATGCAAAATTTAGTTTTTGATTTTAATATATTTATCATGCTTGAACTTGGAGATACGTCCAAAAAAATATATATATAAAAATTTAGCTATCTTGATTTGTTAAAAAATATTTATTTAAGTTTAGCCCCCCTCAAGATGAAATCCTGGGTCCGCCCCTGTCCCATCCGATTATTATTTTATTTTATTTTTTTATGTCTTCAGTGTGATTCCTCTCTTCGAATGTGGATCTTTCAACTTTTCAATACTATGATAGTATAATTCTTACTTTTATGGATTTTGCAAAATAAAGCCCAGAGTGCTGTCTCAGATTTTCAAATATGACTGGAGTCTTTGTAGGTGCAGAAAATTATGACCCACAATAAGAGGGTGCCTTACAGGACTTATCCGGGAAGATGATGGTGTCTGGAATGTCTGGATGCCGTCCGAGAGCCTGAAAGGGAGAAGCAAACGGTCAGAGGACCCTGGCCTGAGCGGCGCAAGGCTCTCCGATGCCAAAGTCAGTATGTGAACTGGAACGATGGAAGAGAGGGAGAAGAGAGACAGAGTAAGGGCTCTGTGAATAATCTTGTGCGTACCTTGCATGGTGTTTGGAGGTCTATTTATAGAGGTTTGGATCGTATCTCTCAAAGAATATCTTGGTGTGGGTCCCATGATCTGACTGGGAAGTCATGATCAGCCCACAAAGTAATAAATGCAGTCTAATCCGGCCCACTCAGCATTTAATGCTAGTCGGGTCAGCCCACATTGCATTAAATGCGTGTCTTGTTGGGCCAGATCGTGTTGGGCGCCTTTGGCGGTAGGAGTACCAGCGGATCTGCCCTCGGGCCTTGCCCTGATGTGGCCTCAGCCGCTGGATGCTGCCATGTGGCGATCTGGTGAAGATAGTGGGCGGCTGGATGTCGCGTCTGTCCCACTAGCTCGTGACCCTATCCCTCCACGTGTCTGATGACGTGGGGGATGAGGGGCCCAAGCGAAGGTTCCTTCTTGCTTCGACTACTGTCCTGGCTTCTTCAGCCGAGGTAGCTTTAGCCGAGGTGGGGTTCTTTGCTGAGATGGCATCCGGGGTGGCCTTGCCGAGATGGGACTCTTTGCCGAGATGATGCCCGAGGTGGTCCAGTTCGGCGCTTGTGGCCTGGAGATGTTTGATGTCGGCCAAGGCCTCCGCCCTGGTAGCCGGGATGAGATCGGCGCCACGTAGATGGCACGCGGATGGCACGTGAGAATGCTTAGAACCCGCCTGATGGCTGTGATTAGCTTAATCCTGTAGCTCTGGAAATTTCCCCACACAATTGCCCCCTAGCTTCTGAGCTCGCGTAGAACGTCAGTGCCGTGAGGTCGGGAGCTATGTGCCGGGCCTATCTGGAGGAGAGCCTCTTTCGGCCCTGACTCGCTGTCGCTTTGGATGTTCGAGGTGATAAATGGCGTCCCTTATTTAATGCTGAAGAAAGTTCGACGGCCCCACGTGTCATCTCCTGGCTGGTTGTCCGTCTCCTCGAGGTCGTACGCGCCGTCTCGTCAGGGGCGCAATCAATTTTTGAAATGATTTGCGCGCCGCTTCAGGGAGGCGTAATAAATTTTCGAAATGATTCGCGCGAAATCCCAGGGGGGCGCCCCTTGGCACACCCGATTAGGGTTTCTGCAAAAAGGGGGGCCTCTCTGCTATATATAGGGCAGTTGAGGTCTGCTCTATCCTTCGTTTGCGATTCTGAATCAGAGGCGAGCATCAGAAGAGGGAAGGCTACTGTGAGGGAGCTTCACCCGAGAAGTGGTGCGCTGCTGAGGTTGAGTCTCTTCGCTGTCCAGCATCTCTGTTCCGCTTCCGTAAGATCCTCCTTCTCTGCTTCTCTGCTTCTGTGGGTTTCTCTGTTTTTAGACTGGGGTAGGAATGGGGATTTACAGCCACTGGTTAGAGAGCGAGGCAGCGAACGAGGGCCTTCAGGTCAGCCTTTAGGATCCCTGCTGATGTCCAAGTCAGGGGCGGTGAACCCCGTGGCTACAACCCTCGCGACTTTTCGGGAGGTTGGATGCCTTTTCCGCTGGTGGCTGTGATAGAAGGCGGGGTCCGATTTCCACTTCACCCACTCCTTAGGAGATGCCTTAGTCAGTGGTGTCTCTGCCCCTGCCAACTGCTGCCGAATGCCTTCAAGATCGTGATGGGCACGGTCAAGTTGAATGAGGTTCCTGGGCACCGACTTCGGCGTCTTCGACCTTGAGGATGTCTACGACATATGCAGGTCCGGAGATTCTTATTATCTCCGGGCTAAGCCAGGCCGGGACGGCTTCATCAGATACTTGGAGGATTCGAGCAAGTATGCTGGAGACGATCTGCTGTACGTCTCGGGGAACTGGGAGTTTGGGGAGGCCGACACCGATAGAGGCTACCAGGTCCCTCGCCACTTCGGTACCATTCCAAGTAAACACCTTTCGTTTCTTTTCTTTTTTCATAAGTTTCTTTTTATTCTGCCGCGCTTATGCTTCTGATTGCTGCAGCTTTGAAGGAGAGGAAGCGGGCTGCCAGATACATCTGGAAGAGGAACGAGGCCTGGCTCCGTCTGGTGAAGCGATACAGCGGTCACGACGGCAGGGCGGCTTGGTCGCTGCTAGGGTACAAGCCGAAGTACCGCGGGTATCTGAGGGGCACCGTAGAGCCGATCCAGAGTGAAGGTGCCGGATCCGGGGTTGGTCAGGAGCAGGCCGTTCCGGAGGTCGCAGAGCCCTCGCGGGCGTCGTCTGAAGTAAGGGCAGCGTCTGGAATCCTAGCTTCCATATCGGGATCGAGACTTCCCCAGGTCTCAGGAAGGGAATCGAGGTCAATCTGCCCGGATCTCCCTCGCCAGATCGAGATGAGGCACACCAGGCGCTTGTTCCTTCGAGGATCTCGAGCCTTGGCGCTTGGCGTGGATGCGCCCGAGCCCCCCAGGAGCCGGTAGATTCTCCGAGGCATCCGTCTCCGAGGGCTCGGGTGGCTTCTCCTGCAGAGGTGGCGGAGGTTGCCCGTGCCCCCCTAGCCCTGTTGATCTAGGGGTACGCTTGCCCCCAGCCGAGTGTCGAGCAGGAGGAAACTCGGCACGCTGAAGATGGCGAGGACCGACGCGGGCCCTAGCTCGGCTGCTGCCTCGTTGCCCCAGGGGCCGCCGTTATGGGAGCCGAGCTTCATGCTTGGGCCGGGGAGGCCGATGACGATGGAGGATTGCATTCTTCACAAGATCGAACTCCGGTCCTCGAGGCCTTAGGGCGAGCCTGCGCCCTTCCCCGGGACATGGAGCGGCTGGACAAGTACAGCGACCAGAAGCTGATCCTGTCGATGTTGCAGTCCAACTTCGCGGTAAGTCTTCATTTCGCTTCGTCGAACCAGCGATTTAGCATCTGATGCTCTTTGGGTCTAACATGTACACCTTATTTCTTTGGCAGGCGGCGCAGAAGTCCATGGCCGTTGCTGACAGGATCCGCAGGTACAGCGCGGACGCTGCCGAGCTGTCCGTGGAGAAGAACGGCCTGCAGGAATCCCTGGACGCTGTGAGCCAGAAGTTGGCCAGGGTAGAAGAGGAATACGCGGCGAAGCTCGAGCAGGCGAGGGAAGAAGCCGAGGCGGAGAGGACTAGGTCGGCCGAGCTCGAGGTCTCCATTTCGAAGATGGGAGACGATTACGCGGCCCTGCTTCAAGCCGAGGCCAAGAGAGCGGATGAAGCCGAGGCGAAGCTCGAATCCGAGTCCAAGAGGGCGGATGAAGCTGAGGCGAAGCTCGAGTCCGAGTGCGATGCTGCATTCGAGGATGCCAAAGTGCAGGTCACCGCCCACTACAAGGAAAGGGTTCTTGTGGTGAGGGATAAGGCTTGGGCGAAAGGGTGGCTTGCCGGCCTGAAGGAGGTCGGGATCTCGGAGGGCCACCCCTCCTTTCGGGAGCCTCCGCCGTACACGCTTCCGGTGCCGAACTCTGCCCGTCCATCCGGCGAAGCCTCTGACGCTGCAGCTCGTGCAACTGACCGGTCATGACCTCGGGACATCAGGACCTCGGGATTTTTGCTCTTTTGCTTTGTGCTTTGTAATTTTCTTCAATTTGTATTTGCTGAACACTGTAATGAGTGAAACTTCAATACAAATGAAGGTTTTCTGAAATACTCGTGCTTTTCTCTTTTAAGCTTGAGTTCTTCGATTGCTTGAGTTCGGTAGAGTGCTCCCTTAAGATCTTTTTTGGTATTTGCGCTGATACTCCGTATCTTAGGTGATCTTCATTGGTATTCGCGCTGATCCTCCGTATCTTGGGTGATCTTGAATAGCAATAAACATGGTGGCGCGGCAGACGAGGGAGTCTGACGGATGTCTCCACGTGGCGCCATAGGGTTCGCTGGTCGACAGTCGCGCCTTCCCAACAACGCGTGGGAGACTTCCCCCCATAACTCCTTTTGGAGACTGAGCCTTCTTCCATCCTATAAGTAGGGGGAGCAGGCTCGCCATGGAAGAAGGAAGGAACATGGTTGTAGGAGCCATGTCTGGGAGGTGCCTGAAATTGCTTGATCCGGGGGAAAATCCTGCGCCGTCGGACGGCTGCCCCCGATGGGGGGAGGCTGTCGTGGTCTGCGCGCTCTCTGAAGGAACTCCCCGTGGGCCACGCGCTCTCTGAACGCGGGTCCATGGGCACCGGCCCTTGGCCAGACAGAGTGAGGATGCGCTGCGAGGGGACAGTGGCGCATTCTCGTCCAACACGACCCTGTGCGCCCGTCGTACGGCAGGCGGGTTGAGGCTCTGCTGGTCCGAGAGGTTTCTTCAAGCTTGGCTGGTCCCTCTGGCCACCGAGGGTGTTGCAGAGCCCAGTGAGGTCCAGGATCGCTCAGAACCTCCAGGCGGTGATCCAGCGTTCTCGAGCCTTCTGCCTGGAGAGTCGGTGAAGATCAGAGTCTCCTAGCCTCTCTCTATTTTCTGTTTTTAGAGGACTGTGGTCCTCCTTTCTGTACTTTGCTTTCTGTTATGTATTTCTTGTAACGAAGCAGTTTGCAATGAATGAAAAGGAATTTTCTGATTACCCAAGCTGTGTACAGTGCCTCTGAGTTCTTTTTCTCATTACTTTGCGCTGTTCCGGAATGCTTGGATTTTGTGTTTGAATGCTGGAACTGACCTCGGCCGAAAGGGCTGGCTTTGGCCGAGACGAGCTGCATTGTGCCGAGATTGACCCATTCTGTTGGCCTTGGCTCGGCGAAAGTGAGTTCGGCAATGGCCTTCCGATGGGTGTATGAACCCGGACTTCAGGAAACTGTCCTTGGCCGGACTGCCTTGAGGGGTTTATGAACCAAGACTTTAGGAAAGGCTGAGTGTAGGAACTGCAGGCCTTTTTCAAGGCGTAGAGCCTGAGTGTGTCCAAGACACGGAATTTTAGGAAAGGCTGAGTGCAGGGACTCGAAGCCGTTTCCAAGGCGTGGAGCCTGTGTGTCCAAGACACGGGATTTTAGGAGAGGCTGAGTGAACTCGAAGCCATCTCCAAGGCGTGGAGCCTGTGTGTCCTAGACACGGGATTTTAGGAGAGGCTGAGTGAACTCGAAGCCATCTCCAAGGCGTGGAGCCTGTGTGTCCTAGACACGGGATTTTAGGAGAGGCTGAGTGAACTCGAAGCCATCTCCAAGGCGTGGAGCCTGTGTGTCCTAGACACGGATTTTAGGAAAGGCTGAGTGTAGGAACTCGAAGCCATTTCCAAGGCGTGGAGCCTGTGTGTCCTAGACACGGGATTTTAGGAGAGGCTGAGTGAACTCGAAGCCATCTCCAAGGCGTGGAGCCTGTGTGTCCTAGACACGGGATTTTAGGAGAGGCTGAGTGAACTCGAAGCCATCTCCAAGGCGTGGAGCCTGTGTGTCCTAGACACGGGATTTTAGGAGAGGCTGAGTGAACTCGAAGCCATCTCCAAGGCGTGGAGCCTGTGTTGCCGGAGTCGACCAGAGAGACAGATTGACGACAAGGCAAAAGCTGCTTTTATTGATTCTGAAGTTCATTACATCTTTAGAAATAGAATTTCTTCAAGTGGGATGCATTCCACGGTCTCGGCAATGGCTTGCCATCCAAGTCTTCGAGCTTGTAGGCTGACTTTCCTGCCATTGAAACTACTCTGAACGGGCCGTGCCAGTTCGGGGCAAGTTTCCCCTCATTTGGTTCTCTGTCAGCTGGCAGGGTCTTCTTTAAAACGAGCTCTCCCGTGGTGAACCTTCTTTCCTTGACATTTTGATTGTACGCCCTGGCTAACCGTTGCTGATAGTCGGTTAGTCTCAGGGCTGCCGCTTCTCGTCGTCGTCCGCCAGCTCCAGCTCCATCGCCAGGTTCGTCTCATTCCGACCTTGGTCGACCAGCTCTGTCCTCAGGGTAGGAAGGCCGATTTCTAGGGGAATGACCGCCTCCATCCCGTAGGCCAGAGAGAATGGTGTCGCCGAGGTGGACCTCCTTGGAGTTGTTCTGTACGCCCACAGCACGCTCGGAAGCTCTTCTGTCCATCTGCCCTTTGCCTTGTCCAGTCGCTTCTTCAGGCCGTCCAGAATCACTTTGTTGGAGATTTCTGCCTGGCCATTACTCTGTGGATATGCCGGGGGTGGAGTAATGGTTTCTGATGCCATGCTCTTGGCAGAAATCTCTGAAGGATTTGGAATCGAACTGAGTCCCGTTATCCGAAATCAGGGTCCGGGGGATGCCGAACCTCGTGAGGATGTTTTTCCAGACGAAGTTCCGGGAGTCCCTGTCCGTGATGGAAGACAACGGTTCAGCCTCTATCCACTTGGTGAAGTAGTCCGTAGCCACTATCAGCCATCTTTTGTTCCCTGGAGCTCGGTGAAGAGGCCCCACAATGTCCAGGCCCCATTGAGCGAAGGGCCATGGACTGGAGAGGGGGCTCAGATCCTGCGCTGGCTGATGGAGGGAGTGGGAGAACTTCTGGCATTTCTCGCATTTTCTGGCGTAGACCTGGGCGTCCTTCTGCATGTAGGGCCACCAGTAACCCTGGCTGATTGCTCTGTAGGCCAATGACCGACCTCCAATATGGCTGCCGCAGATTCCTTCATGGATCTCGTACAGGAAGTCGTCCACCTTGGACGGGTGGACGCACTGGAGGTACGGACCCGTGAAGGACTTCCTGTAGAGTTTGCCTTCTGGAGAGAGCCAAAACCGTGCTGCCTTGAGCCTGATCTTGTGGGCTTCAGTCTTGTCCTCGGGGAGCTGGTCATCCTTCAAGTAGGCGACTATTGGATCCATCCAGCTGGGGCCGAGGTCAGCACAGAGGACAAGCCGAGGTGAAGGGAGTTCTAGACTTGACCTCGATACTGACCCGACCTCGATGGTCCTCTTCTTTCCTGCTTCAACAGCGGAGGCCAGGTTCGCAAGCGCATCTGCATGCGTGTTGGTATCTCGGGATATTTGCCTGACCTCGGCTTTCTGGAATTGGGAGAGTAGCTTTTTTGCCAGGGCTAAGTAGGCCGCCATCCTGTCGTCCCTGGCCTGGTAGTCTCCAGCGAGCTGGCTAGTTACCAGTTGAGAGTCGCTGAAGATCTCCAGGTGCTGGGCTCCGAGGATTCGGGCGCTGTTCAACCCTGCGATCAGTGCTTCGTACTCTGCCTCATTGTTCGTCGCTTTGAAGTCGAGGGTGAAAGCTTGCTCTACGACCAGTCCCTCTGGCGATTGGAGAACTATGCCGGCGCCAGCTCTCTTGGAGGTGGACGACCCGTCGACAAAGATCTTCCATGCTGAGGTGGGAGACTGCTGGACTTCTGTCTCTACTGGCTCTTGCCCTGTGCCCCCCAGTGCCGTGCCGAGCTGGGTCGGAGCCGGGTTGGGGCAGGCGAATTCGACTATGAAGTCTGCCAGAATCTGGGCTTTGATCGCAGTTCGGGACGGTACTGTATGTCATATTGCCCCAGTTCAACTGCCCACTTTGATATGCGCCCTGAAAAGTCAGCTTTTTTGAACAATGAACGGAGTGGGTGCTCCGTGATCACCACAATAGTGTGGGATTGAAAATAATGGGAGAGCTTGCGGGAGGCGGTGACAAGAGCCAACGCAAGCTTCTCCAACAGTAGGTACCTGGTCTCGGCATCGAGCAGGGTCTTGCTCGTGTAATAGATCGGCTTTTGAACTCCCTCGTCCTCCCTGATGAGGACGGAGCTCACTGCGTGATCCGAGACCGCGAGGTATAAATACAGAATCTCCCCCGAGTTGGGGTGGAGAGTAATGGGGGTGACATCAAATAAGTTTTGAGTGCGGCCATGCCTGGTCGCACTCAGGGGTCCATTGGAACTTCAAATTTTTCCTCAAAAGCTGAAAAAAGGCCTGCACTTATCTGATGAGCGGCTGATGAAGCGATTGAGTGCTGCGGCCATTCCTGTAAGCTTTTTGAACTTCCTTTGTGGTGGAGGGACTCTGGATGTCCTGGATGGCAGCGATCTGGTCTGGATTGGCCTCTATCCCCCTCCGCATCACCAAGCTGCCGAGGAACTTGCCAGAGGCTACGCCGAAGGCGCACTTGGAAGCGTTGAGCTTGAGCTTGTACGCGCGAAGGATGTCGAAGACTTGGCCGAGATCCGCCAGGTGGTCGCTGGAGCGCACAGATTTGACGACCATGTCGTCGATATACACCTCTACCGTTCGGCCGAGCTGGGCCTGGAACATCTTTGTGACGAGGCGCTGATATGTCGCCCCCGCGTTCTTCAGCCCGAAGGGCATCACCTTATAGCAGTATGTGCCGCGGGGGGTGATGAATGAGGTTTTCTCCTCGTCGGGCCCGTAGAGAGGGATCTGATGATAGCCTCGGTAGGCGTCAAGGAAGCTCATTCGGTCGTGACCGGCGGTGGCGTCGATCAGTTGGTCAATCTTCGGGAGGGGGAAACTGTCCTTAGGGCAAGCCCTGTTCAGATCGGTGAAGTCCTACGCACACTCTCCACTTTCCAGTTTTCTTTTTGACCACCACCGTGTTGGCCAGCCATACCGGGTACTGGACTTCCCGGATGGCCCCTGCTTTTAGCAGGTTGTCGACCTCTTCGACGACCGCATCTGTCTGCTGCAGCCCGGTCCTGCGGGCCCTCTGCACTACTGGTTTGTGGTCGGGGTCGACGTTGAGCTTGTGGCACATGACCTCAGGGTCGACCCCAGGCATTTCGCTTGGGCTCCAAGCGAAGACGTCCACATTCTGCATCAAGAACCGAGAGAGTTCGGCCCTTTCTTCGTCCGACAGCTGGGTGCCGATCAGGAAGAAACGGTCTGGGTCTGCCGGGTCTAGCCTGACCTCGGCTAGGTCCTCGATGCTCTTCTTCTCAGGGTCCCTGCCGATCTCGTCGAGGCCCTTCTCAAACTCGGCCAGGTTGACGCGCTCTGGCTCCTTCACTGCTGGGACTGCGGCCAGCATGCACTGCCTAGCCTGCTGCTGGTCTCCCTTTACTGTGACTACCTCCATCTTGCCTTCTTCGTTCTCATGGACGAACTTCAGCTTTTGGTGGAAGGAAGATGGAACTGCCTCTAGCTTGTGGAGCCACGTTCTGCCCAGAATGACATTATAGGGGGAAGGGGCGTCCACAACCAGAAAGTCGGCTGACACGGAGGCTCCGCCAACTTGGGTTTCCAAGGTGATTCTACCCTTGGGGTAGACTGGCGTGGCGGATAACCCTAGCAGAGGTGCACGGACCTCCGTGAGGTCTGCTTCGGAGAGCTTCATTCTCTTGAAGCAGTCGTAGTAGAGGACCTCGGAGGAGCTGCCGGAGTCGACGAGGATCCTCTTTACGGTGAAGTCTCTCAGCTTCATGGTGAGGAGCAGGGGGTCGTTGTGAGGGACCTGGACTCCCTCTAGATCTCGATCCTGAGAACGAGATGGCTGGTCTGTCGCGGCGGGCTTTCTTGGACGCCGGGGCGAGGTCGGCTTTCATCACTTCTTTCTCGTGCGAAGCCCGCCTGGCTTCGGCACGGGTTTGAGAGCTTCCCCGGGACGAGGAAGCGGGAGCCGAGGACGCCAGATGGATCATGTTGATGATCTTCTCTGAGTCCTCGCTGTCTGGAGCCTGGGCTGCGTTCTGGTGAACCCGGCCCTCGCTGCCGCCGGCATCACCAGCCTTGACGAACTCTTGGATGTGGCCCTGTTCGGCCAGCTTCTCTAGATACCCCTGCAAAGTCCTGCATTCTCCAGTCCTGTGCCCGTTGCCCTTATGGAAGGCGCAGTAGAGCTTGCTCCGGGAGCCTTCGGTGGGTTCACTCTTCAGGGGCGGAGGGTACTTGAAGAACGGCTCGGATTTGATCTTGGCCAGGATGCGGTAGATCGGCTCCTTGAAGACGACATTGACGCTCTGACTGGCGCTGGAGGGAGGTCTGGGACTTCCAATTGCCCCCAGACCTGGACGACGAAGGCTTCGCCGAGCTGGAGGCCCAGTCCCGCTTGGACTCTTGCTTCTGGGAGGGCCTCCCGCCTCTTTGCCGAGGCTGGCTATTCTTCTGTTCGGGCTCTGGATGCCCGTCCTGATCCTTAGCTCGGATCTCGTCTTCTTCCCGGGCATTAAAGTGCTTCACCCGGGTCATCAACTCTGACATGGATTCTGGGGTGTCCCCGGCCAAGTCCTTCCGCAGGTCGCTGCCGGGGATCAGGGCATGCTGGAAGGCGTAGATGGCTATCGCCTCTCTTGCGCCCTCGATCTGGCTGTAGATCGCCCAGAATCGGTGGGTGAACTTGGCGAGAGTTTCGCCCTGCTTCATTCTCAGGGCGATGAGGTCCCCTTCCTTCTTGGGGACGACGGTGTATACTTGGAACTTCTTCAGGAAGGAGAGCTGGAGCTCCTTCCAACTGGAAACTGACTGCTCCGGGAGTGAGCAGAACCACTTCAGGGGGAGGTCGCCCAAACTGGAGGAGAAAATCTTGCAGTTTAGGGGACCCTCGTTCCCCAGATGGACATCTTCTGGGAGAAGTGTCGGAGATGTGCAGATGGATCGGACAGTCCGTCGTAGGGGACGAACCGCGGGACGGAGAACTTCCTGGGCAAGGGGGTGCGCTCGATCTCCTTCGTGAAGGGAGAGCCCCCGAGATCAGTTGTGACCGCAGAGCTGCTTCTGGTCCCGCATGTCCAGGTTGTGCTAGAGAGCCAGCCTGACACGTTTGTCGAACCACTCCTGCTCGTCGTCCTCCTCTGGAGTCTGAACTCTGGACTTTCGCTTGGGGTGGCTCGGACTGCGATGGCTATGAGTTCGGCCATCGCGACTATGGTGACTCCGGCTGTTGCTCGAGCCTTCGTCACGAATCTGGCCCCGTTTCTGGTCCAGATGATGTCTGAGGTCCTCACGAGGAGGCTGGGCTGCCTTGCAGGGAGCGCCCTTCTTTTTCCCCTGAGGCTCAGAGACCTCCCTCAAGGAGGCAGTTTGCACTGCCCTCAGCTGCTGCTGGAGCTCGCGAATCATCCGTTCTTGCTTCTGGAGTTGCTTCTGGAGGAGGGCAGCTTCGGGAACCTCTCCAGGGGGTTGAGCATGGCGCGTTTCTCCTACGGCCACGGCTTTGTCTTTCTGGGATGCTTATGCTGACGCTCATCACGTCTGGGTGGCGGGACTTCGTCTGCTGAGAGCGAGGCCTCGACTCCCTCTTGGAAGGGGATCTCGACAAAGAGTTGGGAGCCCAGGCGGCCCTCGCCTGCGGTCGCGCCATGCACCGTACGGGAGCGTCCTTGAGGAGGGACGTCCGTTGGCGGTGGTGGCAGCTCGAGCGCTGCTCTTGAAGATTCTACGCCCTTCTTAGCTTTCGGAGGCATGGCTTCTGAGAGGATGAGGTTAGGAAGGTTGGGAAGGTTTTGAGAGGCTGGGATATTACTTTCCCACAGACGGCGCCAATTGTAGGTGCAGAAAATTATGACCCACAATAAGAGGGTGCCTTACAGGACTTATCCGGGAAGATGATGGTGTCTGGAATGTCTGGATGCCGTCCGAGAGCCTGAAAGGGAGAAGCAAACGGTCAGAGGACCCTGGCCTGAGCGGCGTAAGGCTCTCCGATGCCAAAGTCAGTATGTGAACTGGAACGATGGAAGAGAGGGAGAAGAGAGACAGAGTAAGGGCTCTGTGAATAATATTGTGCGTACCTTGCATGGTGTTTGAAGGTCTATTTATAGAGGTTTGGATCGTATCTCTCAGAGAATATCTTGGTGTGGGTCCCATGATCTGACTGGGAAGTCATGATCAGCCCACAAAGTAATAAATGCAGTCTAATCCGGCCCACTCAGCATTTAATGCTAGTCGGGTCAGCCCACATTGCATTAAATGCGTGTCTTGTTGGGCCAGATCGTGTTGGGCGCCTTTGGCGGTAGGAGTACCAGCGGATCTGCCCTCGGGCCTTGCCCTGATGTGGCCTCAGCCGCTGGATGCTGCCATGTGGCGATCTGGTGAAGATAGTGGGCGGCTGGATGTCGCGTCTGTCCCACTAGCTCGTGACCCTATCCCTCCACGTGTCTGATGACGTGGGGGATGAGGGGCCCAAGCGAAGGTTCCTTCTTGCTTCGACTACTGTCCTGGCTTCTTCAGCCGAGGTAGCTTTAGCCGAGGTGGGGTTCTTTGCTGAGATGGCATCCGGGGTGGCCTTGCCGAGATGGGACTCTTTGCCGAGATGATGCCCGAGGTGGTCCAGTTCGGCGCTTGTGGCCTGGAGATGTTTGATGTCGGCCAAGGCCTCCGCCCTGGTAGCCGGGATGAGATCGGCGCCACGTAGATGGCACGCGGATGGCACGTGAGAATGCTTAGACCCGCCTGATGGCTGTGATTAGCTTAATCCTGTAGCTCTGGAAATTTCCCCACACAGTCTTAATATTCCAACTCTAATGTTTTTTATCACGAAACGGACGGGCAAAGAGATAGGAAGAACTTTCTTATGTGATGGATCATTGATTGTCTTTGGTGGTAGTTTTAGTATTCAAAGTCCTCTGTTTATGTTGATGGAAAAATGGAAAAGAGAGGCCGGAAGAAATTATTTCTACAATTGATGGATCATTGGATGGTGTTTATCTGAGTCGGGATTCAAAGTCAGCATAGAGACAGGAAGAAATACTTTCTTATATTGAATGTCCTTGGTTACAAAGAAAAGCCCCTTTCACTCGCACAAACTAAAGATGTTTTTTCTCGTTTTCATACATGTTTAAATAGACCCACACGGGCCACACCTGTCTCATTGGAGAAAATATCAACAGGACCCTTGCAACTGGCTGATGAACTTTGAAGAGAAATTTCTCAATACTTGACTATCTACATCATAGTCAATTGTTCACAAGGAGTGCCTTTTAAGTCGCACAAACTAAAGATATTTTTCTCGTTTTCATACATGTTTCTTAATAGACCCACACCTGTCTCATTGGAGAAAATATCAACAGGACCCTTGCAACTGGCTGATGAACTTTGAAGAGAAATTTCTCAATACTTGACTATCTACATCATAGTCAATTGTTCACAAGGAGTGCCTTTTAAGTCGCACAAACTAAAGATATTTTTCTCGTTTTCATACATGTTTCTTAATAGACCCACACCTGTCTCATTGGAGAAAATATCAACAGGTCCCTTGCAACTGGCTGATGAACTTTGAAGAGAAATTTCTCAATACTTGACTATCTACATCATAGTCAATTACTCACAAGGAATGCTACTGTATAGTTTCAGACTTTTCAGTATTGGCCGAGCACACATTCCTTGACTTCACAAATTTAACGAGTTCTCGTTGCACCGAAGTGAAGTTTTTTGTTTTTGTTTTTGTTTTTGTTTTAGTCTGAGGGATCAATTGGCTTTCACCTTCCGTCGCTTGTCCTCTTCTTTATAATGTTTTAGAGAAAGTGTAGAGAATGCAGATCTAATAAGTTATAAAAGAGCTCCTCGTCTTGGGAGATATAAAAAAAAAACCAATATGAACTCAAAGGCACCCTCATCCCTCGTCCTTGTTATCGCGGTTGCCTGGCTCGTTTTTGAAACAACTAGTGGAGAAGCATCAACTACAAAAGAAGCTGAGGCCCTCCTCCATTGGAAATCCAACCTCCAAACACAATCCCTCTCTTCCTGATCTCCCAACCAAAACCCATGTCTCTGGCTCGGAATATCATGCAACGACCAAGGAAGCGTCGCTCAAATTAACCTTTCCAACGCCGGTATGCAAGGTAAGCTCGACAGCTTCAACTTTTCATCCTTTCCAAATCTCAACCATCTCAATCTCAGCTCTAACAATCTCAGCGGACAAGTCCCAAGTCTCATTGGCACCCTTGCAAAGCTTACTCATCTCGACCTGTCCACCAATCAGCTTTCGGGGCCCATACCTCAAGAAATTTGCAATCTAACCAACATGGCCCAGATATGGATGTCAGCCAACAGTCTGATTGGTCCGATCCCTTCCAATATAAAGAATCTGATCCATCTTACTCATCTGATGCTCTCCAGCAATCAAATTTCTGGCACCATCCCTCAGGAAATTGGCATGTTGGAATCTCTTACACATTTGAGTCTCTACACAAACCAACTCATGGGTAGGGTGCCACCATCTCTAGGCAACTTGACCAACCTACAAGATCTTTTCCTTGATGGAAATAATCTTTCAGGAACCATTCCAAAGGAGATTGGAAATCTGGTGAACATGGTCCAACTAGGCATGCCCGATAACCATCTAGTTGGTTCCATCCCTTCTGGGATAGGAAACATGACTAACCTAAACTTTTTGTATCTATATGAAAACAGTCTTTCTGGTTCCATCCCCAGAGAATTGGGGAATTTGAAGAAAATGGTTGAACTGTCCTTGTCTGATAATCTCCTCACTGGTTCCATCCCTTCCACCTTAGGGAACTTGACCACGGTTGTTCTGTTATACCTGGGCAGATGTCGGTTATCCGGTTTAATACCTACTAAAGAAATGGAAAATTTCACAGGACTACAAAAATTTGATGTGTCAGATAACAACTTGTATGGCCATCTTCCTAATGAAATATGTAGAGGGGGGTCACTTGAAAGGTTCATTAATTGTATCCAACAACCACTTCCAAGGCCCCATTCCAACAAGTTTGAAAAACTGCACAAGTTTAATCCGGGTCCGGCTCGAGCGAAACCAACTCACTGGAAATACATCTCAAGACTTTGGTGTATATCCTAAGCTCCGATTTTTGATGCGAGCTGTTAGGTTTATGGGTTTTGGGTTTTGGCTCGTTTTGTAGGCCCAATGTAATTAGGGTTTAAGGGTAGTTTAGTATTTGAGTTTCCTATATATTATCCTTATGGTTGTAACCCTAGTTGTATAGGAGAAAACTTTGATTAGTGAAAACTAAGAAGAAGACGGGCTTTGTTCGTGGACGTAGGTGTGAAATCACCGAACCACGTAAAACTGTGTTCTCCTTTTGTGTGGCTTGTTTGATTGCTTGTTGATCGCACGCTTCCGCACACACGATCACAACAATTGGTATCAAAGCTTTGTTGTGGTACGCGATCAACGACGAAGATCGAGTTGGTTTTAGCATACAGAAGTGGATCTCGCCAGATCGGTGAGATCAAGGTGGGCCGCACAGATCGTGGGTTTCTTGGCTGTCGCTGCGCAGAGGAGGAGTTCTCGTTTTGCCAGTGGATCTCAGTTCGTGGAACAGAGGCTGTCTCGTTGTCTTGCAGAAACCAGAGACAGAGAAAGACGCAGCAGGCCGCGCGCAGATCGTCGCTGGAGAAGTGGGCCACCGTCGCCGGAGACATCGTCAGTCCCTGTGCCATTCGCACGTTGCCGGGGAAGAAGAGCAGCATATCGTTGTCGTGCAGATCTGGACTGGATCGCAAGTGACGCCTTGCGCCGCCCATCGCCGTCCATCGCCTGCATCGAAGAAGACGAATTGCAGACGCTGCTGATCGTCGTGCTAGTTGCTGCCGAAGAGAAAGTCGTTCTGTTATTGGAGAAGTTGCCATCGTTGCCACCACACACGGCCGGAGATTCTCTCCGTCGTCGCCGTCTCCTCCCCACTCCGGCCGCCCTCTGTCGTCGCCACCGGAGAAGTAGAAGACAGGGCTGCCCTGTCGCTGGTTTGTTCCAGAACCGAAGAAGGAGAATTGGAAAGACTGGGTCTGTTTTTGGGTTTAGTTTCAGTTCGGGTCAGGTCCGACCCGATCGCCCGTGAAGCCCAGTCCACAGCCCGGACCAGGTCAGGTTAGTCCGGGTCAGTTCCGCCTGACCCGTGAAGCAGAAAGCCCATCCAGCAGCTGCTGACGTCAGCGCCACGTCAGCGAACAGTACGGTCAAAGACAGATTTGACCAATTGGACGGCCAGAATTGTTTTGTGATTTCCGGAGGCATCCGGACTCAGAATTGAGCTCCGTTTTTTTTTGTTGGATTCGTATCGACTAGATCTACGATCTGAACGAAGTGGATTGTAGTTGACAATCAGAAACAAAATGGCAAGCTCATCATCAGCAAAGACAACCATCTCGAATGCAAAATTCGAGGTCGAGAAATTTGATGGTACCAATAACTTTGGTATGTGGCAATGTGAGGTTAGAGATGTTCTAAGCCAACAAGAGTTGGAAATTGCTCTCGAGGATAAGCCCAAAGAGATGGAAGATAAGGAATGGCAGAAGATCAATCGTCAGGCATGTAGCACCATCAGATTATGTCTCGCGAAGGATCAGAAATACTCAGTGATGAGAGAAACTTCTGCAAAAGAGTTGTGGCAGAAATTGGAGGAAAAGTATATGACCAAGAGCTTGGAGAATCGGATCTATTTGAAGAAGAAACTTTTCCGCTTCGAGTATCGTCAAGGTATTTCTATGACTGAACATCTCGATGATTTTAATAAGATTATTGCTGATTTGATGAACATTGATGTGAAAGTTGATGATGAAGATAAGGCATTACTTCTTCTGAATTCGCTTCCCGATAGTTATGATCATTTTACTCACACTTTGATCAACGGGAAGACTGAGGTTAAATATGATGTTGTGTCTGCTGCTTTGATGAATAATGAATATCGGAAGAAGGACAAACAGGCCCACAGGGATTCATCATCTGATGCATTGACAATAAGAGGCAGATCAGATGATAGAACATCTGGTAGTAACTCTCGTTCTAAATCGAGAGGAAAATCAAAACCACCTGCAAAAGATGAATGTGCGTTTTGTCGCAAAAAGGGGCATTGGAAGAAGGATTGTCCAAAGTTGAAAAACAAGGACAAAGATAAATCTGATGCAAACATTGGACACGATGGAGATGATGATTCTGATTTTAATTTGACTGTTTCTTCATTGGTATGCCATTCTGACGAATGGATTTTAGACTCGGGTTGTACCTATCATATGTGTCCCAACAGGGAATGGTTTTCCAGCTTTCAAGAGTTGGATAGTGGAACAGTTTTGATGGGCAATGATAGTGCTTGCAAAACAAAAGGGATAGGAAAAATCCGTTTGAAGATGCATGATGGAGCAGTTAGAGTTTTGACAGAAGTTTCGGTATGTACCGGATTTGAAGAAGAATCTTATCTCATTGGGTGCTTTAGACTCCAAAGACTTCAAGATTACCATGGAAGGTGGAGTTCTAAAAGTTGTTTATGGTGCACTTGTGTTAATGAAGGGTGTCCGAAGAGGTAATCTGTATTTCTTGCAAGGGAGTACAGTTGTAGGTGGAGCAGCAACAGTATCTCATAGCTCAAATGAGACTGTTACAGACACTACCAGATTGTGGCACATGCGTCTAGGGCATGCTGGGGAGAGAGCATTGCAGGGTTTGGTTAAGCAAGGCTTATTGCAAGGTGCAAAGACCTGCAAGTTGGGATTTTGTGAACATTGTGTTTTTGGCAAGCAGACAAAAGTGAAGTTTGGCACCGCGATCCATCGCACTCAAGGCACACTAGACTATGTTCATTCGGATGTATGGGGTCCTACCAAAGTGGCATCTTTGGGAGGTATGCACTACTTTGTTACATTCGTTGATGACTTCTCCAGAAGAGTATGGGTGTACATCATGAAGCACAAGGATGAAGTTTTGAATGTGTTCTTGAAGTGGAAGAAAATGATTGAAACACAGACTGGCAGAAAGATCAAAAGGCTTAGGTCAGATAACGGTGGAGAGTACAAGTCTGATCCGTTCTTGAAAGTATGTCAGGATGAGGGGATCGTGAGGCATTTCACAGGTTAGTGGGACTCCGCAACAGAATGGGGTGGCAGAACGCATGAACCGCACTATATTGGAGAAAGTTCGGTGTATGTTGTCTAATTCTGGATTAGGCAAAGCGTTTTGGGGTGAGGCAGTTGCTTATGCTTGTCATCTCATCAATAGGTTGCCTTCTGCTGCGATCGAGGGTAAAACACCCATTGAGGTATGGTCTGGAAAACCCGCTACTGATTATGATAAATTGCATATATTTGGTTGTCCTGCTTATTTCCATGTCACAGAGAGTAAGTTGGATCCAAGGGCCAAGAAAGCTATATTCTTGGGTTTCAGCAGTGGTGTGAAAGGATACCGGCTATGGTGTCCAGATTCAAAGAAACTTGTTCTTAGCAGGGATGTGACTTTTGATGAAGCTGCTATGTGTAAACAGAACAAGCAAAACGACTCTCAGGAGGAAAGCAAGACCAATGGTAAATCGAAGCAGGTGGAGTTTGATGTTGTCACAGTTGAGTTAGAAGGTGATGATACAGATGAGGAGGAGACTCAAAAGCCTCTACCAGAGCAAGAAGAAGAAGATTCTATTGCAGCCAGTAGACCAAAAAGGAATATTCGAAAACCTCAACGGTTCACTGACATGGTGGCATATGCACTTCCAATGGTTGAAGAATGTGTTCCTACTACCTACAAAGAAGCAAAGAGGCATTCAGAAAGTGTAGAGTGGCAGAATGCAATGGATGAGGAAATGAAATCTCTTCATAAGAATGACACTTGGGAGCTAGTACAGTTACCTAAGGGGAAGAAAGCAATTGGGTGCAAATGGGTCTACACCATGAAGGAAGGATCTCCAGGAAAGGACAGTGTCAGGTACAAGGCTAGATTGGTGGCTAAAGGCTACGCACAGAAGGAAGGCATTGACTACAATGAGGTATTCTCTCCCGTTGTGAAGCATTCTTCTATTCGTATTTTGTTAGCCTTGGTGGCACAATTTGATCTTGAGTTAGTGCAACTCGATGTTAAAACTGCATTTTTGCATGGTGATTTGAATGAGGAGATCTACATGACCCAACCAGATGGGTATAAGGCTGCTGGTAAAGAACATTTAGCTTGTAAACTGAAAAAATCGTTGTATGGTTTGAAACAATCTCCGAGACAGTGGTACAAACGATTTGATAAGTTTATGATTGGACAGCAGTACACACGGAGTTCTTTTGATCATTGTGTCTACTATCGCAAACTACGAAATGGAACCTTCATTTATTTGCTCTTATATGTCGATGATATGCTTATAGCTTCTAAGAGCAAGGTGGAGATTGAAAAATTGAAGACTCAGATGAGTAATGAATTTGAAATGAAGGATTTGGGTGAAGCCAAGAAGATACTTGGTATGGAAATTCAGAGAGACAGGGTGCAAGGCAAGGTTTGTCTATCACAGAAACAATATTTGAAGAAGGTACTACAGCGTTTTGGTATGGATGCAAAAACAAAACCTGTGAGTACACCACTTGCTTCTCACTTCATGCTTAGTGCTGCTATGTCTCCTAGCACAGATGATGAGCGTCAGTACATGGCTCAGGTTCCTTATCAGAGTGCTGTTGGTAGTTTGATGTATGCGATGGTGTGTACTAGGCCTGACATTTCACAAGCTGTCAGTATAGTAAGCAGATATATGCATGATCCAGGAAAAGGGCACTGGCAAGCGGTGAAATGGATCCTACGGTATATTCTGGGTACCGTGGATGTTGGTTTGTCGTTTCAGCGGGATGATAGTATTGGTCAGCATGTGGTTGGATATGTGGATTCGGATTACGCTGGTGATCTGGATAAGCGTCGGTCTACTACAGGTTATGTGTTCACTCTTGCAAGGGGACCGGTGAGTTGGAGGTCAACGTTACAGTCTACAGTTGCTTTGTCGACTACTGAGGCAGAATACATGGCGGTGACAGAGGCCATTAAGGAGGCTATTTGGCTTCAAGGTTTGCTTGATGACATGGGGATCTTTCAGAAGCACATTGATGTCCATTGTGATAGTCAGAGTGCAATTTGTTTGGCAAAGGATCAAGTTCATCATTCACGTACGAAACACATCGACGTACGGTATCATTTTGTGCGGGAGATTGTTGATGAGGGAGATATACTCCTTAAGAAGATTGCGACTGCTGATAACCCCGCAGATATGCTGACTAAGGTTGTGACTGGGGTCAAGTTTAAGCATTGCTTAGACTTGATCAACATCCTGCGATTTTGAGCACCTTCGGGTGTATGGCGCTTTCGGGCGCATTTGGAGGCGTGTAATTGCATGCCAAGGTGGAAAATGTTGTGGCCTGCAAATCTCGCCAAGGTGGAGATTTGTTAGGTTTATGGGTTTTGGGTTTTGGCTCGTTTTGTAGGCCCAATGTAATTAGGGTTTAAGGGTAGTTTAGTATTTGAGTTTCCTATATATTATCCTTATGGTTGTAACCCTAGTTGTATGGGAGAAAACTTTGATTAGTGAAAACTAAGAAGAAGACGGGCTTTGTTCGTGGACGTAGGTGTGAAATCACCGAACCACGTAAAACTGTGTTCTCCTTTTGTGTGGCTTGTTTGATTGCTTGTTGATCGCACGCTTCCGCACACACGATCACAACACGAGCAATAATGATTTGTATGGAGAACTCTCTCCAAATTGGGGAAAGTGCACAAATTTGACTAAGCTTGGCCTTAATTCTAACAAGATTACTGGTAGCATACCACCCCAAATCGGACAACTGTTTCAATTAGGCGAGCTTGATCTTTCTTCCAATGCTCTGGTTGGAGAGATTCCAAAGGAGTTGGAAATGTTATCAAGTCTAATCGGTCTAAATTTGAGTGGTAACCAACTTTCTCACATGTTGCCATCTCAATTGGGAAGGTTATCTAAATTGGAGAAACTTGATCTATCTGCCAATAGATTGAGTGGGCCAATCCCCGAACAATTAGGCGCTCTCTCCAAACTATGGCTCTTGAAGTTAAGCCAAAACAATCTTGACGGAAGCATTCCATCCAATCAACCATCCCATTTGCAGTACCTTGATCTCAGTTACAACTCGCTCACAGGAGAAATACCACCTCAGCTAGCAGGTTTACAGATGTTGGAAAACCTAAGCCTCTCGCACAATATGCTCTCTGGGTCCATTCCCTCTGGCGTTGCAAGGCAGGCAAGTCTGGTGTCCTTGGATTTGTCTTACAATCAATTGGAGGGCCCTCTTCCAGATGGCATAGCCATCGAGCGCGCTTCACCAGAGGCCTTTCAGAACAACAGGGGTTTATGTAGTAATGCAAAAGGTTTGCCTCCATGTAATTCGTCTCCTACCAGTCGTGGTAATACACGTAAAGTTGTGGTCCTTGTTGTTGTTATTGTATTCTTGGCGCTCTTTGTTTTTACTGGGTTAGTGGGGATTATCTATTTTCTCAAGCATAGGGAAAAAAATGCAGAGAGAAAGGCAAAAGAAACAAGCAGGGGAGAAATAGATATATTTTCAGTTTTGAATTACAATGGAAGCAACTTGTACAATGACATCGTCTCGGCTACAGAGAATTTTGATGACAAAAATTGCATTGGAAAAGGGGGCTATGGGAAAGTCTACAGAGCAGAGTTGGCGACAGCTCATGTACTGGCCGTTAAGAAGATTCACTCGTTTGAAGATGGAGATGCTGCAGCCCAAAATGCATTTAGAAATGAGATACAGATGCTTACAGAAATTCGACATCGCAACATTGTGAGACTGTATGGGTTCTGTTTGCACCCGCAACACAAGTTTCTGATTTATGAATTCATAGAAAGGGGGAGCTTAGCTAGCTTTCTAAGAAGTGATCAAGCAGCAGTGGAACTAGACTGGATCAAAAGGGTGAAGGTTATCAAAGGAGTGGCACATGCTTTGTCATACATGCATCATGATTGCATTCCACCAATCGTACACCGAGACATATCTACCAACAACATTCTGTTGAGGTGGAATTTTGAAGCTTGTGTCTCTGATTTTGGCACGGCCAGACTTCTAAAGCCCGATTCATCCAATTGGACCACACTAGCCGGCACATATGGGTGCATTGCTCCAGGTTATTAACTTTTCATCTATTTGCATTTTACTGTTTTAACTTTCAATAGAAAAAATGATCAAACTATTGATTAATATAGAGAACAGAGCATAATTGAATTGTGTTGCTGCAGAGCTTGCTTACACAATGAGAGTAACTGAAAAGTGTGACGTTTTTAGCTTTGGAGTCGCAGTACTGGAAGTGATGATGGGAAGACATTCAGGTGAGTTAATCTACTCTCTATCAACATCACATAGCGGAAACATGCTCCTAAAGGATGTATTAGATCAGCGTCTTCCACCTCCAGTAGATGATGTCGCAGATGAAGTCATTCTTGCGATGGTTTTCGCACTCGCATGCTTACAAGAACATCCTCAGTCTCGCCCAACCATGCGGCATGTTTCACAGGAGCTATCTACCTGCATGCCCCCATTTCCTGTGCCTTTCAATACTATCACAGTGTCTCAGCTAATGGATCTCAAGGTATAATAGCATAAATTAGAGCTTAGTAGGCCTAGATATACTCTTTACTATAAAGATGTAGAGAGAATCTCCTTAGGAATGTGTATGTAACATAACTCAGTTTCTCTTTTTCAAAATGTTGATTCTGCTCTAAAATCACTCATCAAGTTAAAGAGAGTTTTGTGAAAATAGTGAAGCTATGCAAACAATAGATCTCGTCTCTTAAATCATGCAGTTGTTTTGCTCGTATTTCTCATTCATTTATATAGACAGCTTACTGACTCTGTTTACATGAGATAAAAGAGGGTAAGCGTCATCACTTAAACCTGCTGAGACAATACCGAGTCTTGAGTTGTTTGTTTCCCTTGTGCTGGCAACCAGATGGTTCTGGTTTGGGTTTGTTTTTTGACTTGGGTATGTTGGGTTTGTTTTGATCTTCTATACAAGTAACATCGATATTGTTCTTTAATTCTTCAAGAAGCCCGTTGATAAATATCTGTATGAAAAAAGTTAAAATAATCTATCCTTTTCTACTTCGCAGTGAATTGTTGATTAATGTTAAGAGATTCATTGATTAAATGGAACTTCAACTCGTCTTTGTTCTCTGACGAATAATGCCATCATTAACTAGCAACTAGCAACTTACAAGAGAGGCTCTTCATGGATTGGATCTGTACAAAAGGCCCATTACAAACTGGCCTTGGCGGGTTTGGCCTATGTACGAATAATGTCATGTTAACTAACAAGTAACGACTTACAGAGAGGCTGTTCATGGATGGATCTGTACAAAAGGCTAGATTGTTTTGGCCCATTATGAACTGGGCCTGGTGGGTTGGCTTATGTCAATCCTTAATTCTTGTTTGGGATGAGTAGTCCAACATCACATGAGCAGAGAGTATCATCATATTCTGTCAAATACCAATAGGATTTGGGCCCATTTTTGGATCCAAATTTGTGCCGATTCCATGGTTTGCATCTTGAAATATAGAGCCGACTTCATGTTTGGAACATCACCACTTCAATCCTGTCTACATCCTTTTGAGGACCACTTCATATTTGGAGCAATCCTATTTTTATCTTCCTGAGAGCCCACTTCTTTCAAAATACAAAATACCCAGACTTTTTTTCAAAACCCCATTACCTACTTCGATCCTATTTTCATCTTGTTTGAGAAACCACTTCATGCTTGAAACAGTAACTCTTTCAATCCCTTCTTCCATCCTCTTGAGAATCCACATAATGTTTGGAACAATACTTTCTTCTAATTTTTTTTAGAAAACTCATCTCATCGTACAACTCATTCTCTGATTTTCAACCCAGAGAGATCCATTTCAGTTACTTTACAAATTACCCCTACCTCTCAGTAATCCAAAATGGACAACTCATAGTCCCTTTTTACAAGGCAAGTAACCTTCTGCTTAGAGTGGTTTGTATATACCCCCTAGGCTTTATAGAATTTGTACATTGGCCTTTGTGGTTTCAATATTTTGCATATACCCCCGGCCTTTTTAATTTAATACCTTCCATATATCCAAATCCACTAGTCATAGCAACCACCAAAAGATTTATGTTGAACTTTTATAAAAAAAATGACAACTTTCTCCTTAAAATTATTAAAAAATATAAGTATGTCATTATTTATAAAAATACCATTATTTTATCCCATGTCCTAGTAGTCCCTCTCATATTCTCCCGTGCACATGACACCTAATCATGTATTTGAAACTTTCATCAATCTAATTTGAGGTTGTGCATGAATTGAGTCAATTATAATTAATTATAAGTAAGCACCACATTCAGGGCAAAAAAATAACACATAAACCACAAATACCTAAAGCACACTTGTACTTTTATTATACAAACCATAAAAGACTACTTTATTTTTACACATCATATTCAGAACCATATATGAGGCACATTTCTAAGCTCTAACTTCATCACACCCTTTTTAAATATTTATTACATGAAATGCAAAACCCTTCTTTACACAGATGGGGGTGGATGTCCTCGTCCCTTTCACACTGAGCCCTAGCCATGGTCATGGGGTGGCTTGCCCCCATAACGGTCACACGGTGGTGTTTTAGTTTTTTCCTTGCACCTGATACGAGTGGGCCCTGCAATGAGGAGAAGAAAGTAAATCCACAGGTGAATCTGCTGCCAGCCCAGAAAACTACTACCGAAATCACTCGTCCATGAGTCCGGATCCTCGAATGATACATTAGGGGTCCAAATTTGAAATATGTAAACAACAAGCAAAACAAAGATAGAAGCTGTTTTCTTTTTTCTTTTTTTTTTTTTTTTGCTAATCATACCGTCTCCGGCTACTTTTCTGTTATCACTTGTTGGTTCATCATTGGGAGTTGTCCCTGCAACTAGAAGAAGAATAAAAAAAAAAACGTCAGTAAGTTGAGAGAGAGAGAGCAGAAACCAAGACCAAAGGCAGAAGAAAAATGGCAGACAAAAGCCATAGTAAGTGAGAGATACAGTACTCCTCCCATCTTCGACAAATGCGAGGACGACAAGATTTGAAATATGTAAACAACCAAGCAAAACAAAGATAGAAGCTGTTTTTTTTTTTTTTTTTTGCTAATCATACCTTTTCCGACTACTTTTCTGTTATCACTTGTTGGTTCATCATTGGGAGTTGTCCCTGCAACTAGAAGAAGAATAAAAAAAAAAACGTCAGTAAGTTGAGAGAGAGAGAGCAGAAGCCAAGACCAAAGGCAGAAGAAAAATGGCAGACAAAAGCCATAGTAAGTGAGAGATACAGTACTCCTCCCATCTTCGACAAATGCGAGGACGACAAGACCGATAACAAGAAACAAAATAAAAGCATTCTTCCCCGCCATTTTCTAAAGCTCTCCCTCTTTTCCCTGCAACAACCTGACCTCTCGCCTGTATTTTATAAAGGCAGAGGCATCCTTGAATGTCCTCTCCGTCTCCATCTCCAAGATTTGAAACAGAAGGGAGCCCGTCTCCATCTCCAAGATTTGAAACAGAGGGAGCCACAGAAGGGAGCCCGTCTCCATCTCCAAAATTTGAAACAGAGGGAGCCCCCCCCCCCCCCACTCCGTCTCCATCTCCAAGATTTGAAACAGAGGGAGCCCGTCTCCATCTCCAAGATTTGAAACAGAGGGAGCCGCGCCCCCCCCCCCCCCCCCCCCCCCCCCCCCCCCCCCACACCACGAGGGAAACAAGCATCCAAAGCTCAAATAAAGGCAGAGGGCCTTACACTTTGTGTTTTTATTATAATCCCCATTTAAGAGTTAAAATAGATAAGATTAAGGAGACCCTCCATTTTTTCGACCAACTTATCATTGAAAAAACATAAATGACTTATTCCTTGAGTTAATTTTTTTTTCATTTTAATTTTGAGTGACAAAAACCACAGTCAAGATTATGCGAATGGCTTAATATAATATATTTTCTAATTCACATTTAACTAGAAGCCACCATTTTCCTTATTTGGAACCAATTTATACTTAAAATCTCAAATGGCTTTTCCTTTGAGTTAAAACGATGATTTGCCTTTTAAATTTTGAGGACCAAAAATCAGAGGCTAATTTTTGTCAAAGATACTTGTAAAATCTTCATTGTCCACCTTTATCCACTTTAACTAAAAACGCTCTAAAAAAGCAACCCCTCCTAGCTTATGTCTTTTGAAGGCAAAATTTCTAATTTATAAATAAGCCTTAAAAATAAAAGCATAACTGGAGATTTACCAAACCCCTCTAATATATAATTAAGCTCTAAATCACAAAATAAAATCTTAATTATAGAGTTTCCAAACGGCCCCTAAGACAATTTCTCCATACTTTCTACTCATCCAATGGCATGTTTGTAATCAATAGTTTTTTTAGTAGTTTATAATTGCACAATGATTTTATTTTATCTAGTTCAGTTTCCAGCTCATGTTTTAAGGATGTATACAATTAGATACTAAAGTGCTCAATTAAAAAACTGCATAAAGTGCTTTTCTTTTCTTTTACTAGATTAGGTCCACAAGATAGAACACAAGAAGACAAGGAAAAATAAAAAACAAGAGTAAAATTACTAAGTTAAACATATGAGCCAAACAACTGTCGAAATCTAGTCAAGTGAAAATTGAAAACATATCTTTTAATGTCGAAATTTAGGCTTTGGCACCCAAAATAGAACACATTAAACATATGGTTAGATTTGCATCAAATAGGATGAGTGACAGATCAATAGTATGTATGTGTCAAAAGTATTAGATTGAACTGAGCCCCATTATAATAGGGGATTGATATTGGCACTCTTTTTACCCCCTTTTTGATGCAGGCACTCCCAACTCCCAACTTTTTGGAGTGCCTGCATGGGGGGGGGCAATATCAATTACCTTTATAATAGCATTGTTTTACGTACAAGAGTGCTCCCTGCATGGGTCAAGCGGGGGGGGGGGCTCCCTGCATGGGTCAAGCGGACTACTCTGCTAGCAATGAATGATTTAAATGCCAATGGACTTCAAAAGCGCAGTGCCTACACAATTTGTCCTATCAATGGTTATTTGGATGCGAACAAAATAAGTAGTTCAGACTTAAATGGTAAGAACCATTTGAAAATTCTACTTTAAGGGGTGGCTCAGTTGGCCTACGAACACCCTTTGTTTAAGGAGGTTGAGGGTTGGAATTTAAGCTACCCCATTGCGGCAACATGGGATTTACCCAGCTTCCCATGGTCGGTAGGGATAGTATCGCCCAAAGGTTTGGGACACCCCCCGCTTTAAAAAATTAAAAATTTAAATTATGGTCTAAAATAAAATATTTTGACTTGTAAGTTGTATTTTGTATTATATTGTATAATCCATCATTTACATCATTTTAAAGACTTTATAAGGTTATTTCATAAAAAAAAAAAATTTGTAGATTTTGAATTGTCCACCTTTATCCACTTTAACCGAAAAGACTCTAAAAAGAAAGTAGCCCCTCTTATATGTTTTAGAGGCAAAAGTTTTAATTTATAAATAAACTCTAAAAATAATATATATATATATATAAAATTAAAGGCTTATCAATCTTTAATATGTAGATATATTCTAAATCACAAAATTAGATCTTAATTTTAGTGTTTCGGAATGCCTCATAGAGTCGTCCTAGGACAATTTCTCCGTAATTTCTCCTCATCGAATGACATGTTTGTAATAAAAAAAATTAGCTTTTATAGTTGTTCATTAGCCGGGGTGATTTTATTTTATGTAGCTCAGTTCCTACTTCCTAGCTCATATTTTATGGATGCATTAGTTACCTTTCTGCTTCTTAGGTACTATTTAAGTGCACTCTGAAAAAGCTGAAGAAAGTACTGGTTTTGTTTTTGGCCTTTTGGTTTGGAAAAAGACTTAGGTCCACAAGATAAGATAGAACACAAGAAGATGACCAAAAGAAAAAAAAAGGGACTAAACATGTGAGTCAAACAACTGTAGTAATCTTATTAGTGAAGTAAAAATTGAAAACCAATATTCTAATGCTGACGTCAAGCATCATCCCCTAGACAGACTAGAAAATGAAAGATATTTCTAGAATAGACACTAATCCGGTTGATATAGCTTTCTTGTCCTACATATCTCAAAAGTTTTGTGATTCTTAAAAAAAACAGCTTTGGAATCGCTCTGATGTGACCACTGACAGAGAATGCGGAGTGAGAGATGATAAAGGACAAAACTCACTAGTCAAACTCCAAGGGAGGAAATAAATATGGCCATTCTATTCTCACCCACCCGTACATCATTTTTTTAAAAAGCAATAAGAAAAAAAAAAAAAAAAAAAAAACTGACATGACATGTCAGATGCATGACAACGGTGAATATTAATGACTGTGTCTAGACAAAAAGTAGAGAATCATCAGATGTGGGGCCTATCCTTTGTGATGAGGCCTCTCTCCTCAAATCCATCTGGCAACCACTCTGCATTCCTCAGTGACCAAATAAATGGACGGCCCGATGCTTCCAATGCCAGTGTGATCTCCATTTACTGGGCCCCACCCATCTGGCTTAAGCTCCCGAAGGAAACATAGACTACCGAGCTGGGGTCTCTCGAACCGAGCCAATCCAAGCACTGGTTGGGGTCGATGGAAGGTGGGCCACCAAATCTTGAACGGTTGGATCTTCCAATCTGAATTTGGGGTGCATTGTATGATCCTGGTGGGCCCATCAATCAACATCCTGTTGCATCAAGCAATAGCCCCCATCCCACCCATGACCCATCAATCAACATTCTGTTGCATCAAGTTTTAAGAATATTATGCATCAAGCAATGGACCCCATCCCACACAGATATGTTGTGGGGCCATGATAAATACACCCAGTCTAATTAATATACAAACCCACTCTATTATTTAGAGTAGGGATTGTACTTGGCAGGTACTCATGAGAGAGAAAGGACATGACCATTAAAACCTGATGGCCAGTGGAGGCCGTACACTAAAACGCATATACTGCATGAATGCATTAATTCACTCCGCATACGGGGTAGCCCATGCAGCTGCACAATCATGCCTGAAGTATACTGCGAGTGTTCGTCTTAACAGCAGGTGTTCCAAAGAGTACCAACAATTTGGATCGTGATTTATGGGGCCCACAATGTCCAGAAATCCATATCAAATGGTTTTTTTTTTTTTTTGGCAAATATCTTGAAATCTGTGATAGATCAACGGTTGAAATTTGAACCATTGGCCTTGTTTGGCTTTATTAATAAAAATTGAGACTAATTTTTAAATTGTCATATTCTATTGACGAGAGTCTGCACTTTAAAAAGCTATCAAGTTTGTGTCTAATTCTTAAGCCCCTTAGATAGTGGCCTACCGCATCAACGGTTTGACTTGATTAATTTTAAATCTTCAATCAACCACTTCATTTTTTTCTTTGCGACATCAAACACATTAAGAGATATAGCAACTACATATATCTCCATGCACGCTAAAAATCCAGTTAATGGCCGACTACAAAAATGGGCCCCTCCTTTGTGGCCCACCTGGATGTATGAGCTGATTAGGGATGGGCCCAGTATCAGTCCAATCTAATCGTTTCATACTTAACCTAAGAGGCGATAAAGGTCGGATGGGTGTCAAAATTGGGACCAGTCCTCTTGTGAAAACCCAATCCATTCAAAATATGAGGAAGTATGCACCCACCCTACTTAATATTTACACCCACCCTACCCTATGGCTATGAATGACCTGATCTGACATGAGGGAATGGGAGAGCACAGTTGGAGAATCTGCAATGTTTTTTGAATGGTGTGATGGATCTGAGCATTTTAAAATAAAATAAAGGAAAATAAAGTAAATGGTCAAGAGACGAGAGAGAGACGTTGGAGTGGTGTACTAAAGCGTACACCGCAGCTGAAGAAAGAGATGAGACAAAAGAGCGAAATTAACATTTCAGTACTCTTATGGACTATGATAATTCGAACACTCACACTGCATAGCTAATACAATTCTTACATTACTCACACACTGCATAGCTCCCGGTAAGTTACCTTGTTGTGTAGCCCAATGTTCTAATTTTTTTTGGGACTTTCTAAATACACCCATTGGATTATAACTACTAAATACTAATAACATAAAAAATCTAGATAATCTCAAAAGTCTTGGATATTTCAAATAAATTTCTTCAAACATATTAACACATATTACATTCCTAATCTTCCAACACAATGGTTTCAGAAGAAAACCCAGAACGCATATACTGCATGAACGCATTAATTCGCTCTGCATACGGGGTAGCCCATGCAGCTGCACAATCATGCCTGAAGTAAACCCATTGAGGCATAATGGGAGGCATTGGGTAACCATCTATCAATGCAACCTGGACGTAGTGATTATTATTTACGTACCCGATAGCAATAGCAGCATGTTGATACGACAGTGGTGGAGTAGATCGAAGTGGCAAATACGTAAAGCTCTGTGTAGCACTTAAAACGTGTAATATCACATTGAACTTCGAAGCAATCAAGAGACCCATGTCTGGCATGGTCATCCAATGCTTAATCGGTGCTCCTCTATCTAATGCAAAAAAGTTCAGTGAGTTGTAAACACGAGTCCACTGGTCATCACTATCAAATATTGCAACATACTCTGTCTTGAATGTGTGCAACTCTTCTATTAAGCTATACCGGATAGTTGCCCATGCATCTTCATGAAGACCAAGACAGACAGCTATCGCCCGAAATCCGCAATTTCCATCAGGTTTTACGTCTTGTACATGCATAATGTAAGGATGCAGTATAGGTGGAAATTGACGAACATAGGCATGTATAGAGTAATTGTAAATAGAAGAGCAACTATGTCTCGCTGGTTCTTGAAACTGAAAAATATTTGGCTCAACAAACTCAAATGTGCCCGTATTAGCACGAGTTGATATGTCTTCTCTGTCATTCGAGTCAGGGCCTCCAAACGAATAACTGTTTCTACTTGGTTCCATAGAATGAAGGGAATCAGACTCAACGAACACTAATGCAGACGGATTAACACGAGTATTTATTGCAACTTTTTTTTCGAAGAGGGTCATCCACGAGTGTTCGTCTTAACAGCAGGTTCCCGAATTGATGTTGTTGATGGTGTGATTATCTCCCTCAACTTCCTTAAAAGACTGAATTTACCATGCCTTGTTTGCTGCTTAAACTGTTTTGTGAACACTTGTAGCTCGATGTCACAATCGATGTCATTGTCTTGAAGAGACGCACACGGTGATAAGTCGAGTTTTCTCCAAAATTTATCTATGGAATCAATTGGTATGGGACGACCATCATTCAAATATATTGCTTGCTCGTGCGCACATGGCAGTCCGTAGCTCATACGAAGTCGACATCCGCATTTGTAGGAAACTTCTCCGACATCCTTAGATCGCTCAAATTCCTTCAAAATCAAATGCAATGCGCGGCTTGAAACAAAACCACATAACTCCTGGAAGTGCGGTATATTGAATCGATGTTGGATGATAGTTTTGCTCTGTTCAATACTCGCTTTAATAGCTATGTCCTGTGATTGGATGACCTGGTGAATAAACAACAGCGATGTCTCCAAATCTGACTGTGATGACTCCAAGTATCGTTTCAACTTCGCATGCTGGCTCTCGACTCTATTCGTTGTCTGGTTTCCAAAATGCAGATATCTGTCGGTCCAGGCGGATACAAACATCTCCTTATACGGTGTCAACCATACATCCTTGAGATAATTAATCATACGCGGAAAGTTTTGTAACACTACCTCAAGGTCCGCCAAATTGGACACATACGCATTCTCAGTTTCAGATTCCAGCAACATATTCCACATTTTGTAGAATGCATTCCAAGATTTGTTGTCTGTTATTGATGGCCTGCACTTGCTCAAAATGCTCCTATAAATGTGCCACCTACAGAGTAATTTCTTAGCATCGGGAAATACCTGGGCAGACGCATTCATCAAAGCCAACTCTCTGTCCGTGACAATAACTCGTGGACCGGTGCACCCATCCATTGTTGACTGCAGACACCTTAAAGCCCAAGTATAATTGAACACTTTTTCTGAATGCATGAACACAAATGCTATGCAAAATGTCAAATTAGTTGCAGTCACGCCGACAATTTCAAAGAGAGGCATCCTGTACCTGTTTGTTTAGGACACAAATATGTTAAAACTTTTAGATTTTTTAATGTTGCCAAATCAACTTTGTATCATTCTATAAAGCGGCTTTAAAATAATAAGCAAATTAAAACAACGTTTGGTCATGTACCTGTTTGTTTTATATGTTGCGTCCATCAATAACACGTGCGGGAATGCACGCCATCGCTCCAATGATCCTGGATGTGCGAAGAATAAATCTTCAAGCTCATTGGTTACAGCATTTGTTCGACTCTCGAAAATGTATCCTTCCCGTTGTAGGGATGACATGACAACTTGCATCTGGGTTTTACCAGCTTTCTCTACTGTCCAAAATATCTGGCGTGCATTGTATATGGTCGTAATGGTAGACATGTTGTCCGGATTCTGCTTCTTCAACGATGTCAAGATATCTCGTGGCTTCACATTTTTCGTAGACAGATGTTCCATCAATTGGAATTCGGATTCAGAGAGCCGACCGGGGTATGGATGTCTCTCCATATATGATGCAGGGGCATGGTTATATGTTCCACATACCACCATTACCATCCAGTCATCACCTGTTCGCATTTTCACCCCTTTTACTCTGAAAGGACAATCAATTTTTTTGGTGCCTGTAACCTTCGTGGAAGTTTTATTGCTTTTGTATGTGCCACCGCGATCACATTGGAACAACAGTCTAGGACTCTTCCCGATTATGCTAGTCTCTGACCTTTTAATGACAATGATATATCCTAAATTGCGTCCAGTATTTTGAATCCAATCAATTAGAGATTGACGCGAATTGAATACCTGAAAATGTATTAATTCTGTTAGAAATTAACAACTTTTTATTAAAAATTTAGAAAATAAAACATAATTGGAATTGAGTTAATATCATACCATGTCGGTGGAAAATTCGTTTGTAACATTTTCATTCACATTTTCGTCTTGTTGTATTATTTCGTTTCTGAGAATATCATCCTGACAACAATATACATTCACTTGAGCATCTGCAATTAATAAAAAATATTTTCTAAAATAATTAAAGAATTGTATATTTACCTGATCACTTGAACCACTTGACAATCGCAGATCATTGGCCCAAATCCTCAGTTGATCCAAATTCATATCTTCTGCTGGTATCTATATTCTGAAGTTGAAAATTAAAAGTCAGAGAATATATTCCCTGAAAACAAAGAATATATTCCCCGAATATTACGGGGTAGAAAGAGAGAGTGCAGAAAAGTGATTGTCTTTGACCAAAATCAGGGTGCAGTGGAATGCAGGCACCACTCAAATCCACAGCACACCATGGATGATGGAACAACAATAACCATTAACCAAGTGCGCAAATCCCACCTGGCCACCTCCTATCATATTCGATCACAATTCACAGACCATTTTCTATCTGGCATAAATGCAACTATTACAGTTGTAAGAGAAGAAATAGATGAAATGCAGAAGATGAGAGGCAAATAGACAAAATCCCTCTTTCGAATCTCTTTCCTTGAAGAAAAAAGCGTACCTGACTGCTACCCCAAAGGGTTATAGACTTATGGTGACTTGGGGCCAAGACGTTTTCTCAAACAGATCACGCGCCGTTTACTTTTAGTTCCAACAGCTGAAGATGAGAGATTAAAGGAGAAAAGAGAAGAAGAATAAAATGAAGAAGGAAAATTGGAAGTCTGGAATTCTAAAGTGGGTGGGGAGTCTCGAAAGGTTTTAAAAAAAGAGGTGTTCTAAAGTAGGTTGGGAGGCGGGCATTTTGGTGATTTTTAAAAAATTTTCCAAAGGGGGGAGGCGGGGGGGGGGGGGGGGGGGGGCTGAATAAGTCTGCCTACATGTCACAGAGAATATAGCAGATGAGTCAGATAATTCTTGCCATGTTGCCTTGGGTGGGGGGGGGGGGGGGGGGGGGCTGAATAAGGCTCATTCGATGGCCTGGGGCCTGCTTCACGTGGGTTGAATGCTGTGACGTCATCTCCATTTGAATTAGCATTTGATGCCAAAACGTCACATCTCCATTTCCAAAGCACTCCATCCAAAACGTCACATGTCCATTTGAATTTGCATTTTGCTTGGATGCTGCTATAGGCCGTACACCCACTCTATTCATAGAGGCGTGCTTCACGTGCGTACAGTTCCAAGGAGAGACTACTAGCTTTTAACATTGTAGAAATGATTGTACTGTGCTTGTTTCTCTTGGGATTGGGCCATCATAAAGAGAGGAAAAAAAAAAAACCAATAGGCTGTACATCCACCCTTTGTTGGGTGGGTGCATATAGCAACTTATGGCTGGTCAAAGTGAAAGTTTGACCAAAGATTGGGCCCGCCTAGCTTCCCCTGCGCTAGGCTTGAACCAGACCTAATTCCACTCGGTTCAGGTCCAGTTGACGCGGCCTGCTTGGACCTGGTTGCTGCACGCGTCCTGAGAAGAAACTTCAGCAGCCTTCTCTCCAACAAAGATAACAGGCCGACTTGAAAACCCATAAGTACTCGTTTTCAATCCATTATTGCACGAGTCCCGAGATAACAAAAGTAACACTTGCAGCTGTTTTTTGACTAGCATAGCATATAGCACCCAATAAATATACCCACTCTAGTTAGTAAGTAAATCCACTCTACATCCCTATTGATTGGATTTACGCTGTACTTACACCACTGGTCAAATTCACATTTACGGATAGAGCAGTTTTGTCGAATTGAGGAAAAACACGTATTTCTAAAATGGGCTGGTGGGACCACACGTGCAGTCCTTTACCCTTTGCCAATGCCGAATGGGTTTGACGGAGTATGCCAGCTGGTTCCAGTTCCTCCTCTTTTATTGTCAACACGTCAGCTCCTATGAAGTCTCTATGCAAAATGCATGTCTTTTTCGTGGGGCCCACTGACTAAAATAGATGGAAGGCAGTGAGTGAGCCATAGCTAGGTACCAAAATCTAATAAATTGAATGCATATTATAACATTTTTTGATGGACATTAAATAGATAGTTGAAAAGGACATGATAAATGTACTCACCCTAATTACTAATTAAACTCACCCTCTCTCATGAGTGAGAAAGAAAAAAATAATTTTGGGAGAAGTGTACTGACATGTAGGAGTTTTGGGCCCACTGAACTGATCAATAAATTCATTGATTTGAAGAAAAAAATCTCTAATTGAAGTAGAATTTCTGCTGATCTCATTGGTTTGAAAAAAAATCTCTAATTGAAGTAGAATTTCCGCTGATCTCATTGGTTTGAAAAAAAAAAAAACTCTAATTGAAATAAAATTTGAGTACACCCGAAATGCCAAAAATACATTTATTTTGTACTGTTTAAATGTTGAGCTAATTGTGGAGTTTCACTTTCTATTTATGAGACGGATAAGAATGAAAGATACCTTTTTTTGATGAAAATAAGATTTTGTATAATGTAGGATCCTTTAGTTTCACAAACTAATGTTATATATATATATATATTTTTTTTTTCATCTATATGAGCTCAGATGACCCAGATATCGTGTGACAAAATTCAAAATTCAAAAATCAGAGGTGACTGCAATAGGTCTAAAAAATTTCTGACCGTTGGATTCCAGATTTGTCAATGCTACTGGGTAGTCTTCGTCATCATGAATCCAAAGGACCAAACTGCTCATCGATTGATGTCTGAATGAACAAGTTACGGCCGGTCAGATTTTCTGTAGCCAAAGGTTGGGCCTGCCTTGCGTCAGTTTCTGCCTCGCAATGATGTCACTCTAACCCCACCCTGTTCAGCCCTATTGCGCAAACACATATAGTTGTACAAGCTTTGATGCTGGCGGAAGACCACATGCGTATGACCACTTGCTTTGACCTCGAAACAAAAATTACATAAACGAGATGCTGGATATATTCCACTTTAGGAATCTTTTACTAATTTATTGAAAAAAATTATGGATGGTCAAAGTTTATATGGACCATGGAGCGGACCTGTGCTTGCATCAGCAATTGTGTTGAACTGGCCCCAACAGATTCTCTGTAGTGGGCCGGGCTGACGACGGGTCGGGTCGGGTCAACATGGCCTGGCCGAAGAATGGGCTTGCAGCAAAGATCTCTGGTGCGTGTCACGAGGTTGGGAAAAAGGTAAATAATGATTTTGAAGTTGATAGGATATGACCGTGCAACTTTTTATAAAAGAGAAGGACAGATGCTTAGACTAGATAGGGATATAGAGTGGGTGTAAATAACAACACCCTCCACTTCAACTCCAATTGCAAACGACACAAACATTTAAAGCAGTTCGGTGAGCAACTTTCCACATGTTAAAAGGTATGGGAATGGAACTGGTGGGGCCCACTCGGGATTAGTAGTGCGTATCACTCATTGGTGTGTGGCCGTGTGCCCCATCATTTAGTTTGATTAAACATTTCAGTTCAGATTTGGTTACATGCCCTTTCTAATTCATCCAACACATTATGAAAGAGAGAACTTGAGCTTGAGGGAACTAGATGCATTCTTGCAACAGCGGATTTCAAGAGTGATAGAGAAATTTCTTTATTTAATTATTTGGCGAAACATATTCTTTAACATAAAAGGAAAAACTGAACTAAATTTCCTTGTTAGAGATGAGATGACATCGGTTTCTTAAAAAAATATGGAAATGTAATTCCTCAAGAGAAGTTCGCAAAATGTAAAATCCTTTCATTAAACAAACAAATGTTTTTGTATATAAGTCTCTCACTTCCTTCTTGCTAAGTGGTATGAAATTAATCTTGACTATTAGCTAATTAAGGGCGTCATCATTTTGGATGGGCAAAAAACCAAATTGATCATACCAGTAAAACCACCGAAATGCAGTTATCATACATTAAAGTGATCATCATGGGCATAATATTGAAGTGAAGTGAACAGCTGTCATCACCAAACTACTGGAGCATTTCAAGTGCATGAATATTGTGATGGAGACTGAGGGTGTAGATATCTCTAGATTTGAGAATTTCTCACTGATGCAAATGTTAGGATTCCTCACTGAGGATTCATGTAAGGACTTCACATAAATATTTGGGCGTACCAATCCATATGGTTGAAAAACAAAATTGGTGGCGGTGTGTAAATCTATAGAATTGAGAAATAGCCAGATTTGAAAATTCTTCCTTACACAAAATTGAAGAGTCCTTACTGAGGGCATTTTGGGTAAACACCTATCCTTCAGAATCCATATGCTTTCTCTCGTTTTCGTGATATTCCACATTTAGTAATGCCTAGATTTTTAGCACAATGATTTTTCTCCTCTACGTTTGTAAATATTTTGCATGTCCGAACTCTCCAGTCCAATTTCACAAATCAAAGCATTCAAAAAAAGCAGAGCTACATTGACTTTAGAAAGAGGTTGTCTCCAAGGAAAAAAAGAAAAGAAAAGAAAGGGGTTATCGGTTTTGTCCTTGAAAACCTATCTTAGGGGTCCCATAATCACGATCTAAACAATTAACCACGTCTAAAAGGTTCATAACAGCTAGGATATCAAATGTCAACGATTGATTGATCATATATTTTAATATATTTTAAAAAAAAAAGTCTAGCATGATGGAACATGGTTTTGGGATTTCTTCGGGGCTCGTTTGCAAAATCCAAACCGTTCGGTCTCTTACTAAGGTTTAAAATAACTATCTGGCCAAGTTTCACAGTGTTATTCATTATTGATCATGAGAAAATTAAAAATATATAAATCAACCATTGAAGATATTTTGAGCTCAACAAATAGAGAAGATGTTGCTAGAGTACCCAGAACTAGTAGCTTAGAGGTTACCTTATTACTTTGGAACCTTGCTATTTGGGTCCCATAGTCAAGATTTGAGCCGTTAATCATGACGAAAAGGTTTGAAATGATTATTATGTCAAATTTCAATTATTGAACTGTCATGGATTTTGAGATATTTACAAATAACTCCAAATCCTTTTTTTAATGTGGGCTCCATTTGCAAGCTCTAAACCCTTCAAATTCTCTAGAGAGCCAAGGATGGCTATAGGGTAAAAGATTAGCTCTTGACTTTTTATAGATTTTGAGAGAATTGTCAAAAAAACCTATAACCGGTGGATCACGCATCTATAGATGGTAGGAATCCTCTTTATTTACTAAACCTGCATGCCCTAAGGATTTATATATATGAGTATTTCATATAAGTATCAATGTGTATTGCTCCATGTAAATGAGAAAAAATTGGTGTTAGTGTGTAAATTCACACAATTAAGGATTTTCAAAACCTATGAGGGGCTGACTAATTGGAACTAAAATGAGGATTTTTACTAATCTAAATCCTCGAAAAATTACAAAATGGGCAAGGAATCTTTGAGAATTTGGTTGTCAAAAAGTGACCATAGTTTATATCACCTATGTATATGTCCCACTGATTGGCCTTTTTTGGGCTTTTATTACGGATTCCATCTAGTTGGTTTTTTAACCTTGTTATTCATCATGTGATGGGTTCAGGACATGGCACCATAAAAAAAAATCTGAACACCTTTTCCACTGCGGGGCCCCCTCAAAGGTGCCTTGTAGGACTCTCAATTCACTGAGCGGGGGGCCCAATGCTTCTATACCAGAAACCAAAATCAGGCACAAGTGTGGTACTCCGAGGAAACAAAAAACATTGCATCTAAACCTTATTCTTTATGTTTTATCTTGTTAGGCAAAACTTGCATTCTAGCAACTGAGTTCTTCTAAGAGCCAGGTTATTCATCATTGGGACTAATACTTAGAGGTGTTCTAACCATATAAGTTTAGCCTGATCCAGACTATTTGCAAAATTTTATGTCCCTTACAGTAGCTTTCAGTGTGTTCTGATCTACGCCAATGATAAAAATGGTTTCCTGATTGAGGAGAGCTTCTATACATAAAAACAGTGAAAGAGCTAAAAATTCCTCGCATCATTAATATTCACGGTATATATAACTTTGATTGAGTGAAATATAACGATTAAAAATTAAAGAAGGCAAAGCAGGGCTTGCGGCTTGGATTTTGGGGAGCCCACTGATGTATTTTACTGCAATAGACCGGTTTTGGTTTCACATCTAACTATTGCATTGTAGGGTTTCTTCACATCTCTCCAAGATGTGGGGGATAACTTTTCTTCATTTGAATGGCCGGCTTGATAATATAAATTTTCTACTACATCCAGCCCTTTTAATTGACATAGTCTTTTAAGCAACAAGGTGGGCACACTAAAAATAATTTAAGTTAGTGAGTTTTTCTTTGCTTAAATAAGATCTAGTCATATCATTTATGAATAAAAAACGAGCAGTGATATGTTATAGCATCAGCTGTTAAGTGCTTAATAACAACAAGAATCGCTATACTTAGATTAGATACCTGTTAAATTCCTCAATTTTCATATCTTTACTATTTTTCTATTATTTTTTATTATTTTTAATTTAAAAAAAATATCCAACACTTCTAGAACCAGAGTAGCCATACCAGCCAGCACAAGCGGCACAAACTGACACGAGTGGCACTGACTAATCTCGGTTTCTACAAAACAAGGGATCCGGACTCATATTTTTCACAAATAGGCTGGTCCATTCCTAACTTTCAGGGCCATAGGCTTAATCTCGCTTGATTATAAGGTCCGACAAGTAGAAGGATTGGCCTTATGCCAGCTTTTGTCCAGCCTGATCCAACCATAAACAACCCACCATACCAATGAAACTTATGGGCAGTGGCGGAACTAAGAATTTGCCTTAAGCCATAAAATTTTGCATAAGATATAAAAGATGTTCCAATATTGACACTCTTTGTCGACATTGACCTAAATAGATCATTCTAACCACTTGATATTGACCTCAAGTTTAACTCTTTCCAAAGGCATTACTTTTTTCAGACTGTAACCTAACGGAGAGTAATGGCCAGATAAATGTTAAATTTTGGGCATTGTAGCAAGTCACGAAGGGATAGTGTGGGTGAGGAGGACAAGTCCATCATAGGTGGGCCCAGATATGCGACGTGGGAGTCTGCATGGAGGGTCCATTGGTGAGCACAACCCATACTGTTTAATGTAAAATGTTCTCCTACGACTACGAGCTGGCATGTACAATCCAGCTATATGGGCTATATGGGGCCCATTAGGCCCACCTTTGATAATCTTGTCATTCCCATCGCATCCTTTTTTTTTTCCTTCTGGGAGAAGCATTACAATAAGGATAACAAAGAGTTACAAGATAGACTTAAGATCTTTACAGCAACAGAAAACAAAACATCTTAAAAAAGCAATTCCAGTAAATCTATTATTAAATCTCTAATTCACGACACCAATGCCACTTAACCTAGATGCAATGCCAGGGGTGGTATCAGTTGAGCAGTCACTTTTCCACAGCAGCTTCGCTTGAGCTATATTGGGACTTTCATCTCACTTTTAGCCAATTATATTAGTGATTAGTAAATGGTGGAAGAAATCTTGTTAATCGGCTCAATGGAGCCACCCAGGTCTAATGGAACCTCTAACTAAATCCAGAATCTTTTCTCTTTGGTTGGTGATTCGAAAGACCTAGAATGAACATCTAAAAGAAAAAGGTATAAACCTAACTCAAGCCATTACGCTTGCTGAGAAAATGTAACTTCTCCCAAAAGGGAAATTTGTGTGAAAACATTTAAAGCAAAATGCTACAAATCTTGCGATTTGGTTTAGGGAGAAAAGGGATTTGGTCTAGGGGTGTGCATAGTTTGGTTAAAACCGATTAATCGAACCGGACCGACCGACCGTTAACCGAATTTACCGGTTATTCTTAACCGATCGGGCGGTTCGATTAAAGATGTTTGAATATTTCGATTTTCGATTAACGATTCGGTTAATAGAAAAAATTAATCAAATTAACCGAACCGAACCGAACCGAAATTATAGCATACTATATAAATATATAATATATATAATAAAATGTGTACATGTATATAATATAAAAATCTATTAATACTTATATAAAAAATTCAAAATAAATATAACATACATCAATTAATAAGTATTAATTCATGTTACCAAGTACCAACTTAGTAACTTACTAAGTTACCATGTAATGTAGCACCTTCAATATATTATATATTTATATTTTATCAAGATTGCAGAACTAATGGTTGCACCATTGTAGAACTAATGTTTTCAATTCCTTTACAATTAATTGGTTGCATGGTTGCTGCAGGTTGCATGTGTATAGAGTGGCCTTTGGGCTTTGGCCCAAAATAATGAAAATATAAAGCTTTTGTGAACTTAGCTTTTGGGCTTTGACTTTGGCCCAAAATAATTGGAATTAACCAAACCGACCGAAATTCAAACCGATATTTTAGGTTAACCGAACCGATGGTTAATCTGCTAAAAAATTTTGGTTTGGTTAAATGGTTGAAATTAACCGAAAAATTCTGGTTAGGTTAAAAATATGTCAATAACCGAACCGACCGACCGATGCACACCCCTAATTTGGTCCATATATCTTCGGACGTTGCTTTTACGGGCCTATACCTTTACTAGAATTTCAAACAGGAATTTGCGATGGTCATGGACGGAACAATGTCTATATCTAATATATTGCAGACGACATGCTTATGGGAATCATCTCTAACCCCTTACAATAAGAAGTACTTTTAGGCCTTGATTAATTCTAAGCTCTCAATTCAGCCTTACCTTAAGAGACATCAGCTGAGACAAAGTGACTGTTTTTAAAGGCACTGAATCTGGGTGCATGCAACTAGATAGCTCCTCTGAAACACGCCACATGGTTGGGCGAAACTGAGGTTGGTCTTGTACGCATGCCATAGCAAAAATCATTGTAAGAATGACTTCATTTGCAACATCAACTTCTGGAGGTGGAAGGCGTTGGTCCAACACATCCTTAAGAAGCATGTTTCGGCCACGTGATGTTGATAAAGAGCAGATTAATTTATTTGGATGTCTTCCAATCATCACTTCCAGTGCCACCACCCCAAAGCTAAAAATGTCACACTTTTCAGTTACTCTCCTTGTATAAGCAAGCTCTGCGACAAGAGAAATCAATTATATGCTCTGTTATCTATATTAATCAATAGTTTGATGATTTTTCTAATGGAACTTAAGTAAAAGTGCAAGGAGGTTCAATAAATAACCTGGAGCAATGCACCCATAAGTGCCTGCCAATGTGGTCCAATTGGATGAATCAGGCTTTAGAACTCTGGCTGTGCCAAAATCAGAGACACAAGCTTCGAAGTTCCAATTTATCAGGATGTTATTGGTAGATATGTCTCGGTGCACTATTGGTGGAATGCAGTCATGGTGCATGTATGACAAAGCATGTGCCACTCCTTTGATAACCTTCACCCTCTTGACCCAGTCTAGTTCAACTGCTCCTTCATTACTTCTGAGAAATCTAGCTAAGCTTCCCCTTTCTATGAATTCATAAATCAGAAACTTGTGCAGCATGTGGAAACAGAACCCATGAAGTCTCACAATGTTGCGATGTCGAATTTCTGTTAGCATCTGTATCTCATTTCTAAATGCTTCCTGGGCAGCAGCAGCAGCATCTCCTTCTTCGAATGAGTAAAGCTTCTTAATGGCCAGTACCTGACCTGTCAGCAGCTCTGCTTTGTAGACTTTCCCATAGCCTCCTTCCCCAATGCAATATTTGCCATCAAAATCCTCTGTGGCTCGGATTATGGCACTGTACAAGACACTCCCATTGTGATTCAAAACTGAAAAAACAACTACCTCTCCACTGCTTGTTTCGTCGGCCTCTCTCTTTGTGAACTTCTCCGTATGCCTGAGAAAACAGAGAATTCCCACTAACCCAATAACAAATACCATAACAACAACCATGATGACAAACTTACGTGTAGGCCCATGCCCTGCAGAAAACGAATCACATGGATGCAAACCTTTTGAATCACCACATAAACCCCAGTTGTTCTGAAAGGCTTCTGGTGAAGCGCGCTCGATGGCTATGCCATTTGGAAGAGGACCCTCCAATTGATTGTATGACAAATCCAACGATACCAGAACTTCTTTGCTTGCAACACTGGAAGGAATGGACCCACAGAGCTTATTGTGGGAGATGTTCAGTTCTTCCAACCACTGTAAACTTCCCAGCTGCGGTGGTATCTCTTCAGTGAGAAAGTTGTGACTGAGATCCAGGAACTGCAGGTTGGATGGTTGATTAGATGGGATGCTTCCATCAAAATTGTTTTGGCTTAACTTCAAGAAAGAAAGTCTTGATAGAGCGCCTATTTGTTGGGGGACCGGCCCACTCAATCTGTTCGAAGATAGATCAAGTGTCTCCAAATTGGATAGCCTTCCCAGTTGAGATGGCACAATGTGGGAAAGATGGTTGCCACTCAAATTTAGCCTTAATAGACTTGATAACATTTCTAGCTCCTTTGGAATCTCTCCAACCAGAGAGTTGGAAGAAATATCAAGCACGCCTAATCGAGTCAATTGTCCAATTTCGGGTGGTATGCTCCCAGTAATCTTGTTAGAAGAAAGGCCAAGCATAGTCAAATTTGTGCATTTTCCCCAATTTGGAGAGAGTTCTCCATACAAATTGTTATTGCTCGCATCAATATAATTGAGATTTGGATATACTCCGAAGGCTTGAGATATATTTCCAGTGAGTTGGTTTCCCTCGAGCCGGGCCCTGGTTAAACTTGTGCAGTTTCTCAAACTAGTGGGAATGGGGCCTTGGAAGTGGTTGTTGTATACAATGAATGTTTCAAGTGAACGCCCATTACATATTTCGTTGGGAAGATGGCCATATAAGTTGTTGTCAGATACATCAAATTCTTGTAAACTTGTGAAATTTCCCATTTCTTTAGTAGGTATTGAACCAGATAACTGCAATCTCCCCAGGATTAAACGTTTAAGCATAGTCAACTTCCCTAAAGAGGAAGGGATGGGACCAGTGAAGAGGTTATCAGATAAGGACAGGGCAGTGAGGTCCTTCAAATTCCCCATTTCTCCGGGGATGGGACCAGATAGATTATTTACATATAGGTATAGATCGGTAAGTTGGGTCAGATTGCCCAAACTAGATGGGATGGAGCTCACTAGATGGTTATCGGATATGCCCAGTTGGGCCAAATTCATCAAATTCCCAATTTCCCAAGGAATATGTCCAGAAATATCATTATCATCAAGGAGAAGAAAATTTAGATTGGTCAGGTTGCCTAAAGATGGTGGAATCCTACCCACTAGTTTGTTTTTATAAAGATTCAAGCCAGTAAGAGACTCTAACATGCCAACTTCTTCAGGGATGCTACCAGAAATTTGATTGTTGAAAAGCATCAAATAGGCAAGATGGACCATGTTTTTTATGTTGGAAGGGATGGGACCCATGAGGAGGTTGTCATGGATCCAAAGCTCGGCCAAGTTGGTTAGGTTGCATATCTCTTTAGGGATGGGCCCCAAAAGCTGATTTATGGAGAGGTCGAGGAAAGTGAGCTTTGAAAGGATGCCAATCTCTTGGGGGATGGACCCTGAAAGCTGGTTCATGGAGAGGTCAAGCATAGTGAGCTTTGAAAGTGTACCTATGAGAGTTGGGATATTTCCAGTGAGGTTGTTAGAGCTGAGATTGAGATGGGTAAGACTTGGAAAGGATGAGAGGTTGAAGCTGTGAAGACTACCATGCAGACTAAAATTGCAAAGGTTTATTCGTGTGACACTTCCTGCGCCGTTGCATGATATTCCAATCCAGAGACATGTGGTTTTGTTTGGAGACCAGGAAGAGAGAGACTGGGAATGGAGGCTGGATTTCCAATGGAGTAATGCCTCAGCTTCTTCTGCAACTGATGCTTCTGCTCCTACTGTAATTAGACCCAGCCAGGCAATCACTACAACAAGGCTAAGGGATGATGAAGTCTTTGCACTCATGTTTGCAATGTCTTAGATCCCTGAGAATAAGAGAGTCATATAAGAAAGGTTCCAAATTCTCCACCCTGTTCTACAATATTTTACAGTAGCCATTCTTGCAAACTGCATTAGGCTCTGAAATTAATTATTTTATTAAACTTTCGGAAGAACTATTCATATGTAAATATGACTGTTCTAAACCGGCAACATATCTTGAAAACACAAAGAACAGCTTTTCTTCATAGAGGTGAATATTATAATGCAATTTAATTTACAAAAACATATAAATTTAAATAATATAAATCAACAACAGAAGTTGAGGGCATTAGATCATGATAAGAAGATTTATTCAAGGTATCAACATTATTTTATAATGATTAAGAATAATGTTTGAACATTTCAAAAAACTTGGCTAGACCTAAACCATGGTTAAACCACAACAACGCTTGATATTCATAGTGAGTGAGCCCCTCCGTGGAGTGCCAGTGCTCTCTCACCGTGAGCGTCATTGGTCCCACATGGGCATGTGACTGGGGTGATTGAAGGATCTCCCCCAATACAGCCTGTCTCAGTGATGGATGTTCCCCACTTGATCCACGGCCAAGATATTTTTACAGTCTGAAATGAATGCAAACTCAATCAAGTAGTCTAGTTCATTCAAATGGGTGCCAAACCCCAAGACCCATGCCATGAGGGGTATTTACCTGTTATATGGTCCACTCGGATGGACTATAAAGCGGGCCTCACCAGCTGTTTTGGAGCATTAGTGCTGATGAGAACAGGCGCTCAGCAGTAGAGGGATTCCCAATATCATGAACCTAAACTCGACCTAAAAATTTAAATCGTTCTAGGTTTGGTTTGAGCAAATATATGCATATCTACTTCCAAACCCACTTCTTGGATCATTTGAATCCAGGTCAGGAATAACAAGATCCCTATTAACAATGTATATTTTTTATGAAAAAACTGTGCATTATAAGCACATAATGCTACATGTGCAATGAAACATGCCCTAGAGGTCATGAATTGTATTAGACAGACTGTAAATTTGGACCTAATTAATAGATAAAAATAATATTTCATATGACATGTTCAGTTTCTCTGATATTATTAAAATTAAGTGAGCAATATCACTTGGAAATTAAAATTCATCGATAATTTTTTTGAAAAGTAAAAAGAAAGCTACACATTTTTTGATAAATACCATAATAATGAGATATTATTAAAATATCAACATTATGTGATAACCATTAAGACTAATATCTGGATATTTCAAAGACATAGCTCTCACTTAGATGCATGATTATTACAATAATATAATCAAAGAAATCGAGTAATGACTAATATCATCTGATCAAAACATCCATGTGATATTTTTGCCCACTTATTTAATTTAGATAGATCACTTCAATGATGAAACAGTTATCATCCCTAATCTCAACCCCAAAAACCAAAGGTAATATCATCTAATTAACGTGACATTCTTGTAAAAATCAAAGGTTACGTACCCATGTCTCATTACATAGGGCAGTCTCCAGCCCACTATAATATAGTAAGATGTGTCCAGACAAAGAGAAGAATGAAAGTTTGAAGAATAACTATGGTGATCACCACTCACCACTAAAGAGATGTCACAGCAGCAACGTCTTCGTGAAAAACTGTCATTGGTGTAAAAGTCAGAACCATAGATGATAAAGGAGAGAGATCTAGAGATTGTTTTCATGCTTCAGATGGCAAGCAATTGGAGGGACCAAGTGACTCATGTAGTTTGCTGGCTGCCCATTCATGACCAACATTTCACATCTTAATATGGTAAAACATAATTCTTTCCCCCTAATAAATAGGTTGATGTCTAAATCAAAATAAGACCTACCAAAAGTAGCTTTTCAATTCACGGCAATTACCTATATCAGGGGGATAAAGATTTGAGTAGATTTTGCACGATGGAGAATTCTTAGGAGAATGGGATGGGCCCATGATGATGATGTGGGGCTGCAGGCTTTGCCCCCTAGTGCTCCCTCATGTCTTTTATGAACTATAAAAAACAAAAGGCTTGTGCCCAATTTACGCCAAAACTAAATTAAATTATTTATAAATATTATTAAATTTATTGAGCTTATTAGAAAATAAAATGTAGCAACAAATAATTTTTAGAATCGATGCTGTAATATCAGATTTTTAACTTTTTTGTGATACTACAAGAAAAGACACTTTTATGTTTGGCAATTGTAAATAAATTAGATTTGGACGAATGGGGATCTTCTTTTGTTAGGATTTTCATATCCGACCACCCCTCATAAGATTTGAAAATTCCCAATTAAGTGGATTTGTACACTGGACCTCATTTTTCTTAGCTATAAACATCAAAACACGCCAATATCAATGTAAAATAATCAACTATACAAATCCCCGGTGAGGAATCCTTATTTCAGTGGTAGTGAATAATCATCAGATATATGAATTCCTCACCTGGTACGAAACATGCTCAAGAAAATGTAAATCATGTTTCCAATTCAAGAATGTAACAGTACAAATCTAACATATTATTTACAATATAAATGAGAGGAAAACATGTGAAAGACAATCTCAATGTCATAATCAAATTGCACACATATCTAACACATGATCAACAAAGAATGGCCTCTTACCCTAGTTGTAAGAGGCGCCAATTCTTACCTACCTATCCCGGGTTCGAATCTGGACAGGCACCTTTCCCCACCCGAGGCTATGATATCTCATTAAGGTCCCCATCCTCACCCAAGGTTTACTCCCCTAACCCGAGGGCCCCCTCTCCATAGGGCTAGCCCCGCCCCCCCCCCCCCCCCCCCAAGCTTAAAACACATGATCAATAGTATGAATCAATGAAAAAAATCAAAAAATGTCAAAGATAATTCTAATCGAAGATTAGATATGTAAAATAAAGAAAATATAAGCGAGAAGAGGATAATAATTTGAGCGTTCATTCTTAAAAACTATCTAAAGCAAACACTTCGAAAGAAAATATCGAAACTGCAAACTTCCAAAAAAAATAAAACTCAAAACCAGAAAAATACAATATCTAATAAGAGAAACCTTCATGACCACAAATCTAGTATTTGGGCATTTTCTTCTCATAATCCATATAGTTTTTTTATCCATACCGCCTAAAGGGGTAAACCCATGGTTTTAAAAACCGGCCGATACCGGTTTATAACTCGCCAAAATATCGCGAGATATCGGCCGATATGATGTTCATATCGGCCGTGACGATATCTCGGCCGATATTTTGAAAATATCGGCCGAGTTCCCTTAAAAGCTCAAAAATCCTATTTTTTTTTTCTTATTCTTCATCTTCTTCCCCTCTCCTCTTATATAAAATACCCCCAAAAATATATTTTTTTTTAACTATTTTCCAATCTTTATCTTCTTCCCCTCTCATCTCCATACTCCTTAGAGTAGCAGCCACCATATAAGTAACGGGAGTTGCTCGACCCCCGCTGGGGGATACCCCCAGACCCCCTCTGCGAAGCGCATGTTTTAGAGAAGTGGCAATCAAGAAGACAAAAGGATCCTACTTGAGTTAGATTTGATGTTACTCACTTATTTTTCCCTAGATCTAGTATTTTAAAGTATATATCTAAATTTCTTTATTTCCAAAATTTGGAGCTTTTCTTGAAATCAATTACATTTTTCCACATTAGTGTTCAAATACATTGATAATGTGTTAGTTTAAAATAGATCTATACTTTTGGAAAAAGAAAAGTATTAGTTTTTACCAAAAAATTGTGGTTGCATTATGTCAAATTTATGATATTTCATCTTATTGATCATGAGCATCAATAATGGTTGCATTATATAAAATACTGGAAAATAAAGAGAACAGCGACACAGATAGGACTCATAACTTAATGTGACCGAGATTTTGATTTATTGTTGTTACTAATGGAAAAAATATTATTTTTCAACATTTTCTAATATCCTGGATTTTTTAAATATTTTTGCAAATTTTTTTGGATTAAAAAAAAATTCACACCGCGACGACCGCGACGGACCGATATCCGCGACGATATCGGTTTTTCAGCCCGGCCGATACCGCGACCGATACCGAGATTTTAAACCATGGGTAAATCCAACTAAAGCATTTTTCAAATGAATATTGACAAAAGGGCCGAATCCATTTCCATTTAATAGTAAGAACAATCATAAGGAAGCCTCGGAAAAAACACAAGAAAAAAATCAGTTCTTATATTCTTCAAAAAACTATAAATTCTCAAATATAATATTATGGGGTTTTTACCAGAAAAATACCCTCAAACCTTTAGTAGACGAAAAACTACTTAAAGGTTTGATAGTAACCAGATAAGACTTCCCTTCATACTTTACTCATTTTTTTTACACTTATTTGCTTAGTAGTGTTATCGATGCTTATTAAAATCACCGTCTAGAATCCCCTTTGTCCATTTGTCATCTTTTTCATTTCAGAGGAGATTCTCTGCAACCTTTTCATCTCACAACCCTTTTTTTTTTTGTTTTTTTCCTTTGATTACTCCATTAAAGATGAAGGTGTACTCCAATAAAGTTGTAAGTAGTGCACCTTACTTTTTATTTTTGCGTGTTTAAACCTAGAACTTAGTTTCTATGGATTTACTATCTTTTCCAACAATATTGTTGCCCATGAAAAATATTTAAAAAAAAAAACGGAAAGGGCCCATGGGACCACTCCGGGTCATAAATGTCTTAGGGTTTTTCATAAATTTCTCTCTTGGACATTTATATATATAGTACTGGAGGAAGTAGACTTGATGCATTGTTATAAGTTAAATGATACGCTTATTTTAAGAAAAAATAAAAAATGAAGAGAAATTGAGCCGATTTTGGAACTGGATTCTAGTCCTCTAGGTGGGCTCAGTTCCGAAACCAAATCCGAGTTTTCCTATTGGAACCGGGTCTGGAACCAACAAAATAGGTTCTAACCCGGAACTGGAACTGTTATATAGAAACGGGTCTGGGTCCAGGTCCAGTATGGTTCCGACCCGGAATCGTTCTGCTTCCAACCCTATTTGTGGCTTTGGCTTATCTCAGTCCCCACTTCCTGTAGTGGATGACCAGTCCAAGCTTTATTATCTGCATCAAAAAATTTCTTTCATTTTTTTTATCTTTTAACTTTTTAATTATGTTTAGAGTTCCCTTTTTTAAATTAAAATAGTATTTTTTATAAGATCAACTATTACTTTGGACATTCCATTTCTTTATGATTTTTATCTTTTATATTTTGAGGATTTTACAAGAAAAGGCCCCTTAAATGGCCGGTGCACAAAAAGGCAACACATGAGGTACTAACTACTGAGTTGAAAGGCCGATAGTGTACTGACTACTGAGCATGATATATGGGTGTTGATGATGATGATGAGGTGTTACGATGGTGGATTAGGCAAGAAAGAGAGATGGAGAAAGAGGAGGGAGAAGAAAGAAGAAGACGACACGAGCGTCAACTAAGCCGCAAACCTGTGTTGAGCGTCGATATCAACGCTCAATCGAGAATAATATTGTATGAGCATCGATATGCTAAAAGGCAAAAAAAGGGACGGGAGAGCATTTTCCGTCTACAAGGATCTATTGGGTCCTTTTTTTGTGCACCGGCCTCCTAAGGGGTTTTTCCCAATAAAATCCTCTTCTATTTTTATTAATTATTTTTTGATCGGTAATAAGAAAAATCATTAAAAGGGAGAAGAGAAACCAAAGAGAAGAAAGTAAAAGGAACAAGAAATACAAAAGCGAACCCTAGTGGTAAGAGACACTAGTTCTTACCTGTCTGTTCTAAGTTCGAACCAGGGGAAGCACCTTTCCTCACAGGATAGTGGGATACCTCACCAGATATCTACTTTCTTTACCCGAGAGCCCCCTCTCCAGAGGGCTAGGGCCCCAGCCCCGCCTAAGACGGGATACCAAAAAGAAAATTGCACACCAGACTGAACTTCAACGCTATAAAAACATAAGTGGGCCCATGACTCTATCCAATCCGTTCATGTTCATTGCTCCTTTCCATATGTATGTTTGAGTTGCATTTCACGATGCTTGGAGTTGGACTCATCATTAAATTGATCATCTATAAATAATTGATTTGACTTTCTCTATACAATATATAAAATGATTTTTTTTTTTTTTGGTAAACTTTAAGAGGTGATACCTAGATTTTAAAACATTTGGTGGTGGGATAATGATGATCTATCCTCCACTTAATAAGTTAAGTTTTTGTAACTTTTCATAAATTAACTTATAAAGTTTTCTTTTATTTCTCTTTAATTTTCTGTTTGAAGAATATCTTATCTTGAGTTGGGTGTGCATTGAACCATCAAAGAAGATCGTAGGCCAGCTTGTGAGATGAGAAATAAGTTTCATCAGGACTACCAGTCCCAGGCTCCCAGCCCTCAAAAGTCAGTAGGCACAACTGCATTCAATACATTGAGAGAGAGAGAGAGAGAGAGCGACTGCACCGTTTTAGAAATCTTTTAGATGCAACATCCACATGTTGCTTGGCCTTTAAAGATAAGTCCAGCTCATTTTTTATCCCCATTTACAAATGTCCCATTAATGACCGTCACATGTACTGCTTGTTGCACTTTATTGCAATTTGAAACCCTTCCAACCGTCGTATCAAAACAAATGGCGATAACATGAGCATTCCGAATTTTCAATTATGATGGCCGCGCGTGGCCAGCTGTAGGACCACGGCCACCTTGGTGCGATTGATGTAAATGAGTTCGGACTTGAGAGTTGGCTGCTATCTATTTCATGCTATGGCTGTGATGGCTCAGGCTTACCCTTATCCTCTAAAACTATCTATCTATTTGGGTTTTATCTAAAGTACTCCATCTCTGTCATTGTCATAGTTTGTGTTGAAATCTGAGATTATCAAGAAGGAAGATGATGGAACCATGCCTGTACAATGTATCTGCCAAAGGAGAAAGTGTCATGGTTGATGGATAGAACTCATAATTAAAATTAAAAAAAGAAAATTGCATTTATATGCCCTACAAAAGGACCTGTAATTAATCCCCACCCCTTACAGGCTTTTACACATTTGGCTATTATCATGCCATCATCATTCACCATTATATTGAATCAATGAAATAAACAACTACAATTTTAAAAGTCATTGAACTGTGAGGCCTTAAAGCCAAAGGTCAGGATTCAACGGCTGCTACATCATCTTTACAAGTTCAACTTTTCTCTCTTGTTTTCTATTAACTAGTTGTCAGAAGATATAAATTCTATTCTTTTACAAAACTTTTTATTTTTTTTTTTTTTTGACAAATTTCTAGGGCAGTCATTCAATATCAACTTTTTACCATGGATTGTTACTTCCATATCAACATGTACGATCATGAGTTTCTCTTTTGTTTCTCTAATTTTTTTTTTTTGGCAACGGAGATTATGAGTTGGAAAGAGTAGAACACTAAGGTGGGGCAGTAGAATTTTTTTTTTTTTTTGGCAACCTATAATGCAGCACGGGAATATGTCATGAACATGAATAGAAATACAGTTTTTTCAGTAGTGCTGCATGGATAATTTTTTTGGCCAGAATTTTGGACAACCCCTATGATATTCAAGGGATATTCAATGGATATCATAGGGGTTGTCCAAAATTTTGGCAAAAAAGTTTGTCCATGTAGACTTTTTGATAGAAATATATATATAACTTTAGGGCAGTAGAAATTAGAAACAGTTGGGCCTTCTGTTTGCGTTGAATTACTTTCAAACATAGAGAATTTATGTCAAAAGAGATCCAACAAAGGATTAATTTAGAGGTAAGGGGTGTAATATCTCCTCAAATTTCAAAGGGCCAAGAGTATTCGCCAACCAAAGAAACTGGAGCGAGTTCATTGAAATCAGTCAAGGAAGGCCAGTTGTCTTTTAAGGTTCTGCTTCTTTGGATGCCTTAAATGTTGTCAAGGCCATTAAGGGTGGAACAGATTGGTATATTCATTCTCTAATTTTGGATATTCTTGACTTTGGTATATGTTTTGAGGGTTTTCTTTTTTAAATCTGATTTTGTTCCAACGGATTAATAGTCTAGCTCATTGTCTTGCCAAACATGGTCAAGCTGAACACTATTTGTTGCGGCATGATGCAGGCTTAGTTTAGTTTTGGTCTCAAGTCTGCTTTTGCTGTGTTTCTTTTTTGTTTCTCTCTGTTGTTTTGCCTTTTGGATGGTTAATAATTGCCTCTTTTAACCGGAGAAAAAAAAAACCATTGGACAGAAGGCCATTAAATTGAAGCTTGAAATTAAACAACTTCCACAACAGTCAAAATTTTACGTTCTTACATGAGATGGCTAGAAACATTTTGCATATGCTTAATCCAAAAAAAAAAAAACCATTGGACAGAAGGCCATTAAATTGAAGCTTGAAATTAAACAACTTCCACAACAGTCAAAATTTTACGTTCTTACATGAGATGGCTAGAAACATTTTGCATATGTTTAATCCAGAGAAAACTCAGTTCTCTGGAATTTGTGGTGCTCATCCAATCCAACTAGACAAATCGGTTTTCTCTAAATTTAAAGATCCACTACCTATGAGTAGGGGCCGGTCGATAGCTAGCTCGAATCCAGTATGACATTGAGTGCATAGTAGTGCCCATCTTCAAATTTCCAATATGACAGTGGCTCCCTCTTTCTGCCCATGAGAAGTGCCCATCTTGTTAAATAAAAACCCCTGACAATTCACCCAAGCCACTTATCTGTATGTGCTGGCTCAGATTTAAATCTCTCCTGACAGCTGAGGGCTCCAGCACTTACAAGCACATGGTTGTCTCGTTCTGTCCTGGAGAGTTAATCACTCCAATCAAAGTAGAGATGGTAATTAGTTTATAGCATCTATGTGGATGTTTGACGGATTTTCAATTAGTAATGATACTGTTAGAATATAGAAGTCAGTCCCGTACCGTCAGGACTCAAGTAATAAAATAGGAGTCAAAACGGTGTCTCGCTATAGCTCGACTCTTCTCGTTATAATGAGAACGGCGATATTTGCCCAGTTGGATCCGGATTCTTATGGAAAGTTTGAGAAAACTCTATTTTCTAAATGGATAATTACAAAAAATCTTAAGTACGAATTAAGGGCTATAAATTGGGTGTTTCTCACAATCCAAAAATAAGACATTTCATCTTTCAAATTTTGAATTTGTGATCTAATTGAAAAAAATATTCTCTAGAGATTTTTGAAGAGTTGTGCTGCCAAGTACTCTAGAGAGTCAGGTTATTCTGCATCGCTTGTAGAATATCATCTTCTTGCGTAAAAGATTTGAGGAGTCAAGCGATGAATTGAGTCTGTTGCAATCAACGGTGTGATGTCGTTGAAGCGTGATGCGACACAAGGTAACTTCAGTCTTTAGATAGGAGATATCTAGGTAAGAAATTTGAGTTTCTTGTAATTGTGATATTTATAGTGTTTGATTAGATCTAGTTCGGATTGGTGGTTTTTCACACAGTTAGGGTTTTCCACCTTAAATCTGGTGTCCTTGTGGTGTGTGCTTGTGATTTTATTTCCTCTGCGTAGTTTATTATTTTTTGCACACTAACTAGTGGGCTGATTTATTGAGTGGACCAATATAAAGATCTCGAACCCTAAATCTTCAATTGGTATCAGAGCGGGTTACACTAATTTGCTGTGTTTGATCTAAGAGATTTCTAGAATGGTACTCAATAAATTTTTGACTGGATCTTCTATGTCTGATGATGATAATGAAGATGAAGTGTCAGATCAAGAACAAGATTGGGAGGAAAAATATTACTCCACGTTTAATGATTGCGTGAGGATGACCAAGTATGGTAAGAAGGTCACCATCAAGTTAAAAGTTGCTCAAGAAGAAAATTCTGCATTAAATAATGATTTAGAGCAAGCGCTTAAAAAGATTCGTCTCTTGGAAACCTAGAAAAACCGGATGGCTGAAAACTTGACCACTTAGAGTCAAAAACTTGAAAAGGGTGAACAAGAGATTGAGAATATGAAGACGGAACTGCAGACTGTTAAATCTAAAAAAAAAAAAAAAGATTTACAAGACTAAAGATCACTCTGTCTGAGTTAGAAGTCAAACAAGTTTCGTTAAACAAGATGAACACTGGTTCGAAGACTCTTACAATATTCAGAAGTCTCTTTTTAACAGAAGCGGTCTCAGTTATGATCATGGTGCGTCCACTTCAAACGCTAAAGATAAAACAATTTTTGTTTCAAGTATTGCACATGCTACTTTCAAATAATGTGTCGAGTAGTTTCAAGAAAAAGAATGTGTCACGCACTGTACGCACATCCACTTGTCACCACTGTGGAAAGAAAGGACATATTCGTCCCCATTGCAAGAAGCTGCAAAGTCTACCTAAGGCCAAGCAATGCGAAAGAATTTTTCTCCGCTCACACTCTGCTGAAAGCTCAAAATACGCAAGTGTGAGTGGCTAATTATAAAAAGCCCCGATCAAGGAGGTCAAGCCCCCACCCCAAGTGTTGATACGGAAATCAAAATTGAGGGGGAGCTAGTGCTACATCCAGATTGACTGATGCTGCATGTTTATTTTTATTTGTCAATTATGGACAAATTCAGGGAGAGAAGAATGAAACCAATGGGAGTTCTACAAGCTAAGGCAATTCAGAGATCTACAGAAGGCAATTCAAGATCTCCAGTGCTATTTTTTTTAAAAAAAAATTCAATGTATTTTTTATTTTTATTTTGGGTAGATCATATTGTATTAGGAAAATTTGTCCATGAATTGCCAAAAGGGAGAGATTGTTAAAATATAGAAGTCAGTCCCCATCATGTCAGGACTCAAGTAATAAAATAGGAGACAGAATTCTGTCTGGAGATATAATGGTGTCTCGCTATAGCGAGACTCCGCGAGAACGGCGATATCTGCCCAGTTGGATCCGGACTCTTATGGAAAGTTTGAGAAAACTCTCTTTACTAACTGGATAATTACAAGGAGTCTTAAACACGAATTAAGGGCTATAAATTGAGTGTTTTTCACAACCCAAAGTAAAACAGATCATCTCTCAAGTTCTGAATTTGTGATCTAATTGAGAGAAATATTCTCTAGAGATTTTTAAAGAGTTGTGCTGCCAAGTACTCTAGAGAGTCAGGTTCTTCTGCATCGCTTGTAGAAGATCATCTTCTTGCGTAGAAGATTTGAGGAGTCAAGCGCTGGATTGATTCTGTTACAATCAACGGTGTGATGTCGTTGAAGCGTGATGCGACACAAGGTAACTTCAGTCTTTAGATACGGGATATCTAGGGAAGAAATTTGAGTTTCTTGTAATTGTGATATTTATAGTGATTGATTAGATCTAGTTCGGATTGGTGGTTTTTCACCCAGTTAGGGTTTTCCACCTTAAATTTGGTGTCCTTGTGATGTGTGTTTGTGATTTTATTTTCGCTGCGTAGTTTATTATTTTTTGCACACTAGTGGGCTGATTTATTGAGTGGACCAATCTACATCCTCAGATCCCAATCTCAACACCATAGTAATTTTAGGGTGAACGTTAGCCGTTTGCAGTTATGAAGGCGGGCCCCTTTTACTAAAGATAAAGTGCATAATAATTAAGTGCCCTGTAGTGCTTACTAGAGTAGTACTGTGGCCCCCATTACAGAATGTTGGATACTCTACATCTACACTAGCTAGCAGAAGCCTTTCTGCTGCACCTCTTAAGACTCTTCTAAAACTAGAGCACAATACTGGCCAAGTTAGTGGGGGCCCATTGATCCAATCAAGTAGAAGAGAACTTTAAAATCTAGCTATCTAAAACAAAAGGATTAGGTCTAGTAATGTTGCTAAACCTCCACCCAAAGTTGTGAAGTAGAGATTCGAATGTAAACTTTCTAACTTGGTTGTAGATGGTTCATTTCATTAGAGAATATGGAGGACCCTTGTAGAAGGCTAAATATCGGAGTCCTCTTATATTTGATAGATAATGGACCTTACAAGGCCCTGTCCATGTGTCTGACGTTCTGATGAACAATTGGGCTGAAGACTTGGTGCGATTTGGGTCCAATATTTTTTCAACAATAACATTACAATCGTACACACCAAAAAAAAATAATAATAATAATAATAATAATAATAAACACCAATAACATTAGAGAACAATAATAACAAAAGGACAAGCCCTCAATGTAACTTAAAAGCACAGGTTACAAGTACTGCTCTCTTCAAGTCCCACAAACCCAAAATACAACAAATAAAATGGCGAATACAAACACGACCCACAACCCAAAACCACTAATTTTCAACATCACTCGAAAATTCGTGATTCTCTTCCATTGGAACTACTGCTTGTTAAATCTTAACCGCCTAAGGCAGGTTTGTGCAGCACTGCAAATAATTGGTTAAATGGAAAACCAAATGCCGTTGTCTTCCCATCGAAAATAATGTTCTAGGAACCCTGAAAAAAATAGTTTATTTTTTTTATTTTAACCCAAATAAAAAGGCGACAGTGAAAATCTTTTAAACATGGCATGAAAGCATTTCCATTTTTCACACTTTTATGGGACAAATTGCCCCATAAAAGTGCCCTAATACCCCTTTCTTGTGCGGTTCAATACCGATTTTACTCCAAGAAGAATTTGCCGCTGATGTCAGATTGATTACAAATAAAAATAGAATAAGTGAATAAAATAATATAAAAAATTATATATTTTAAATGCAATCAACCTGCGAGTGGCTTCAACTCTTATCGAGTAAAATCTGACAAGAGCCCTACATTTATTTTGAACCATTCAGGTTTTACTAAGCTGACCCTACCAAAGGGCATAAGAGGATTCAGACACAACAAAAAAAAAAAAAAAAAAAAAAAAACAGTAAGAATTGAACATCAACATCATCAAATGGCAAGTGCAACTAACCGTCCATCAGAGGTCGTTCACCCATCCGTACTTCTCCGTGTATGGATTCACTAGAGTCTCTGGAGGGTACCCATCAATACAATCCTCCCAAACGTTCCTGTCCTCCAAATTCCTCACCACCTCCCACAAGCAGCTATTGCACTTGAAACCTGACCCAAAGCTAATCATCAGGACACTATCCCTCTTCCTCAGCCTCCTCTTGGCCTCCATGTACCCCAACACATACCACAAGCTACTTGCTGATGTGTTCCCGAATCGATGAAGTGTCATCCTAGCTGGCTCCAAATCATGCTGACTCAGCCCAAGGCTCCTTCCCACACCATTGATGACCGCTGTCCCACCTGGATGGAGGCAGAAATGGTCAACCCCAGCCTTGAAATTAACCTGAACGGGCTCACCTGCACCACAACTATCATTTTTCGGCACCAAGGTGGAGACCAGGTATCGAACCAATTCTTTGATGGGCAGGACCCTGGGTGCGAGCATTCTAAGGTTCTCGAAGAATGCCTGAGCTGCAGCTTTTGGGAGGCCCTTGCTGAGATGAAATCCCACGCGACCCACGCCGTCCTCTCGCTGCATGGCGCACCCATAAGCCTCATCACTCGCACCCAGATGGGTTCGGACCATGCACTTGAGGCGAAACTTGGCTCGCTGCTTGAGCTCTGGATTGTTGGTCAATAGAATAGAACAGCCTCCCGAACGGAAGAGACAGTTTGCTATTACCATTGACTTTTCATTGCCCGGATACCAATTGGGTCCGATCGACTCGGACGTAACAACCACAGCCAACATCTTTGGGTGGCATTTGAAGTTTTTTCGGACGATATCGATCGATATGAGGCTGGCGCTGCAACCCATTCCTGAGAGATTGTAGACCTTGATGTCTTCTCTCATCTTGTAGCGGTTTATGATCCTGGAGCTGAGAGAAGGAGATGGAGAGAGCATGGACACGTTGACGACGAGGACGTCGATCTGGGAGGGAGAAGTGCCGGATTTTGAGAAGAGCTCGTCGAGAATGGGGTAGAAGCACTCGTCCATCTCTGAGATTGCATCAGGGAGAGATGGGGAGAGCTCATTTTCAGCTCCTCTGCCTGAGATAATGTTTCTGGGGCCGTAGCTTTGCTCGCCGATGCCGGAGCCGATAATGATCTTGAGGAGGAACTTGTATTCGTTGATGCCCAGGTTCTTATTTCCCTTGACAATCTCGCCGCAGAGATCAGTGCCGAGTTTACGGTCGTCGGATGGCTTGAAGCATGAGTAGTCCAGAATGTAGCAGTCCTGGTTTCTCCATTGTTCGTAAAGCTTTTTGAGAAGGAGAGAAGAAAGGAGAAGGGTAATTGTAAGAAGAAAGAGATCCATCAGAGAGAGAGAGAGAGAGAGTTAGTTCATGCAATGGAAGTATATGTGAAGGAAGGTAGGGGATTTTTATCAGCAGTAAGTAAGAGGATGGGAGTTGGGAGTATGGGACCAGTTCAATTGCATACAATGACGCGGTGTAGGAATTTGGAAGTTGGAAACCTTAATAGCCAGCCAGAAGGGTTTAATTTATTTATTCTATTCAAGCTGGGCCTACAGAAACTTTATTCATTCTAAAACTTGTGATTTGTCTCTTCCTACATTTTATTATTCTATTCAAGATGTGATTAATTTTACACTAGAGATAGCTTAGATTGGAGGCCGGAAGCTTTGACCCAACACTAATACAAGATTGAATTGTGATTTTCAGCCGTTTGGATATTAACCCCTCTAATGTGTCTATGGTGATAACTGGGAGAATTCACTTAAGTCCTATAGAGGATTCAAATTCACTTATGTTCTGTTTCAAGAAATCTAAGAGTGGCGGCATATGTTAAACCAGGGTCTAAACCCTGAACGCAAGTGTCAAGTTGGTGATCAAACACGTTCATGTTTCATTCGACACAACTCCACAAGCGCATATTTATCTTTGCCAATTGGCAAGGTACCGGCAGACTGAACCTTCTTGCGTTCGATATTCATCGTGCAAAGGAAGTGTAGCCACATTGTCAGGATCTTATCTGGGATGCATTAAATAGCTTGAAATTGGGCCACCTGGCTTAGTAGTTAAAATTCAAGGGTAAAGTAAAAAATGGTACCATTCCAATTAATTGTACATCTCCAATGCATTGATTGAATGCTGCCCTCTTGTTTGTCTTTTACATGTGACTTCCGATTCTCCGAGGGAACGGATTCCACCCTGTTTGGATCAAACAGCGGGCGATACATAATCGGGCGGTTGAAGGGGCGGATGAAAGAAAAGTCAGCCGCTCCCTGTGTGTCACCCCTTGTTTGGTCCAAACAGGGGATTCGGTTCCTTCTCCGAGGCTTGGATGTGTGAGAAATGAGTCTGGATCCCCTGTTTGGACCAATCAACGGGAGCTACATTGGCAACTTGCCAACTCAGCTTGTATATTCTTTTCTTGAATGAATAAAATAAAAGATTGGGGTATTTCTTGCAAATGATGAAAAAATACTACATGACGGAGACCCAACATCAAGAAGGAATACGGATCCCTTCATCTCCTTCAGCAAAAAGACCCCATCGGCTCTTTGGCCTTCCACTTGTCCTCCGGCCAGCCGCCTTCTTCCTCTCCTCCAGCCAGTGTGAGTTTCCTCTTTTCCTCCGATCAGAACCTCCTCCGGCTGCTTCATCTCTACAAAAACCCTATAGCAAAAGGATCCATTAGCTGTCCAGCCTTCATCTTCTCATCCAGCCAGCGGTCAGACCCCATAAGTTGTCCGACCTTTCTCTTCTCCTCCGGCCAGGGGATCCCCTGTTTCATTGAAAATGAATCGAAACCCTAAAGCAAAAACGACCTCACCCGTCCTCACCTACTCAGATGGGTACACCCCATGCTGACTTACTTTAAATGAAAATATTGTCATCTTGTTGAACTATAGTAGTTGAATGTGATGAGAAACTTCATGTTGAATGCGATAAGAAACTTCATGTTGAATGCGAAGGTCTAACAAGAAATATTCATCGGTTGCAATTCTGTGTACTAAGGTTGAATGAAAGAAATGTTGAGGTTTCAGTCTCATCTTATGGCATCGTATACTATGGTTTGAATCTTTATATACCGAGATTGAAACCCAGCTCACTACTAAACAAAAGGCATTTTATATCGGCTAAAAACCGATATAAAAGACCTATAATATCGGTTTTTGAGTGAACTTCGAATTGATATAAGTACGCCCGATATAAAAGATAAATGTAACCGAGATAATAAGTGTAATATTTCATATCGGTTAAGCCCAAACCGATATAATATTCATATATATTTATATCATAAATTATTGTAAACCCAATATAACTTATAGCCAAACCGATATAATTAATATATGTTATATCGGTTTAATATGGTTTGTTATATCGGTTTCATTACAACCAGTATAATGTCACAATTTTTTTTAATATCAAAAGTACATGATGTACCACAATAAAAAAACCTACAATATACCTCAAAATACTAACATCTAAACAACAAAAACCTTTGTATATATATATAAAATAATTTCTATGTACATATATACACATGCATAGTATAGTATAGGTAGTTCATTCATTTCCATGTACTGTACAACTTAACAAGCTAAGTTAAACTAAAGCAAGAAAAATAAAATTATGCATTGAAAACTACATATATAATGCCTCCATGTAACGGCCGCTTCCCCGCTTAGTCCTCCATTGAATCATTGACCTACAAGGCATAAATCACATATTCAATACTTTAATTTCTAAGAGATAGCATATATAGATCGATCACAAGCTAGGCCTCAGGGAAATTAAATTTAACGCCAAAGGAAATAATATTTATCATTGGCAAACAGACATTGCGAATTAACATCAATCAAAATAATTCACTAACAAACAACTGAAACAAGATAGCATTAAAGTTTCTAATGTAACTGTAACTAGGGGTGTACAAAAAATTCGTGAATTCGTGAATCTGATCCGATCAGCGGATTTTAATCCGATCCGAAGGTTAACAGATTGGTGACGGATTGAAAATCCTGTAATCCGTTAGCAATGGATCGGTGGTGGATTTCATCTCAATCCGTAGATTCGATCCGATCCGATCCGTTAACATTAAATATAAATAATAAAAATTTTTAAGGGGTCTATATATAAATTAAAATATCTAAATATAAAAAAAGAGAAAACTTTAAGGGTCCAAATGTAACTTTATCTCCCAAAAGCAATAGCCTTCCCTCTCCCATCGGTCGTTCATCTCCCAAAAACAAGAACCCTAGCCGCCAGCGGAGAGACCCTTCCCTCTAGCTCCCATCTCTTCCATCTCTCTCTCTATCCCTCGTGTTTTCTGCATCTCCCAAAAGAACCCCAACCGTGAAGAAGAAGAAGGAACCCAGCCATGTCTTCTTCATCTCTTTTGTTTTAGGGTCTGGCGTTTTGATGTGGCTTTGATGTTTTTTAGATTGCAAATGGACAAACCCTCCTTACATACACAATATCTCACATCTTTAAAGGGGCCGCATCGATACCACCAACTCATTCCACCAAAAGAAAACAAGGGTTTGATTAGAAGAAAAAAATTGGAGAAATCGGTGTTCTTTTTCTTTGGTGATGTTGTTAGATCTGAATTTCATTACAGAGAAGCTTCCGGAAGCTTTTGGAGGCCAGATGGACGAATATGGAACGTCGAATTCCTCGATACTGAATGCAGATGCTTCTATCAACGGTGGAGGAGATGATGATTCTAGCTCGACGAACCCCAGCAAGGTTTCGATGTTCAGCTTCGATAACTTGAAGAGAGGCATATTTGATGTTGAGGAGGAAGAAGAAGATAACGGGGTTTCGAGAGAAGTTGTGACGAGGGAGCTGGTTCCGGTGGGAGGAGGAGCTGGAGATGGTTTCCGTTCGACGGAGTCCTCGTTGCGGCCGCATTTGGCGACTCATGGTTTATGCAGAGCTGATGCTGGAGAGCAAGCGGCGAAGAAGAGTAGGCGAGGGCCGCGGTCGAGAAGCACTCAATAAGGAGTCTCGTTCTATAGGAGGACGGGGAGATGGGAATCACATATCTGGTTAGTGATTTGGTGTTGGTTTTCGAATCGAATCTTTCTCGTTCTGCAAGTGGGTTGTCTGCTCTCTTGCTTGATTGCTATTTCTGCTTCTGGTTGCTACGGATTCAACGGATTAATCCGATCCGATCCGGTCCTCCACAGATCGGATCAGATCGATTTTTAATAGCCACAGATTGGTGACGGATTCCAAATCCGTCAATCCGTAGGTAACAGATTGGTGATGGATTTAGCCCAATCCGCACCAATCCAATCCGTGTACACCCCTAACTGTAACTACGCCTCAAGATCAAATAAAAAATCGGCAAAGTCTCCTTTGTAATTTCGACATTTCAAAAACCTAAACCCTGTCATAACCTGAAAATCAATATCAACCCTTCCAAGATATATATAATTTTACATATTCTGACAAAATTCAAGAGTAATAAAACTTTTCTTATTCCATGAAGAAAGACAAACATATATGCATTCATAACAATTATGAGCTAAAAAGCATAGGAAGTACCTATTCTCCATTGGTGATAAAATCTAAAATGTATTCCAGTAACTCCAAACGTAAATCATTAAGCTCTTTGTCTCCGTATGTCATTGCCTCTCCAAGGTCGTTCAACTTCAATTTTGTCGATGCGAGAGGATCTTCCATAAGGTGCTTCATAAATTTCACCACATAAACGATGCATTCCTTTGTTCCCTTTTGCTTAGGCACTACATAGAGACGAAAAAAGTCATACAAAATAAAAGGATTAGGAAGTATGTGTGATATCATGAACACAATTATTCATTACTCACCTTCACCAGTTCGCAAGTCGGATTTTCTTTAATTCTTTTTCCCATTTCCATAGCTGCCACTTTAATTGCACTTCACACAACGATATCCATTAAGATTTAGTACTTTAAAAAAGAGAAGCATTGAAAACAAATAAACAAGAAGAATGAACTACTCACCCACTCACTTTGGACTTTACGTTCGAGTCAACAGCCTTTCGTACTATGGATCGAATCCAACCAAAACACTTCCATTGATGTCATATCAATGACTAAACAAAAGCCAATGACCCCTAAAGCCATAAAAGTGGACAAACTAAATGACAATAAGATTTAATTACACACAAGTGGATAAAATGATCTCTCCACTCCGTTACTACACTAGCTCCATTGGAGTTATTTGAGAAAATGCACTGCAGACAACAAATATCACCTATGAATCCACCCTTGATCTCTCCACTCCGTTTAATACTCATTAATAGCTCCACCCTTAATGTGTTTCAAGTACATACCTACTAATCCAAACAACCCAAATTAAGACCATTTTAACACCCATTAATAGTTCCACTCTTAATGTGTTTCAAGTCCATACCCACTAATCCAAACAACCCAAATTAAGACTTTTTTAACACTCATTAATGGCTTCACCATTAGTGTATTTTAAATCCATACCCACCAATCCAATTATCATAAATGCACATATTAGAGATATGTAACACATTTAGAGCTATTTAATATATTTGTAGCATTAGTAGATATATTTAACATATTTAAAGTAGTAGTAGATATATTTAACATATTTAAAGCATCTAGTAGAGATATTTCACATATTTTAAACATATTAAATACATTTTAAGCATCGAAACCTACAAATGTAACATGTATACGTTATTATTCATGTCTATGTACTAGCCTTTGGTTGAAAATGTCCAAATCCACAAATCCTAGCTCCATAGCCCATCAAACCAAACTTAAGGGATAATAGCAAAATAAAACTAAATTAAAACATAAACCAAAAGAAAGGGGAACTCTAAGTTATCTAACACTTTACTTGTAACATCCCGACCCGCCTTAATCTCGTTTTAGAGTTAATTAATTTAGATTAATTGCTTAATGGATGTTTTGATTGTGATTGGACTTGATTAGGTAGAATTAGTGGGGTTTGACCATTTACTAGGTAGATTATGACTTTTGGAATGTTTTGGGTTTTGTGTGTACTTGGAAATTTTTGGATTTTTAATGCATTGCGTAGAGCATTTCATGGGCCTTAACTTTCAAGTCTTGACCCATTTAATTCGGATCCATTTAGGCCCATTCCTAGCCCATTCATTTAACCCAGGCCCTTATTAGAGATTTCAGTCCATTTTGCGGACTTGCATGCAGTGCAGGAGAGAATTTGGCTTAAAAGCCCTTACCCAGCCATTTTCCTTCTTCTCTTCTTTTTCCTTCTTCATTCCAGCTGGGAGCTTTTCCCTTCTTCTTCTCTTCTTCTTCATTTCTTCCTTCCTCATCTCAAGCAACCATCCAAGGATCCTTGCATGTGAGTAGATTTCATCTTCTCCAAATCTCCATTGCCTCCAAGTGTGCTCCATCTTCTTCTTTGGTAAGTATTCACCTTCCTTTCTCTTGTGTTTATTTCAAATCATTCCCTCTTGATTTCTTTCAATCATAGAATGTCTCAGATTCGTGCATGTATCTTCTTCATTTCATTCATTTTCGTTTTCACCATTTTTAGGGCATTTGAGCTTGTATTTTTGGGGATTTTCGAGTTTAAGAAGGATTAGGTGTGAGAGTTAGCTTCCAAGCACCAAGGCAAGTTAAACTTATATGTTTATATGCATGCTTCCTTGTTTGATTCATGAATGTATGAAATCATGTGTAGACACCCTTCTTTTTGCTCAAAAATGGATTTTTGTGGATGATTTCTCTTGTTAATGTAATATGGGTTTATTGATGGTTTTTATGAGCATTTTGGAAGCTCAAAGATACCCATTTGTTGTGGTTTAAAACCAAGAAGAATGCCTTGAATGGCTTGGAAGGAAACAACACAGTTCAGATTTTCGGACACAGGATTTTGACAGTTCGCTCGAGCGAGCGTGAGTGAACGCTCGAGCGAAGGGCTCTCTGGGAGAGTTCGCTCGAGCGAACTTTTGGTCCGGTCGAGCGAACAACTCTGTGTCTGGGGTCCGCTCGAGCGAACATCTGGACGCTCGAGCGAACCTGATGCCTGCAGTATGCAGATTTTCCAACGACCATAACTTTTTAACCGTATGTCCGTTTTTGGAGATTTACATACCGTTATTTGATTTGAACCTTAGAAAAGAATAAATGTTGGATTTTACATAATTGTGACAAATGGATGTTTCCACGAGCCGGACATTGAACCGTAGCTCGTTCTAGTTGATTGGCCTGATAGATGGACCTGTAGGATGTGCACCCTGAACTTTTATCATGACCATTGGGTTTGTTAATTGTGGATATGGATTGAGCAACCGTACCCACAAGCGGTCTTGTGTTCTTCGGACTGTAACCGAACCAAATGTGTTCTATTAAGTGATTCGACATCCAAATTGTGTAACGCCAAGGGGTCCTTGTAGCCCGATAATGTCGAACTCTTAATACTACCCCGAGTTGGACGGTGAAGACCACATGTGTTCCCAAGATCGTAGGCTTGGCTTGAATTACATCTTGACTCCGTATATGATCTATATGTACATGCATTGCATTCTGTTTCCAGTATTCTAGTATGACTTGATCATGCTTCTGTTCAGTTATATTTTTTCTGTTACACATCTGTTATATTATATTTATTTCTGTCTTTGTTCAGTACATCTCAGTGAGTTCTGATTTGTTATTTATATGACCTGCCCTGTATATGTCTTGTATCTAATTAACACTGTTCTGCACCTGCTCTGTTATTTGTACATTGCACTCTATGAGTCGACACCACTTAGCTTCGACCCTATCTAAGTCGGACCCGGCTAAGTGTGGGTTTAGTAAACTTTTGGCCCTCTTCAGATGGGAATTTATTCTGAGGGTTTACCGGCACCCTAGGTCTACGATGGAGAATTCTGGGTACCTCTGTCTCCTAGTAGCACCACCCTGTCCTATTCTGATATTCCGCTCTCATTTTATTTTATGTTATATGATTAACTTGAGAGAACATAGCTTATGTGGATGTGCCAACTAGTACTGTTAATATGTTTATCTGTTATCTATGACTCGTATGTCTCATGCTAATTCATGCACTGATATGCCTAGTGATCATTCCTTGATCTCTTATGATTTATTCCTGTCTGACTATTCATTTGTTACATGTTATATGGACTGTATATGTTTGTCTTGCTTAGCATAGTCTAATGGTGCTACACTTGGCGTTACAGGTGAATACATCGACGCCATTGCCCCGGAGATCCTTGAGGAAGAGGAATCTCTCCATAACGTAGCAGAGTGGAATCCTGATGATGTCTTCTAGACATCCACACGATGAGATGGATGTTTAAATGACCCATTGACCGTGGCTAGGATTGCCACATCTTTTGTAGTAGTTTTAATGAACTTGTCTACCTTTTGGGATTGTAAACTTAACTTTAACTTACTTCTTCTCTTTCTATCTCTTAAACTTGAACTTTTAAAGTATTGTTTATGGACTCTTATGCTCTATACTTTGTTACATGATAAATTATGGATGGATATCTATTTGACAAAATTGTACAGGTTGTGGAAAAATATAAACCTCACACGTGATATCCTGTAGGTAAATTTCGTACGTGGGGACCAAGAGTCAATGAGTTTGACTCGAATTTTCACGCGGGCGTGTGTCGCGCCTCGGGATGTGTGAAATCTTGGGCTCGGGGCGTGACACTACTACAACCCAAAGCACATTAACCCACCTAAGGGGAATGAGAGCTTACAAAATAAATGGGTGGATGGAGTGGTGACTTGTAAATTGAGGAAGAGATGCTCGTGGGGACCACGCGGAGATGATGATGATCATCGGACGTTGTGGGCTGCCTCTTAGATCCATTTCCAGCAAGGTGGGTGAGAGAGATTGAGAGAATGAGAATGAGAGATGTGACTGAAATTGAGATGGGTAGGTTGTGGGGCCCACTTGATTAGTGGCCCATTGACAAGAAGAAGGAAGAAGACATAATGAAAGAAAGAAAGAAAGATAGAATGAGAGAAAGAATGAGAGAGAATAGAGAAAGAGATGATGAAATGGTGGAATGGGTGAGATGGGTGGGGTTGATCCACAGTGGCAAGGAAGTTAGGTGAGGGAGAGATAAGATGAGATGAGAGAGTGAAATGGTGAGATGGGTTGGGGGTACCTCACGTTGGCAGCAAGGGGAGTGGAGGGAGAAAGAAATAAAGAATGAAAAGAGAGAAAGAAAGAGAGGAATGAGATGGGTGAGGAGGGGCTGATCCACATTGGCAGCAAGGAGGATGAGAAATAAATAAAGGAAAATAGAGAAAGAAAGAGAGAAACAGGGAAGGAGAAATGGGGAAAACAAAGAGAGATGGAGTGGGCTGGTTCGCTGGAGATGGGGAAGCTCAGCGGCGGCGCATGTGGGTCCGGCGGCGATGGTGATGGTGCCGGGACACAGGGGTGGTGAGTGAGGTGAGATGGGGGAGAAGAGCCAAAGGGAAAAAGAGAGAGAGGTGGGGCAGCATGGTTGAGTGAGGGAGAGATAGATTAGGGAGATGAGAGAGGAGAAGAGAGATGGCCGGCAGTGGTGATGATGGCGTCCGGCGACGGTGGCAGCACATCGTGAGGGAGGAAGAACGAAAGGGATGAGAGAAAGGGAGATGGGGGTTCCTGTTGTGGAGATGGGGGAAATGGTCATGTGACCTAGAAGGGAATGGGGAAAAGGGAAGTGGGGTGGGGGTTGTACACGTGGATTAGAGGGGGGGGGGGGGGGGGGGGGGGCGGCGAATACCCAAAACTGATATTAAAAAAAAAGTGATTTAAGAAGAACCGATATAAAAGGATAGATGTGATATCAATTTTGGGAAACTACATAATATTGGTTTAATAATAACCGATATAAAATATAGCAATAAATATCCACTACAAGAAAATGCATTTTTAGCGGCGAACTTATAGCGGCGGCCAATAAAATTAGTCGCTATAATATACTTATAGCGGCGGCCAATCTGATACATCGCTGTAATACAATTTTTAAGCTACTTTTACCGGCGGCCTTCGCATCGTTCGTCGCCTAAAAACATTGATCTAATGGCGCCAATAGTTCGCGGCAAAATTTTTTGTTTTTACCGACAGTCAAGTATTGGATGTCGCTACAAATTATTTTTAGCGGCGGCCATAAGTGTCACCCGACGGTAAAAAGTGTAACCCACCTAATTTATCCCTCTCTCTCGCTCATTCTCCCTCAATCTCATCCCTCCCCTGCGCACCTCTCTCTGTCAACGTCTCCCCTAAATCTCTCTCGCTCTCTCACTCTGTCACCGGTTGAGATCGCCGATGCATCCCATCCCCACTGTCCATCATCGATCCCAACCCATCATCGTCATCGCCTTGTGAAATCAGAACTCTTCTCACAGCCCTATTCTAGCCCGGTGAAATCTCACAGCCCTATTCTCACAGCCCATTCTCACAGCCCTGTAATCATCCGGAACCCACCCCCCCATCACCCATCTGTAATCTCCCTCACGGTATCTCACTCGCTCCCCTGCAACTCTTCTTCTCTCTCATTTTCTCGCTCATCTCTCCCCTGGCAAGTCTCTCCCCTGCGCACGCCCATCTCTCCCCTGCATCTCTCCCGCGACCTCCACCAACCCCTCTCAGCATCACTCCCGCGACCTACATAACTCAGGTATTTCCCCCTCAAACTTCCCTTTTCTTTTTTTTTCTTTTCTTTTTTTAAAGATATGGTCGCATTGAGTCCTGGTAAGAGAAGATTCTCAATATGTTAAATGATTTCAAGGGTGTATTTGTAGGAGATTCCTGGCTGCCCTCTCAAGGTACCGTATTTCTCATTTCCACCTCCTCTCGTCTCGGGTGTTTTGGAATCTTAGGGTTTCTCCAAAATCAAAACAACAAATCGGATCTCGGAAGAAGAATCCATATCTAGGGTTTTGTTCTTCCAACCTCTGTATTCTTCCCTCCTTGCATTTTTTTTCTTACTTTTTATTCTTTTCCCCTTTCAGTTCTCTTCTCTTCTCATTTCTCAATCTGTCTGTCTGATTGATTGAATTTATTTCCACAGTTGGGTTTCATTGGAGGATGATATGTTCGCCATTGATCGCTTTGCCTTGACTGAAACCATGGTAATTCTCATCTTCTTCTCCTGTTACCACTTCTAGTTTTTGATGAATCTGATTTCTGAATCACACTTTCTTCTTCTTCTTCTTCTTCTTCTTCTTAAAAAGAAGAAGAAGAAGAAGAAGAAAAATTGATTGCTTTAGTTCCACCCCCAAACACCCATTCCAAGACTCTTCCTGTTCATATGCTAATGTGCTTAGGTTTTGAGTTATATGATGATTTGGGTGAATCTTGTAAAGTGATGATGGGCTTTCAATGTTAAATGCAGTCTATGTCGAAGAAGGTGATTACGAGGGAGGAGTGGGAGAAAAGGCTAAATGATGTAAAGATCAGGAAAGAAGATATGAATAAACTGGTCATGAATTTTCTTGTCACTGAGGGTTATGTGGAAGCCGCGGAGAAGTTCCGAATGGAGTCTGGCACCGAACGTATCCTATTCCTCTTATCTTCTGCCTTAATTTTCTACAAGTTGTGTGACTTTCAACCTCAAAACATTTCTGGGTCAGCGAATATAGTCTTCTTCTTCTTCTTTTTGTTGTTGTTGTGTGTGTACTTTAGCAGGGTAGAATTCCTGATTTATGATATGGTTTTATATGCTCCCATATGATAATAACCTGAACAAAAAAGCCCAGTTTCTAAGCTTGCAAGGTATGTTTTTTATTTGGCTGTGTAAGGTGGTTAGGAGCTGAGCTAGGGGCATGTGTGATTTACCTAGCTTTTCTCCTTATCAGTAAACAGCAGATATTGATCTTGCCACAATCACAGATCGTATGGCTGTAAAAAAGGCCGTGCAGTGTGGGAATGTGGAGGATGCAATTGAGAAAGTTAATGATTTGAATCCTGAGGTATTGTTCTCCTTCTTGCACTTTTGATGGTGTATATTGTATATTCCCTTTCCATTTAAAATTCTTATCACTCATCCTGGTTGTGCATATACAACTGCACGAACTTGCAGCTGCATTTGTGGATTAGTATCACCTTTTTGTATGCTCACTTGAGTGGCAAACAAGTGATAACTAAGGATGCTTTAGGAGAGTTTTCATCCATCATACGAAATCTTATTACATTAGGATAATAAAATTTTGATTCGATATGAAATTGCTCCTTTTTTGCCACTAATAATGGATGAACCCGAGGTAGGAGTCCCAAGGTCTCAATCAAAGAATTAACCAACAATTATGGTCTGTGACTCACTAGCCAAAGCCTATGCCATTGCTGTCCGTTTCCCATGTATGATCTGCTGAGGGGTGTGAGTTGATCACCTACTCCTAGTGAAGGTTCAAAATATACGTGGTATGGTCATGCATGACAATGGATGAAGTGATCTTTCGTACTTGCCTCTATCTTCAACTCCTTTTTTTTTTTTTTAAAAACATGGGAAGCTTTTTTCCAATCTCTTTTCTTTGGGGAATGGTTGATATAATCCCAGCCCCAGCACATATTTTCCTTTTTTGGTTTAATTAACTACAAACTTGTTCTAGTTGCCAATATTATTTTCAAAGCTCCTAAGCCCAAATTTCCGTGGTCTAATTATTTTCCTTTTATGATATATTTTTTTTCTTTAACAACATTCTCAAAATTTTATTGAAACTACAAAATGAAATTACAAAGGGACCCCATCTAGCTGATTGATTGGGAGGCTTTATGCTCATAGATAGGCCAATGCCCAACAACACCCAGTGCCTTGTGATTTTTTTATTTTTATTTTTTGAAAAGGACCAGTGCCTTATGATTTGTGACCCATGTCTTGGCTAGGAATTAGGAAACGAAATCTCCATGCAGAAGCAAACCTCTATTGATGCTTGCAAGGATCTAACATCATTACAAATGGACACAAACATCCATGGCAGTTTTGATTCTTCAGCTGCCCAAGCAATAGCATTTAGTGAGCCCTTTCAATGATGAGTTGCTCTACCACAATGGCAAAGGAAATTGAATTTTCTGGGCTACTGAGCAATAAGGAGAATTTTAATCCAGGTTGGACTTTCTACTCTCTGTCATCTAGGTTTATGCAGTCATATATGATGCCAGTAATAGCATTTGATTGGTTACTGGTATTCAGCTTCGAGTTTGCTTCAATTAGATAAGAATAATCCTTCCTTTTCTTTTTCAAATAAACATACATAAGTCCTGTTGCTGAACAGACTCATTTTTCTTTCCCCTATGTTGCATGTCAAGTATTGAACCTTTTAGATTGATTCATAGCGACATTTTGACTGGTTATCCTGCACCATATCATTCAGGGGTCGATAAATTTCATACCATTTTTACAATTTCCCAGGCCACCTGGGTTTATTTGATGCAATTTGAATCTGAAACCATCAAATTTCTTAAAATGTTCATCTCTATTATGAAACCTGTTACGTTGTCTACTTCAGAAGATTTGAACTGATAATGGTGCCAGGTTTGCTTTTTTTTTTTTTCCTGTAAGATATGCAAAAAAATTTCACGCTGAAGGTATTTTACACAAGCATAGCTGCATTTCCTTACCACAGTTAAATGAGGTTGCGGGACAGAAGCACCACTATCTTCTTGATGTTGCTTGTGCCTTGCATTTGCAAGCTTATCTTATCCTCAAATTTTGGGTTGAGTGTCCTTGCTGCAGCTTACCTCGATAATGGAAGATGTACACCATCTTTCATGATTAATCACCTTTTGAAACTTTGTTTCAACAAAAACCTAACTTCGACCACCTTTGTGTTTTTTGGATGATCGTGTTATGCATATAACATCCATGTCCAACATATGACCAAATAGCCAAATCAGGGATATTCGTTAGTTACCCATATGTCAAAAAAGCTTATTGGATTTTTGACTTGGAAATTCCTTGGGTTTACACTCGTGTGATGTCCAATTATTCAGGCATGTCCTCGAATACAGTGATGTCTCTCGGTCTCAGCCATCTTCTATGCCTTTTACTGTCCTAACCTTTTGCCAGATTGGAATTTGCTAGTGCCAATGCCAACCACCAATTTTCAAAACAACCAACAACTATGTAGTCCCCACCTGCTCCATGACATTCTGCGTTCCGTCAAACCTACCATTTACCTTACCAAATATCATTAATCCTCTACATCTCAACCCAAACTCCTACCAAATCAAATCATCTACTTCAAAGGGAGGTTACTAGTACCTCTTTCCCCATGTCTCATTATTTATCTTTAGAGAAAATGTCCAGTGATGCTTTTCTTGTAGCCTTTACATACATCCAAGAACCCCGGTCCTTCAACCAAGCTGTTAAACTACCTAATTGAACAGAGGCCATGACCTTCATGATGCAGGATTCGCATTCTAATCATACCCGGATGCTAATCACATTGCCGTCTGGCAAGTGATTTATTGGCCATAAATGGGTCTATTGAGGTGAATTATCAGTCTGATGGCACTGTGGAACAAGATTGGTCTGTAACTAAAGAACACCCAGAAAGAGGGCCTTGACTATCATTGAGACTTTCACTCCCATTGCTAAGCTTGTTAGGGTTTGGTGTCTTATGCTGTCAATGCCATTAAATGTTGGACTTTTAAGAATATGCAAACTCAGTGAGTCATTCTATGGACTTAAGCAAGCTCCTTCCAACTGGTTTGCAAGAATTTTACCAGCCTTATTAGCTGCTGGTTTCCCAAAGTCCAATGTGGACTATTCCATATTCACTCTCACGGGGAGTCTTCTTCCATCTTTATCGTATACTATGTGGATCACATTATCATCACAATACACAAGGAATTATATACCTTCTATTGAAGCTATAGGAACCTATTTGCACAGCAAGTTCCACATCAGGGATCTTGACCCACTCAAATATTTCCTTGGCATTTAAGTGGCGAGATCTAACAAAGGCCTATATCTTATCTATAGAAATATGCTCTCAATCCTTGATGATGTTGATTTTGCTTGGAGCATGTACTGGAGATTTTGCTATGGAAAAAAAATCTAAAATTCACCAACACTGATGGTGATTTTTAAGATGATCCATATACTTATTGGCAACTAATTGGTAGACTTACCTACTTCACTTATATTCACTAAAACTGAGAGATTTGAAAAAATTTCTTAATGTTAAATGTATAGTCTATTTGCTGATACTCAAATGTTTATAACAATTTAAGGTATGGTTTTATTGCATAAAGTTTTTTTGTTGAACCAGGCAAGCTTTTTGATTAATTAACCAATATTTAAGACTTACATGCAAAACACTTGTCCTCAACTTTGCAGATTTCTATAATTGGAACAGGATTAAGGTTCGCTACTGCGATGGTTCATCATTTACTGGAGATGTGGAGGGAGTAGATCCTGTAAGTTGCCACATTGTTGCCTTTTGTAGACTAATACTCTTTTCCTCAGCAAAAGTATAAAGATGCTGAGTATAACTATAGCTCATAGCTCTGTGCAACCTAGTATTGGTGCAAATTGCAATTATCTTATGGTTTCACATGTGAATCTTGTTAGGCAACCAATCTTCACTTTCGGGGAGCAAGAGTTTGGCTTGCTATCATTGATGATCTACTAGCAAAAGGGATGAGCAAAGCTGAAAATGTATGTTAGTCCCTGTAAGGTGCAACATTATCATACCTTAGGGTGTGTTGGATGTAATCCAATCACAAACAGTTTGAATGTTTTTGGCATTATCAGTGGCTGGCCATTCTGCTGTGTTTTTGGGGACTATCTGGAAAAATGGTAATCTTTGTCTTTTCTGTTACTTATTCATCATCAGTTGGATGTTGACTAGGGAATTGCCCCCTTTTCTTTTCTTTGGTTTCATGCGCTTGAAACAATCATTCAAGTTTGCCCCCTTTTCTTTTCTTTGGTTTCATGCGCTTGTCTAATTTTGGTGTAATTGACTAATATCAAATGCAATGAATTGCACGGTCAGTCGGGGACTGGTATTTTGAGCGATCTACGGCTAAAGCAATCGACTGTCCCTACCATTGTGACAGGACATGTCACAATCTGGTATTCAGAGCATAGGCTACACATTGATTCCTTTCTGTGATCTCCCCCTCCAATTTGCTTCTCATGATGCTCATGATCCCAAGAAGCTGATTACAGAATAAAGGCTGGTGCTTGTGGAGAAAGGGGCCAAATAAAACCCATTTCTCACTTGCCTGCAGGTGCAATTTATGTACCATTTCTGCAGCCTCTCTACAATTTAAAGAAGCATTTTTTATGACATAAAAGCTGTAGAAATCTCAAGAAGGTAAGTCTTAGGTTTGTTTCAGGAAATGTACACCGCACACCCTCTATGCTGTACACCTTTATTAATTTAGTCCAAAAAATGTTAGTGGTATGCTCCCTTTACCTGTGAATGGCATGCATGCATGTGATATGGACGTACTTTTTCCCAATGAGATGTTAGGGCTTTCTACGAGTCTTTTAAGTTTTGGGATCAGTTATGTTTTTGTTTTCACCCCCTATCAAGGACTGCCTCATCTGCTAGTAAGATGAAAGCTGGGTCAAATTAAAATATTGTCAGTCCTTAAAACAGGTTGAAGCCAAAGTAGATCTGCAGACTCACAGGTGTCTAAATAACCCCTTATGAATCAATCAACAACCAGGCATCCAACAACCCCAAAGATGTTTCAGGCTCTTCTTTCTGGATGCTCGGCTGGGGGATTAGCATTCATACTGCACTGTGATGAGTTTCGGGAATTATTTCCAAAAAATACCAAAGTGAAGTGCCTTGGTGATGCTGGATTATTCCTTGATGCGTATGGCTTGCCCTTTGCTGTTCTTGAAAAATATGCTGGATTAGCATATAACTTCACTTTTTTTTAAAGTAAACTTATCCACCATTTATGCTGATCTAATATTTTTCTTTATGTAGATGACATGCTTTTTTTCCCCTCTTTCAATTTTGCTTCTGTTCATGCGATGTGTTAGTTCTTCTGTTCATGTGATCTATTTTGGTTCCTATTTACTATTCATCCTATCTGAATTGTACATTTACCTTTGTAGATCAATTGTAAGGATCATCTGTAAGTATTAGCATGGGAGCATGGGATTTTTATTGATGTTGAATAAATATTATTTATTTGTTGAGTTTTATATATTTACTATTATCGATGTACTTCTATAGATTAATTTGTTAGATGTGTGAAAAATATGCAAAGATGGATCTTTGTAAATTATTGGCAGGTATTTTTGTGATTAATGTGGGCATATATTTGTAAAAAAAAAAAAAAAATGCTTTTAGCGGCGGCCACATGCCCGCCGCTAAAAGCATTATTTTTTTAAAAAATATGGCTTCTAGCGGCGGCCACATGACCGCCGCTAAAAAATATATTGTCATTACCGGCGGCCAATATTGATATTACCGGCAGTAAAGGGAAATATAAATCCTGCTTTTAACGGCGCTCAAACGGCCGTCGATAAAAAAAAATATTTTCAGCGGCGGCCATTTTTATTTTTACCGGCGGCCAATGGGCACCGCTATAAGTTTTCTTCGTCGTCCAACCAAGCGACGGATTTCTTTTACCGGCGGTCAGGACCGTCGCAATAAATAGAAATAGCGGCGGTCGTTGGACGCCGCCCAAACCTTTACCGTCCGGACATGTACCGACGCCTACCGGCGGCCAGTCATACCGACGCTATTGCTTTTACCGGCGGTCAGGAGCACTTTTACCGGCGGCCTCCGGCTGCCGCTAAAAACAGTTTTTCTTGTAGTGATCACATATATGCTAACCGATATTATATATAGCGATTATTATATCGGTTACTATGTAACCAATATAAAAAAAATTGACCGATATAAAAAACTATTAACCGATATAAAAAATTTTGACTGAAGATATTATATCGGTTATATTAAAAATCGATATAGAGCAGTTTTTTGTAACCGATATAAAATGTCCTTTTTTTAGTAGTGCAGTCTGAGGAGGTTATCTTCATTATATACTGAGGTTTCATTATTTTGTTAGCGAAGAGACTTCCGGTATGCGATAAGAAAAATCTTGCTATTAGATCGCAATGCGCTGGTCTTGACAGAAAAGTTCAAGGTTAATAGAAAGAAGTTCTAAAGGGTTACAGTCTCATATTATGGCATCATACCCTATGGTTTGAATCATTATATACCGAGGTTGAAACCTAGTTTCAAAAGGTTGTCTTCATTATATACCGAGATTTCACTATTTCATTAGCCAAGAAGCATGCTTTTACATCTCCATTATCAATCGATCATGAACATACGGGAATTAACAATTAATTAGTCACAATCAATCAACACCTAGTACCAACACCCAGTTTTCTCAAAGCGGATGCCAATCTCGGTATATTGTGATTCAAACCATAGCATACGATGCCATAAGATGAGACTGAAACCTCAGCATCTTTCGTCCAACCTTAGTACATAGAATTGCAACCTCTGGATTTTTCTTGTCAGACCTTCGCATGGGCATTCTAATATATAGATTTTATATCTCTTGGCTAATGAAACATTGAAACATCGGTATTTCTTTCATCCAACCTTAGTATACAGAATTGAAACCTGTGGATTTTCCTTGTCAGTCCTTTGCATGTGCATTCTAATAAATAGATTTTATATCAAATACAGGGGGTCTCTTGGCTAATGAAACACTAAAACATCAGTATTTCTTTCATCAAACCTTACTATATAAAATTGAAACCTGTGGATTTTCCTTGTCAGACCTTCCTATGTGCATTCTAATAAATAGATTTTATATCGAATAAGGGGTCTCTTGGCTAATAAAGCACCGTTGAACTGATATTAACATACAATCAATGAAATCCAACTTGAATATTAGCGCCTTAACAGTTCCACATCTGTTACCAAAATCCATTTTCTTCTTCAATTTGATGCTGACACTCACATTCAACATGAAGTAAATCATCACATTCAACTAATAAGATTCAACAAAATGACAACATTTTCATTTTAATTAAGTCAGCATGGGGTGTAGCCATCTGAGTAGGTGAGGAGAGGATTGGAGGAGACGATCGGGTGAGGTCGTTTTTGCTTTAGGGTTCAATTTATTTTCTATGAAACAGAGGATCTCTTGGGATTGGCCAGAGGAGAAGAGGAAGGTCGGACATTTGATGGGGGTCTGGCCACTGGCCGGAGAAGGAGAGGAATGCTGGACATCTGATGGGTTCTTTTGTCGTAGGGTTTCTGTAGAGATGAAGCAGCTGGAGTAGGCGTTGGTCAGAGGAGAAGAGGAAACTCACACTGGCCGAAGGAGAAGATGAAGGGTGTTGGCCGGAGGATAAAAGGAAGGCCAAAGAGCTGATGAGGTCTTTTTGCTAGAGGAGACGACGGGATCCGGACTCCTTCTTGCTGTTGGGTTTCTGTCATGGAGTAATTTTTTCCCCATTTGCAAAAAAGACCCCAATCTTTTATTTTATTCATTCCAAAAAAGAGTATATAAGCTAAGTTGGCAAGATGCCAATGTGGCTCCTGATGATTGGTCCAAATAGGGATTCCCTGTTTGGTCCAAACATGGGATCCAGACTCGTGAGAAATTCCGAACTGAAACTCTATGTAACACTCGAAAGCAAGTTGTACACTCAAAATATGGTCCACTCCAAATCTCACCCTAGTAAAAGTTTGTTTCACTTTGAGCACTCATAAAATACGAGTGTAATATAATGAAATGTTCAAGTGCTTTTATTGTGATCATTTGATACTTGCCCCAAATTTATTAGACTATAATTACTTTTACTAGACTCATAATATTGGAGAGGACTATGATAAAAAAGAGGGAGAAATTTGTTTTGAAGAGTATAGATATTTAATAATTGGATGAACTGAGGTCCCCAGCCCTCATGAATTTGATTTGTACAATTAATGAATGGTCTTGGTTGATCATTCATCACCAAATGAGGCTACAGTTGGGTATGATAGGGGACATTATATTAGATACTTAAACTCTCCAAAGGTTTATTAGCGAGCACCTTCTGCTAATAAAAAGAGAGAATTTGTACTTCGTACCCACTAACAACCATACATAATGGTCCTTCAACTGTAACTTAAATGGTGAGGGATATTAATATAACGTACTGTAGGTGTTTGGGATTGGATTAAATTCATCAAGGGTGGTCTCTACATTAAAATCCCAAGAGCTAATGTTCAAGAAAGTTGCAGTATATTGATAATCCTAATTCGTACACCCTTCATAGTAATTTGAGGTGTGACGGGTCCTCTACATTGAGGAGGTTCTGTCGAACCCTTTTGTAGTTCTATGGCATGTTATTAGGCCTATAGCTATAAGCCTATTGGCTCCATCAGATGCAAGAAAGGTGTCTAGGCTAACGCCTAAAAGATTAAATTGGGTGTAGCTGTCTGTTTATGATGCAGTCATTTCTTTATTTTTTTAACCCAGCTTAGGGGGTGGGATCCAAGTCCTCTGGTGAGAGAGTAGACCTGGGGTGAGGTGAGGGAGTCCTCTAGTGAGGGAAGAAGACCTTAGATGAGGTAGCACAGCCCTTGAGTGAGGAAAGGTACCTGCCCAGATTCGAACCCAAGAAGGCAGGTAAGAACTTACATCTCTTACCACTACAGTAAGAAGCAGTTGTTACCACTAGGGTAATAGGCAGTTTATGATGCAGTCATGAAATGAAAAACCATAAAGTGATCTGTTCATTTTTTAACAACCCATTTAATAGCGCTTTAAATACTGCACTTAATAACTCAATTGCATCTTCCTTTTGGTAAATCAATGAAAACCGTCTCTAATTTGGTGGGACTAATGAAATCCATGAGACTAGTGAAGGCTTTCACAAGTCACAACGCAGGCGGCTTTGTAGAAGACAAAATGCCCTCCAACATAAGTTTTATAGATGGGATTTGATCCAGTGAGAACTGTTCTCACGGAGTCATCGTGAGAACTTTTTTGTAGGGCCCATTGGGTGTCTCATTTTGGGATGGGACTGGTGGGGATTGAAATATCTATATGGGACCACCATGAATATCAAATTTGGCACCAATCCCATTCTCCTAACCCCTTCATCCATGACCGACAAACGTATTTCATTCATATGAGTATATAGTCGATCCAACGGTCCAATTCATTCACATTGGTGCCAAACCTTGAAGCGTGTGACTATCAAGGGGGTCCCTGTCTATTGCAATATTTGGATTGGGTGATAGGTGGGCCCCACCCATAGTTCTCACAGTTTGAACCGTGAGAACGGTTCTCACCTGATCATTTCCCTTTATAGATGGGATTTGATCCAGTGAGAACTGTTCTCACGGAGTCACTGTGAGAACTTTTTTGTAGGGCCCATTGGGTGTCTTAGTTTGGGATGGGACTGGTGGGGATTGAAATATCTATATGGGACCACCATGAATATCAAATTTGGCACCAATCCCATTCTCCTAACCCCTTCATCCATGACCGACAAACGTATTTCATTCATATGAGTATATAGTCGATCCAACGGTCCAATTCATTCACATTGGTGCCAAACCTTGAAGCGTGTGACTATCAAGGGGGTCCCTGTCTATTGCAATATTTGGATTGGGTGATAGGTGGGCCCCACCCATAGTTCTCACAGTTTGAACCGTGAGATCAGTTCTCACCTGATCATTTCCCTTTATAGATGGGATTTGATCCAGTGAGAACTGTTCTCATGGAGTCACCGTGAAAACTTTTTTGTAGGGCCCATTGGGTGTCTTATTTTGGGATGGGACTGGTGGGGATTGAAATATCTATATGGGACCACCATGAATATCAAGTTTGGCACCAATCCCATTCTCCTAACTCCTTCATCCATGACCGACAAACGTATTTCATTCATATGAGTATATAGTCGATCCAACGGTCCAATTCATTCACATTGGTGCCAAACCTTGAAGCAACGACTGTAACCTTTAAAGAGTCAAAGACCTAACTTGGGTTTTGGAAACCCATAGGTAGCATCTAATTAGAGTTTAGTTTAGCCTTCTTTGGAAACCAAGGGTACCAAGATAAACTAAGCCCTATCCAATTTTAAACCTTAGACAAAATAGAAGGTGCTGGTCTAAGTTCTGTTTAAAATAATTTGCCAAACTACAAACAATCTAATCTAAGAAGATGCCAATTTTAGAACCTAATGGTGGCCATGTTTCTAGGTGACAATTATAACAATTATATAAAACATTCATCCATGCATTCCATATATAAGAGCAAATAAAAGTATGCAATCCTTAATGGCTCCCTGCTCTTCGAACTTGTAGTCCTTATCGAACTAGGACATCAAAAATAGATCTTATCTTGCACCAAGAAGTCTTGTCTCCTCCACCACTAAGGAATCCGGTTACTTGCAACCTTGCTTGAAACTTTCTTGTTCTTGCTTGTTCCAATAAATTAAATTTATACAAGCAAATCCATAAAAAATAAAACTCCAAATTACATTGGAGATACCTATGCTTTTCAAAAAAGCTTACATCAAGACTAACTAGTTGGAATAAAAGTAAAGTAAGAATTACAACTTCCTATGATTGCTAAACGCGCAATCGTACACTTTCCAACTATTGAAAAAACATCCAAATCCACATAACAATCATGCAAACCATCAAGGATGCAATATATGGCTGCAAACAAAGAGGTTAGTGCATGCAAAAACACTATGTACATCATTAAACAAATCTGGAAAATAAATTCCAGCATTTTATAATGAAACTTGTACACAACATGCATCTAAACATAACTTTAATAGGGTGCCACCATGCCCATAATCAATCTAGGATTAATTATACACAACATGGGATCATGATTTCATGCTCTTTATTTGCATTATCCTTTCCTTACAATCAACGACTGTAACCTCTTTCTACGGAAGCAAGCAGGCTTTTTTGGGGAGTTATATGGGCACCTTAAAAACTTCTCTTCCCACTACAAAATAATAATAATAATAATAATAATATTTTTTTTCCTAAACTACCCCTCCCCCCTCCTCCTCCTACCTCCCCCTCCCTCCCTCTCCCACCCTCCACCCTCTTCCCTCCTCTCGCCTCCGCCCCCCCGCGTCTCTGGCGGGGAGGGAGGCCCGGCCGGCTGGCCAGTCTCCCTCCCCCATTCCCTTCTATTTTATTTTCCTCTTCTCCCTTCCTCTTCTTCCCTCTCCTTACTCCCTTACTCTTCTTCTCCCTCTCCCTCCCCCTCCCCCTCCCCGTCGCCGGCAGGGAGGGAGATCGGGCTGCAACAGGCGAAACCCATCTTCTGCCTGCTGTAGCCCGATCTCCCTCCCTACCGGTGACTAGGAGGGGGAGGGGGATGGAGAAGAAGAGTAGGGGAGGGAATGAGAAGGAAGAAGAGGGAGGGAGAGAAGGAGAAAAGGGCAAGAAAAATAGAAGGGAGGGGAGGGGAGGGAGAAAGAGGGAGGGGGGAGGGAGAGAAGGAGAAAAGGGCAAGAAAAATAGAAGGGAGGGGAGGGGAGGGAGACCAGTCAGCAGGCAGCCGGCTGGGGCTCCCTCCTCGCCGGAGACGCGGGGGGGGGGGGGGGGGGGGCGAGATGACGGAAGAGGGTGAAGGGTGGGAGAGGGAGGAAGGGAAGATGAGGGAGGGAGAGGGAGGAGGAGGAGGGGGGAGGGGTAGTTTAGGAAAAAAAACTTTTTTTGTCTTCTAGTGTGGTGGGGAGAGAAAGATTTGTGGTGCCAATTGAACTCCCCGGCTATTTTTCCCACGCCCTGGTTTCTCATGAATCCCAGCCTCCTTAGTATATATGATTATATATAACTTCTACAAACAAAGTAACAAGTGAATAGAAAATTAAATGGATTTTTTTTTTTGTAACAAATAGTTAATCAATTTATACGTCAATTGGTGAGGCACCTCCCTTCCAATAAAACTATTAGGGATAACCCATAGTTGCGGCTTTGATAGCAATTGGGTGCATAGTTGTCAATTCCATTTTGGTCATTATTTCGATCTAGAATCCAAGATGTAATATTTTGGTATTTCGGAATGTCGGCGAATTTGGGAGCTCTTATTTCATGGGATAATTGGGGCCTACCTCTTAAAGATTATAACTTAGAACCAACCATTTGCATCATTTTGAAAACTTTATGAAGTTATTTTTGTCAATGATACTTGTAAAATCTTCATTGTCCACCTTTATCCACTTTAACTAAAAACGCTCTAAAAAAGCAACCCCTCCTAGCTTATTTCTTTTGAAGGCAAAATTTCTAATTTATAAATAAGCCTTAAAAATAAAAGCATAACTGGAGATTTACCAAACCCCTCTAATATATAATTAAGCTCTAAATCACAAAATAAAATCTTAATTATAAAGTTTCCAAACGGCCCCTAAGACAATTTCTCCATACTTTCTACTCATCCAATGGCATGTTTGTAATCAATAGTTTTTTTTAGTAGTTTATAATTGCAGAATGATTTTATTTTATCTAGATCAGTTTCCAGCTCATGTTTTAAGGGATGTATACAATTAGATACTAAAGTGCTCAATTAAAAAACTGCATAAAGTGCTTTTCTTTTCTTTTACTAGATTAGGTCCACCAGATAGAACACAAGAAGACAAGGAAAAAAAAAAACAAGAGTAAAATTACTAAGTTAAACATATCATGAGCCAAACTGTCGAAATCTTGTCAAGTGAAAATTGAAAACATATCTTTTAATGTCGAAATTTAGGCTTGGGCACCCAAAATAGAACACATATTAAACATATGGTTAGATTTGCATCAAGTAGGAAGAGTGACAAATCAATAGTCGGTATGTGTCAAAAGTATTAGATTGAACTGAGCCCCCTTATAATAGGGGATTGATATTGACACTCCTTTTACCTCCCTTTTTTATGCAGGAGTGCCTGCATCGGGGGGGGGGGGTGGGGGTGGGCAATAGCAATCACCTTATAATATCATTGTTTATGCACAAGAGGAGGGCAAGAGAAGAAGGGGGGGGGGGGGGGGGGGGGGGGGGGGGGGGGGGGGGGGGGGGTGGGGGGGGGGTAGGGGGGGGGGGGGGGGGGGGGGGGGGGGGGGGGGGGGGGGGGCAATATCAATTCCCTTATAATATCATTGTTTTATGTACAAGAGTGCTCCCTGCATGGGTCAAGCGGACTACTCTACTAGCAATGAATGATTTAAATGCCAATGGACTTCAAAAGCACATTGCCTACACAGTTTGTCCTATCAATGGTTATTTGGATGTGAACAAAATAAGTAGTTCAGACTTAAATGGTAAGAACCATTTGAAAATTCTACTTTAAGGGGTGGCTCCGTTGGCCTACGAACACCCTTTGTTTTAGGAGGTTGAGGGTTCGAATTTAAGCTACCCCATTGCGGCAACAGGGGATTTACCCAACTTCCCATGGTCGGTACGGATAGTTTCGCCCCCCCCCCCCCCCCCCCCCCCCCCCCCCCCCCCCCGCTTTAAAAGTTTAAAAATCTAAATTATGGTCTAAAATAAAATATTTTGACTTATAAGTTGTATTTTGTATTATATTGTATAATCCATCATTTACATCATTTTAAAGACTTTATAAGGTTATTTCATAAAAAAAAATATTTGTAGATTTTGAATTGTCCACCTATATCCACTTTAACAAAAAAGACTCTAAAAAGAAAGTAGCCCCTCTTATATGTTTTAGAGGCAAAAGTTTTAATTTATAAATAAATTCTAAAAATAAAAAATATATATATAATTAAAGGCTTATCAATCTTTAATATGTAGATATATTCTAAATCACAAAATTAGATCTTAATTTTAGTGTTTCGGAATGCCTCCTAGAGTTCTCCTAGGACAATTTCTCCGTAATTTCTCCTCATCGAATGACATGTTTGTAATAAAAAAAAGTTAGCTTTTATAGTTGTTTATTAGCCGGGTGATTTTATTTTATGTAGTTCAGTTCCTAGCTCATGTTTTATGGATGCATTAGTTACCTTTCTGCTTCTTAGCTACTATTAAAGTGCACTCTGAAAAGGCCGAAGAAAGTGGTTTTGTTTTTGGCCTTTTCTTTTACTACTAGTTAGGTGACTTAGGTCCACACGATAAGATAGAACACAAGAAGATGACAAAAAAAAAAAAAAGGAGCTAAACATGTGAGTCAAACAACTGTAGAAATCTAATGAAGTAAAAATTGAAAACCAATATTCTAATGCTGAGGTCAAAGTCATCATCCCATAGACAGTCTAGAAAATGAAAGATATTTTGGTATAGCTTTCTTGTCCAACCTATCTCAAAAGTTCTGCGAGTCAAATAAAAACAGCTCTGGAATAGCTCTGATGTGACCACTGGCAGAGAATGTGGAGTGAGGGATGATAAAGGACAAAAATCACAAGTCAAACTCCAATTGCAAACAACACAAACATTTAAAGCAGTTCAGTGAGCAACTTTCCACATGTTAAAAGGTATGGGTATGGAACTGGTGGGGCCCACTCGTGATTAGTAGTGCGTATCACTCATTAGGTGTTTGGTGTGCCCCATCATTTAGTTTGATTAAACATTTCAGTTCAGATTTGGTTACATGCCCTTTCTAATTCATCCAGCACATTATGAATGAGAGAACTTGAGCTTTAGGGAACTAGATGCATTCTTGCAACAGCGGATTTCATGAAGAGAAATTATTTTATTTAATTATGTGGCGAAATATATTCTTTAACATAAAAGGAAAAACTGAACTAAATTTCCTTGTTAGAGATGAGATGACATCGGTTTCTTAAAAAAATATGGAAATGTAATTCCTCAAGAGAAGTCCTGGAAATGTAATTCCTCAAGAGAAGTCCGCATAGTGTAAAATCTTTTCGTTAAACAAACAAATATTTTTGTATATAAGTCTCTCACTTCCTTCTTGTTAAGTGGTATGAAATTAATCTTGACTATTAGGTAATTAAGGGCGTCATCATCTTGGATGGGCAAAAAACCAAATTGATCATACCAGTAAAACCACCGAAATGCAGTTATCATACATTAAAGTGATCATCATGGGCATAATATTGAAATGAAGATACTTGAAAGAAACCACCAACCGCGTCGGCCTGTGAATGTGATAATAAAATGAATAATCATGGGGGCAAGCTTCACATGGGATAGCCTCATAGCCTATAGTTGGTTGGAGGAACCTCGTTTGGTGAACAGTTGTCATCACCAAACTACTGGAGTATTTCATGTGCATGAATATTGTGATGGAGACTGAGGGTGTAGATATCTCTAGATTTGAGAATTTCTCACCGATCCAAATGTTAGAATTCCTCGCTGAGGATTTGTGTAAGGACTTCACATAAATATTTGGGCATACCAATCCATATGGTTGAAAAACAAAATTGGTGGCATTGTGTAAATCCATAGAATTGAGAAATCCAAAGATTTGAGAATTCTTCCTTACACAAACTTGAAGAGTCCTTACTAAGGGCATTTTGGGTAGACACCTATCCTTCAGAACTCATCTGCTTTCCCTCGTTTTCGTGGTTTAGTAATGCCTAGATTTTTAGCACTATGATTTTTCTCTTCTCCGTTTGTAAATATTTCGCATGTCCGAACTCCGGTCCAATTTCACAAATCAAAGCATTCAAGAAAGCAGAGCTACATCAACATTAGAAAGAGGTTGTCTCCAAGAAAAAAAAAAAAAAAACAAAGAAAGAAAGAGGTTATTGGTTTTGTCCTTGAAAACCTATCTTAGCTCACTACACCAAAAACGGAAAATTGGAACGGATTACCGTTCCTAATTTGTGTGTTCCTAATCCGTTCATCCGTTCTACGGATTAGAACACACGGATTAGGAACGGTAATCCGTTTCAATTTCTCATTTTTGGTGTAGTGAGGGGTCCCATAATCACGATCTGAACAATTAACCACGTCTAAAAGGTTCATAACGGCTAGGATATCAAATGTCAACCATTGATTGATCATACATTTTAAGATATTTAAAAAATAAAAAAGTCTAGCCTGATGGAACATGGTTTCGGGACTTCTTCAGGGCTCATTTGCAAAATCCAAACTGTTCGGTCTCTTACTAAGGTTTAAAACAACTATCAGGTCAAGTTTCACAGCGTGATTCATTATTGATCATGAGAAAATTAAAAATATATAAATCAACCATTGAAGATATTTTTGAGCTCAACAAATCGAGAAGATGTTGCTAGAGTACCCAGAACTAGTAGCTTAGAGGTTACCTTGTTACTTTGGAACCTATTTGGGTCCCATAGTCAAGATCTAAGCCGTTAATCATGACGAAAAGGTTAGAAATGATTATTATGTCAAATTTCAATTATTGATCTGTCATGGATTTTGAGATATTTACAAATAACTCCAAATCCTTTTTTTTTTTAATTTATGTGGGCTCCATTTGCAAGCTTTAAACCATTCAAATTCTCTAGCAAGCCAAGGATGGCTATAGGGTAAAAGATTAGCTCTTGATTTTTTATAGATTTTGAGAGAATTGTCAAAAAAACCTACAACCGATGGATCACGCATCTACAGATGGTAGGAATCCTCTTTGTTTACTAAACCTAGAACTCTCCTTAAAAATTTTGTGTGTGGAAATGTTATATGCAGGAGAACGAGGGAACATGCCCTAAGGATTTATATATATGAGTATTTCATATAACTATCAATGTGTATCGCTCCATGTAAAAATGAGAAAAAATTGGTGTTAGTGCGTAAATTCACACAATCAAGGATTTTAAGCTAGGGACTGGCTGGTTGGAACTAAAATGAGGATTTTTACTAATTTAAATCCTCTTAAAATTACAAAATAGGCGAGGAATCTTTGAGAATTTGGTTGTCAAAAAATGACCATAGTTTATATCACCTATGTATATGTCCCACTGATTGGCCTTTTTTGGGCTTTTGTTACGGATTCCATCTAGTTGGTTTTTTAACCTTGTTATTCATCATGTGATGGGTTCAGGACATGGCACCATCAAAAAAATCTAAACACCTTTTTCCACTGCGGGGCCCCCACAAAGGTGCCTTGTAGGACTCTCAATTCACTGAGCGGCCCAATGCTTCTATACCAGAAACCAAAATCAGGCACAAGTGTGGTACTCCGAGGAAACAAAAAACATTGCATCTAAACCTTATTCTTTATGTTTTATCTTGTTAGGCAAAACTTGCATTCTAGCAACTTAGTTCTTCTAAGAGCCAGGTTATTCATCATTGGGACTAATACTTAGAGGTGTTCTAACCATATAAGTTTAGCCTGGTCCAGACTATTTGCAAAATTTTATGTCCCTTACAGTAGGTTTCAGTGTGTTCTGATCTACGCCAATGATAAAAATGGTTTCCTGATTGAGGAGAGCTTCTATACATAAAAACAGTGAAAGAGCTAAAAATTCCTCGCATCATTAATATTCACGGTATACATAACTTTGATTGAGTGAAATTTAACGATTAAAAATTAAAGAAGGCAAAGCAGGGCTTGCGGCTTGGATTTTGGGGAGCCCACTGATGTATTTTACTGCAATAGACCGGTTTTGGTTTCACATCTAACTATTGCATTGTAGGGTTTCTTCACATCTCTCCAAGATGTGGGGGGATAACTGGGTCTGTTTACAGATGTAGAGTTTATATTTGTAACTGTCATACAGTTTAATTAATTTATATTAGCCCTCAACCAAAAATGGCTTCATTTCAAAAAATTTGGTTGATGGATACAGATTCAAGTCAGGTTTGGATCGAGGTCAGCCCAGATCAAAGTAACCTTGGTTCCACCACTACTCATTGGCAACACTGGGTTGCACAGGATCAAATGACAGCCCAACCCATTAAGTGATTCAACCTTAAACTTCTTTCTCAATTCCGCACCATTGGCCAAAAGTGATGCCCCGGCCAGCCCATTAGTCAATCTCTGGGTCTTTTTGTTGATTCTCTTGGCCTGACCCAGTCCATTTAGCTACTGAGCAAAGCCTGAGTCTGAGAGGCCAAGCCTAATCCTACCCAAGTTGATTCTTATATGGACATTGTGCTTTTATTATTATTTATAGTACTTTTAAATAAAAAGGATTTTGAATTTAGTCAAAATAAACCACAAAACGTTAATTGCAAAACATGAAAGAAAAATAGAATTGGATCACACCAACCAAGTTTGGACAATTGTTCTACTAAATACTTTCAAGATTAGACCTACTAGAAAAATTAAATGTATCATGGGCAGCCCTATTATACTCTCTAAAAATGTTACAAGATTTATGAATACTTTCAAAATATTCTTATCCAAATCATCAATACTCCATTCCAAGGATCCGAGTAGTTGATAAGTACCTTATCACACCTTATTGGTTTGCAGAGTCTTACATTCATTTTGACTCTTGCCATTGATGACTATCTCCCACCCGGCCCCCTAAACGTGGGTCAACCTAGGGTTTCTTTGTCATAAGTATATTTTAGCTATTTCATTTTAATCAGGCCCATTATATAAATTATTATTTTTTTGGTCTAAGGTTTTATGATCTATGGTGTTTCTGCTTTGAGAGAGAGTATTGTTAGGTTTGAGAGACAGCATTGTTGAGATGGTGAGAGAGTTTACTTTTCTTAATAGAGAAGATCAGGTTGTCTCCATGATCATATCCCTTATTGAGTGAACCATATAAATTTTGTGTTTGCAATTGGTTTGATCGATTTATCTTTTCGTTTTTTTTTTTCCAACACTAACGTGTACATTATTGCACTCATTTCAGCTTCTTTGGAAGTTGTGAGTCTCACTCCCAAGAAGAAACTTTAAAAATAACATCCAAGGAGATATGAGAAACATCTTCTCTCTCCTTCATCCTGATAATAGGGTCTGTAACCTTTTCTTAATTGTGATTCTCCAAAAGTTTCAATGATAGTTGGTAATCATGTACTTTTGGTCATGTATTCAGTTTGGATCTTCCAAATAATCCACAATAGAACCAAGACCATGGATTTGGACATAGGGACAAAAAGATCCGAGTGAACTGGGTGATTTGATTTAAAGTTCGTAATCCACCAGTCATAAGTACTATCATTAATGTAGTGTGATAGCAATCCCATGCCCAAAACAAAATCAAACTGCCCCACCAAAACTACAATGGATTAGAGAGTTCCAATATTCAATTATATATAAGATATGCTCTCTCATCTCATATCCTGTTTTGATTTGTGCAAAGATCTGAAACCCTGACCCTTCCATTTATACTTAACCCGCATGGATTGTCCTATAATCAAGTCTGCTTTTTTACTCAAATATTAAGGTTTGCATGCCTATCAAATTTAGATTGTGGATGTGCCACTTAGCATTTTATGGAGGGTGGAGTTCTTGTGCGGCCCCTCTTCCTCGGAAAATCCGGATTTTACTCAATTGCGAAAAGGTTTACAAATTAACATGTTAAAGTAAGCAACAAGCTTTATCAAGGGACTTATGATCACCTTGAATAGAGTGGACATGGATCTTGCAGCCTGATTGTAGGATCATGATTTCACATATGGGGATGAGATCTACATGTATTATGGCTCTGAGTGTGAAGATTATAGAATCAAAACTTTGTAGAATTCAATGGAATTTACTCAGTGGTGGTGTTATTATAATTTATAAATCACACTGCAAAAATATTGTACTCATATTTTAATAAAAAAGAATCTTGCCAAGTGAGTTCATCGCATAGTGAGCCCATTATTGCACCAGATCATTTGCTTTACCTCATAATTTCTATCTTTATGCTATATATCCACAAGCTACGTCATGAGTTCAGAGCACACACCACCTTCCAAATTGCTTGAATGATCCAACTCGGAAAAAAAAAAAAAAAACCCTGCTGATATGAACTGAATAAAATGTGAACACACCACCTTCCAAAATGGTTGGGTTGACTGAGTGATTGGGCTTGACCTGAATTACAATAAATAAATAAATAAATAAGATTGATCTCCTGTTTATACCGGCCGTTCAACTAGTTCTGATTCATTTAATTTGTCCTGGTAGGCAGTTCAATTTGCATAAGATGAACGAGGCAACCTTTTTTTTTGGTGGCTGAGGACCTATATATTTGCTTCATCTCTACTCAATTTCATTATTTCCTTGGAGATGAACTTCTATAAAAAGGGGTTAAGAGTGAGAATCCAACTTCTTACGTAGAATGGAGCCCATTTCTATTGGAGTAAAGTTTTACAAGGGGTTCACTTCTCTCACACATGAAAGCATGCATGAGTTAGACAATTAGATAATCTGTACAATTGTGAAGGCAAATTGGTGGAGAAGCAGTCATTGAATTTAATAGGGCCACGTTTATGATTGAAGGATGGCTATTCTTTTTGGCCTGGAAGACCATTTGTAGTTACACTATTCATTTTGGACTTAGAAGTGTATTGACGGTAAGGAATTAGTGAACTTCTATGGAAGGAGGTCTTTTATCATTTAAATTAATATCTTCTAAAATAGATTGCACCAAATCCCTAAAACTTGATGATTGAACATCATATGGGCTCTAATTATTCCGATCAAGCCATCATGGTGAAACTGATCGATGCATGCTCTTAGGAAGCTGTTCACCGGTTTCTAGTTTTACCGGCCACTTGCAAAAGATGTCAGTGGACAAATACAGCCCATTTGTTTGCATGGAATTCAATTCTAAAGTATTCTAAGAAGGGTAATATTTAAGTGGTAACTGTTCGAATTTTTTTGTGAAAAAATGGGCCCCGGTCCATTTGAAGATGGGACCAGGGGATGAAAAGATCTACGTAAGACCACCTCAAGTATCAAATTTGACATCAAACCCATAAACCCCTAGTATTCAAAAAAAATTGATAGAATAGAAGAAATAAATAAATAGTATACGTACATCAATGGTTTCCTTTAGTAGAAATTAAATTAAAGGTGCTCACCTGAATTAATGATGGCGTGTTGGTACAAGACTTTGGGTTTGCATGCACCCACTCCCAACTTTACTGAAGGATGATGTATGTGTGGGAGGGCTCCTCACATGAAGGACTGGTCTTGTCGGGTTAGTAGCACTGGGATGCCATCGTGAGCAAAAATGATCAGAAACTAAAAAAATAAAAAATAAAAGGATATCACGTAAGAACTATATACATTCAAGTTTATTTCTTCAATTTTATTTTATCGCTTTTAAAATTCATTTCTAAGCATTCGATTACAAGGGTGTAAGTGCACAAAAATTCACGGACCCGGGGGGGTGGTGTTCTTGCGACTCACTGAGGAGGACGAAGGTTGAGGCTCCCGTCTCCTCGTTGATGATGGAAGAACCGATGCCTGAGAACCTGGAAGAGGGAGAAGAAACAGGTCAGAGGACCCTGGCTGTGGGCAGCGCAGGGCTCTCCGATGCCTAAGTCAGTATGAGTACTGGACAGTAGGAGGAGATTTTTGAGGAAGAAGATGGCATACCAGAGTGGTAATGGCGTCCCCCCTTCTCTGGAGGGGTAGTTGTGTTTATATAGAGGAGGAGGAGGCAAAGGGGTTGTTGGCTGTCTTGTCATAGCCCACTTTGTCAGGTACTAGGGAGGCGCGATCTCATCGTAGCATGTCTGGTCCCGTCGTAGCCTGTCTTGTCCCGTTAGGCCATATCCTGGCGCTTTGGGAGCTGTGGAGGGCGATCTGTCAGGAGATACGGGCTGTCCCCTTTGTCTTGTCGCACGTGCTCTAGCGTGCTCAAGTGTCCAAGGGTGGACAGCTGTCAGGCCCTGCCTCGGCTAGTCCTGGCATCCTGACCGAGGTCGGGAGCGAGGTCGGAGAGGACCTTGACTTGGCTAGAGTCCTTGCAGAGACGCCGAAATGGAGGACCGGGGAGGAGTCCCTAGCCGAGCTAGAGATGACCTGGCCGAGGTGGAGCTCAGCCGAGCTGGGAGCGTCCTGGCCAAGGTGGAAATGTCGTGCAAGGGGCCGAGATGAGTCTCTGGCCGGAGTGGGGCACTTGGCCGAACTGGCGGACGTTGAGACGGGCCTTGCCGAGATGGCCTAGCTGGCGCCGGAGCATGAGAGAGCATCCGGCCAGTCATCCGGCGAGTTCGGAAATATCCCCACACAATAGCCCCCCAGCTTCTGAGCTCGATAGACTGCTCTCTTGAGGTCAGAAGGTAAGTATCATGGAGGATGACTGGCTGGCAATGAACCAGAGCTAGAGGTTGGCATCACTGCTAAGCTGTAACGGGGCGCTTCTGCCGAGCTGAAGATTCACACAGCTGCCGAGCTGGAGAGTGAGTACCGAGAGGCGCTTATGGAGATCCACTGGCTCGTCACCAGGGGCCTGTGCCGGGCGTCTGGCGCGTGGCCGAGATGCGCCTGCCGCACGCGACGGAGATCCCACTGGCTCGTCACCAGGGGCCTATGCCGGGCATCGGGCGCGAGGGCCGCGATGCGCCTGCCGCACGCTATGGAGATCCCACTGGCTCGTCACCAGGGGCCTATGCCGGGCATCGGGCGCGAGGGCCGCGATGCGCCTGCCGCACGCTATGGAGATCCCACTGGCTCGTAACCAGGGGCCTATGCCGGGCATCGGGCGCGAGGGCCGCGATGCGCCTGCCGCACGCTATGGAGATCCCACTGGCTCGTCACCAGGGGCCTATGACGGGCATCGGGCGCGAGGGCCGCGATGCGCCTGCCGCACGCTATGGAGATCCCGCTGGCTCGTCACCAGGGGCCTGTGCCGGGCATCGGGCGCGAGGGCCGCGATGCGCCTGCCGCACGCTATGGAGATCCCACTGGCTCGTCACCAGGGGCCTATGCCGGGCATCAGGCGCGAGGGCCGCGATGCGCCTGCCGCACGCTATCGAGATCCCACTGGCTCGTCACCAGGGGCCTATGCCGGGCATCGGGCGCGAGGGCCGAGATCCGCCTGCCGCACGCAATGGAGATCCCACTGGCTCGTCACCAGGGGTACGTAGCTCTGGACGACTACCGGCGACAGAGGACCGTGCGATCAAGGCTGACAGCAGAGGACCGTGCCGTCGAAATGACAGTAGAGGGTCGTACGATCAAAGCCGACAGTAGAGGGTCGTACCGATGTCGTCGCAGCTGACGGCGCCATCGAAGCTGACAGTAGAGGACCGTGCCGCCAGAAATGACGGTAGAGGGTCGTGCGATCAAAGCTGACGGGCGGTCGAAGCTGAAAGATGATAGGAGGCTTCAGCCCCTCGAGCTGCAGGAGACTCCTGTCATGGAGGCGTCCGCCGAGATTGACGGTTCTGAGGAGCTAGAGGCATCCGCCGAGATGGAGGCGTCCGCCGAGATGGACGGTGCTGCGGAGCTGGAGGCATCCGCCGAGATGGAGGCGTCCGCCGAGATGGACGCTGCTGCGGAAATGGAGGCACCCGCCGAGATGGAGTCGTCCGCCGAGATGGACGGTGCTGCGGAGCTGGAGGCATCCGCCGAGATGGAGGCGTCCGCCGAGATGGACGGTGCCTGTTGATTGTTGTTGAAATGCTTCTGGGCTCGGGCTTCGTCTGCTTCTTGCCTGACGAACTGGTTTACCCTGGTCATCAGTGCTGCCATAGTGACCACGGGATGCATGACCAAGTCCCTTCGAAGCTCGTTGCTTGGTAGGAGGGCTTGTCGGAAAGACAGGATCGCTATTGCATCTGAAGTATCCTCGGTCTGGCTGTAGACAGTCCAGAACCTTTTGGCGAACTGCGTGATGCTCTCGGTCTGCTTCATTCTCAGGGCCATCAGGTCGGCGGCTGACCTGGGGACGACCCTGTGGGCTTGGAACTTCGTCATGAAGGAACTTCGGAGCTGCTGCCAACTTTTGATCGATCCTTGGGGGAGTGCGCAGAACCACTTCAGGGGGAGGTCCCCGAGGCTGGAGGAGAAGACTCTGCATTTCAGGTGGCCTGCGTCGCCCCACACCGACATCCTCTGAGTGAAGTGCCGGAGGTGTGCTGCTGGATCCGAGGTTCCATCGTAAACGACGAACCTCGGGACTTTGAAATCTTCAGGAAGGGGAAAGCTTCTGATTTCTGGAGAGAGGGGAGATGTGCCGAGATCGTCAGAGTTCAGCCGAACTCGAGCGAAACCGGCAGCCTCCAAGTTTTGGCGTACTGCTTGCTCGATATGTCGATCGAGCCTCTTTCTGAAGTCGTGGTTGTTAGCCGGGCTTTCGCCGTGGGCTTGGTTGCTTCTGTTGTCCTTCAGGGTGCGCTTTTTGGAAGGTGGATTCGAGGTCGAACCCTTAGAGGCTGAACCCGTCTGAGTACCCTGCTATTGGACGCTTGCTGGATTGGATCTTGGTCCTGACCTTTCCCGGTGGGGGACCGTCGGCAGCTGTGTCGACAGTGTCAGCGGTTCCTTTCCCTTTCTGGTTCTCCGAGGCATGGCGTTTGGGAAGATGGCTTTTTGTAGCGTTCCCCACAGACGGCGCCAATTGTAAGTGCACAAAAATTCACGGACCCGGGGGGGTGGTGTTCTTGCGACTCACTGAGGAGGACGAAGGTTGAGGCTCCCCGTCTCCTCGTTGATGATGGAAGAACCGATGCCTGAGAACCTGGAAGAGGGAGAAGAAACAGGTCAGAGGACCCTGGCTGTGGGCAGCGCAGGGCTCTCCGATGCCTAAGTCAGTATGAGTACTGGACAGTAGGAGGAGATTTTTGAGGAAGAAGATGGCATACCAGAGTGGTAATGGCGTCCCCCCTTCTCTGGAGGGGTAGTTGTGTTTATATAGAGGAGGAGGAGGCAAAGGGGTTGTTGGTTGTCTTGTCATAGCCCACTTTGTCAGGTACTAGGGAGGCGCGATCTCATCGTAGCCTGTCTGGTCCCGTCGTAGCCTGTCTTGTCCCGTTAGGCCATATCCTGGCGCTTTGGGAGCTGTGGAGGGCGATCTGTCAGGAGATACGGGCTGTCCCCTTTGTCTTGTCGCACGTGCTCTAGCGTGCTCAAGTGTCCAAGGGTGGACAGCTGTCAGGCCCTGCCTCGGCTAGTCCTGGCATCCTGACCGAGGTCGGGGAGCCGAGGTCGGAGAGGACCTTGACTTGGCTAGAGTCCTTGCAGAGACGCCGAAATGGAGGACCGGGGAGGAGTCCCTAGCCGAGCTAGAGATGACCTGGCCGAGGTGGAGCTCAGCCGAGCTGGGAGCGTCCTGGCCAAGGTGGAAATGTCGTGCAAGGGGCCGAGATGAGTCTCTGGCCGGAGTGGGGCACTTGGCCGAACTGGCGGACGTTGAGACGGGCCTTGCCGAGATGGCCTAGCTGGCGCCGGAGCATGAGAGAGCATCCGGCCAGTCATCCGGCGAGTTCGGAAATATCCCCACACAAAGGGTAAAGGGCCTTTCAGTCACTTCTTATTACATAGATTTCTTGGTCTATCATTCCATCGTGTCTAAGCCATATCAGGACTGAAATGTTAGACATGAAATGAACTAAAGTAACCCCGAACTTTTTTTTTTTCCTTTTTCTTTATTTTTTATAGAAATCCTTGAGTAATTTTAGGCATAGCCCTCTCAATTACTGGCCCGTCTTCACATGGGTAACCTTGAAAAATCAGTTGACATATCTTACATTATTCTCTAACCAGGCAGACTGCGCATGCCTACTTATTTTACATGCTGTGGACCCCAAATGAAACCGCAATCCAAATTTCCATCGGAATGGCCTAAAAGCAGCATCCCAAAGAGAATCTCAGTCGGTTAGCAGTAACATCAAACTCTGTTTTAAACAATGAACGGTTCAGTTATTTAAAATGTGGAACCAAAATGCATCATTGATCAAGGTTCCGGACTCGTGGACAGAATTGTTATGTTATAAAAGGGCTCCAAGTCAGGCCTCAAAATTCATAGTCCCCCTTCCATCTAACAAAGCCAAAAAAAAAAAAAAAAACAAAAACGAAAAGCTAGCAATATGGCATTCACACTCTTGTGCTATTCGATTCTTCTCCTCCTCGCAGTACCGGCGCGATCAAATAAATCACTGCATACATCCATGCCTAGTTTTCATGATACTTATCAGTTGATAGCATCCCCTGATCTTGATCATATTGATGCTCATGTGTCCCCCGCCTTGTCATAATGAAACTCCACCTCCTCCTAAACTTTATATTGATGCTCATGAGCACCGGCCTCCGAATGATGATTATGATCAGTTGACATTCCCCCCTGCTAAATATCATATTGATAATGGGTCTCCTCCCTGTAAGTTTTTGAGAGTTGGCTACTTCATGTGGATGGACAAAACATGGGAATAATGTAATTTTATTTTTTTTAGATTTGACTGTAACTTGATGAACAAAAATCCGAAGATGAAGAATTTGGAATACTCAATCGGATTTCAGCAGAGGAAGGGAGCAAACATGTGCAGTCCGATCGATCGGAACTCTTGGCCGATCGATCGGACCTGAACACCTCTCAGTTATGTACAGGCGATTGATGTCCGATCGATCGTTCAAAAAAATGCTCTCAGTTATTTACAGTCCGATCGATCGGACCATTTGGCCGATCGATCGGAACTGAAATGCTTTCAGTTATTTACAGACCGATCGATCGGACCCTCAGTCCGATCGATCGGACAGCGGCGAACTGCAGCCTATTTGAGTGGATCTCATCTTGTCTTATCCGCATCCCACTCAAACGAGATCTATCCCATTCATTTCAGAAAGCCTTTTTAAGGCTTAAACCTCTCAAGAAATGTATCCCTGATAGAACTTAAAAACCCAAAACTATTTCTTGAGAGATGGCCTTCCTCCAGAGAGCTTTTGTGAAAATCATGTGCTGAAGTCTTCATCTCTTCTGGAGATTCAACCTCAACGTATTTGCTGATCCGTCTTGTTTAAGGCGTGGAGATCGAAGTGCTGGAGAAGGTGAACGGCGTGTTCGTCGACTAGATCTACTACAGTCTTAGGTTGTGTTCAACTGTAAAGGGGTAGTGAGTATCTTGTAACCTTCGTTTCTTTTAGTGCTTTGATCTTTTTCGGACCAGGGTAAGGTCCCGTGTTTTTTTTCCCTATTCAGGGTTTTCCACGTATAAAATTGAAGTGTCCATCTGGGTGATTATTAGATTGATTAACTTAGATTTCTTCTTCCGCAAACTTATATTGAAATCTGTGTTGGGACTTATTTATCATTAGGATTGATTCGTGATCAACCCTTTTGGTATTTCAATTGGTATCAGAGCTGTTCACACTAACTTATTGTGTGAGATCTCTACAGATTTTCTGTTATGGACTTTAATAGAGATGGGACTTCTATTTCCAAACCTCCTCTTTTGGATGGATCTAACTATCCTTATTGGAAAGTTAGAATGACAGCATTCGTTCAATCCATAGATGTGGATGTTTGGAATTGTGTTGAATTTGGCTACACTAAGCCTATTGTTGTTACTGATGACAACAAAACCATTGAAAAACCCATGGCTCAATGGACTAAGGAAGATAAACAAGCATTTAACTTTAACAGTAAAGCTTTGAATTCTATATTCAATGGTGTTACCCCTTCTGAGTTCCGTCGTATATCAATTTGCAAACTTGCTAAGGAAGCATGGGATATTTTAGAAACTGTACATGAAGGTACTGTTAAAGTTAAGCAAGCAAAACTTCAGAATTTAACCACAGCCTTTGAGACTTTGAAAATGGATGAAAATGAAGGATTTGATGATTTTAATGATAAATTATCTGCTATTGTGAATTCTAGCTTCTACTTGGGTGAGATCATTCCTGAACATAAAATTGTCAAAAAGATTTTACGATCTTTACCTGAGCGGTTTGACCCGAAAGTAGTAGCTATAGAAGAGTCCAGTGATTTGGATTCGATCAAGGCTGATCAGTTAGTTGGAAATTTGCAAGTCTTTGAAGCAAATTTAAGGTCAAACAAGAAGGCCAAAGGGTTGGCTCTAATTTCTTCCAAGTCTCGCTTGGAACATGATGACTCAGAATCAGAATCTGAGGATCCAGATCTTGATGCCTTATTTGTTAAAAAGTTTAAGAAATTTCTAAAAGGTGATAAGAAGGGTTTTAAAAAATCTTTCCAAAAGTTTAAAGGGCAAAATAATCCTACTTCTTCCTTCAAAGTAAATTCTGGAACAAAATCTGAGAAATTTGTATCCAAAATTCCCTCAAAGGATACTCACTGTTTTGAATGCAAAGGGTTTGGTCACTATGCATCTCAATGCATTAATAGAACTTTCAAAACTCAAGGTAAAATTCTCAATGTTACATGGGATGATGATTCAGATCAAGATGGAAATGATACTGAATCTGAAACTTTCTCTGGTCATGGAAAGTTCATGGCTTTTATGGCACAATCTAACAGTTCATCTGTGCAGGATGTTGAGGAAAACTCTGTTGTTAATGATTCAGAGAATCAAAATTCTTTGTCAGATAATGAGCAGGATTTGGTTGAAGCTTATGAAAGTCTTCTTAAACACTCAAGGAGGATGACTCAGTTAAATGACATTCTGAAAGGAAAATGGAAGACATCTGAAAAAGAAAAGCTTGTGCTTAAGAATGAACTTCAAGAAGCCCAAGGTCAAGTATCTCAACTTGAATCACAGTGCACATTGCTAACTAAAAAGCTGATTGATGCAGGAAATGAATGCAATTTACTGCATGAACAATCTGTCAAAGCTGACAAAGAGATACAAATCATAAAGAAAGAAATGGATTTTTGCAAAGCTGAAAAGGTTGTCATATCTGAGAAATTGAAGGTAGCTACCTCTGAACTAGTTTCTACCAAAGCTGATTTAAATCGGATGAACAAAGGGTCAAAGCAACTTGATAAAATTTTGGGTGCGCAAATCATATCAAACAACAAGCATGGCCTTGGATTTGATTATCGTGCATCCACGTCATCCACCAAAGGTAAATTTGTTCGAGGACATACATTGTTTGCTACTGAACCTGCAGTCTATCATTCTAAACATGTACATTCCACATTACAAAAAACTATACCTCCTCGCAAATATGTCTCGACTTGTCATTACTGTGGTATCATTGGACATATGCGGCCACATTGCAACAAATTGCGTAATAGACTTCGCAATGCACGGAGGAACAAAAATTTCACTCCTCCAAAGGTGCAACAAAAATCTATCTGGATTCGCAAAACTGACCTTTACTGTAATGTGGTTCTAACTGCACTTAGAGCACAAAGTTCACATGTTTGGTATTTAGACAGCGGGTGCTCTAGACACATGTCAGGTGATAAATCTCTTTTCACTTCTCTTGAAAAACACAATGGTGGAAATGTACAATTTGGCGATGGGAGTAAATCAAAAGTCATTGGTAAAGGTTCAATAAACATACCAGGTATGTCACCAATTCATAATGTCTTTCTGGTTGATGGTTTAAAGGCAAATTTGTTGAGCATAGGTCAATTCTGTGAATCTGGTAATGAAGTTCATTTCTCACTACATCACTGCACAATTGTCGATGCCAATGGGAAAAATGTACTTTCTGGTAAAAGAAATTCCGATAACTGTTATGTGGTTGTTAATGAGAACAATCTACAATGCAATTCTTCAATCATTAACGATGTTGATCTGTGGTATCAACGGTTGGGTCACATTAACCATACCTATTTAGAAAAATTATCTAAGCAAGAATTGGTTAGAGGTCTTCCCAAACTTCAAAAGCCCTCTAATCATGTTTGTAGTCCTTGTCAATTGGGGAAACAAATTAGAGTACCACATAAGAAATTGGAAATACTTACTACCAGCAGACCATTAGAATTGCTTCACATGGATCTAATGGGTCCATCCAAAACGGAAAGCATTGGTGGTAAAAAGTATATTTTTCTCACAGTTGATGATTTTTCAAGATTCACATGGGTTCGTTTTCTTAGAGATAAATCTGAAACTTTTGCAGTTTTTTATCACTTATGGCTTCAACTTCTTGCAGGTAAGGGAGCTCAATTTGGTGGAGTTGCCAGAATCAGATTTGATCATGGAACTGAATTTCAGAATTCATGTTTTGATTCTTTTTGTACTGAGAATGGCATAAAACATGAGTTTTCCGCTCCTAAAACTCCTCAGCAAAATGGAGTTGTGGAACGAAAAAATCGGGTAGTACAGGAAATGGCTCGTGTTATGATTCATAGTAAGAAAGTGCCACAGCGATTTTGGGCTGAGGCAATAAACACCGCTGTCTATGTGATCAACCGAGTCTATCTCCGGTCTGGTACAAAGAATACACCGTATGAGTTGTGGAATGGAAGGAAACCCACTGTAAAATACTTCAAAACCTTTGGGAGTAAATGTTATATCTTGAAAGACCGAGAGCATCTTGGCAAATTTGACTCCCGAAGTGATGAAGGGATTTTTCTTGGGTATTCTTTAGATAGTAGAGCATACCGCATATTTCATCTGCGTAATTCTACTGTCATGGAATCTATCAATGTAGTCATAGATGATGCTGGACCTTCTTATTTTTCAGATGATAAAGATGATTTTTTCCTAATTCCTATTTCTTCTCTGCAGGTTGAGCAAGAGGGAAATCAAAGTAAGGAACCGGCAGTTCAAGCACAACCAGCTCAAGATATTGTTGTACCTGATTCAGAATCCGAATCTGAAATTGAAATATCTGGAGCAAAATTAAAGAGATCGGCTTCAGGAACATCAAGTCATCAGCCTTCTTCAAGCAAGGAAATACATCCTCGATCTCAAAAAGGTCAAGTACTCAAAGATCACTCTCTTGACGAAGTCATTGGTGATATTCAGGCTCCGTTGAAGACTCGACAGCAAGTACAAAATGAGGTAACTTTCTTATGTTATGTCTCCTTAGAACCAAAAAATGTCAAAGAAGCACTTGTTGATGACTCCTGGATCAATGCCATGCATGAGGAGTTAGGTCAATTTGAGCGTAATCGTGTTTGGGAACTTGTACCACGGCCTTCTCATACTAATGTTATCGGGACAAAATGGATTTTCAAAAATAAAACCGATGAACTTGGTATAGTCATTCGAAACAAGGCCAGACTCGTTGCCCAGGGATATACACAGGTGGAGGGAATTGATTTTGATGAAACATTTGCCCCTGTTGCTCGTCTTGAGTCCATCCGTATTCTTTTAGCAATAGCTTGTTCCTTGAAAATCAAGCTATATCAGATGGATGTCAAGAGTGCCTTCTTGAATGGTTATTTGAATGAGGAGGTGTATGTTGAACAACCTAAAGGGTTTGAGGATCCTCATTTTCCTAACCATGTTTTCAAACTGCATAAAGCCTTGTATGGTTTGAAGCAGGCTCCACGAGCATGGTATGCAAGATTGACAACATTTTTGATTGAAAATTCCTTTCGTAGAGGAAGTGTGGATAAAACTTTATTCATCAAGAGAGAAAACGATAATATCCTAATTGCTCAAATTTATGTGGATGATATTGTTTTTGGATCCACGTCTGAAACTTTGTCTAAATCTTTTGCCACATGTATGTCAAAAGAATTTGAAATGAGCATGGTCGGAGAACTATCATTTTTTCTCGGTCTTCAAATCAAACAATGTGAAAATGGCATATTTCTTTCTCAAACTAAATATGCTCAGAACATTTTGAAGAAGTTTGGGATGGAATCCTCTAAGCACTCCAATACACCTATGAGCACCATTATAAAACTGAGTTTAGACTCTTCTGGGAAGGACTTCGATGAAAGATTGTATCGCAGTATGATCGGTAGTCTGTTGTACCTAACTGCTAGCCGACCAGACATTTCGTTTAGTGTTTGTGTTTGTGCTCGATATCAAGCAAGACCTAAGGAGTCACATGTTCAAGCTGTAAAGAGGATTTTGAAATATGTAAGTGGCACCACTGGCTTTGGAATATGGTTTTCCAAAGATTCTACCATGAATGTTGTGGGGTTCTCCGATGCTGACTGGGCAGGCTGTGTTGATGATAGAAAAAGTACATCTGGTGGCTGTTTCCTAATTGGTAACAACTTGGTTGCATGGCATAGCAAGAAACAAACTTCAACTTCTTTATCGACTGCTGAGGCCGAATACATAGCAGCTGGAAGTTGTTGCACACAATTACTATGGATAAAACAAATGCTATCTGACTACGGCATTGAACAAACTACAATGGTAGTTTATTGTGACAACAAAAGTGCGATTGACATCTCTAAAAACCCAGTACAACATTCAAGAACCAAACATATAGACATCAGGCATCATTTCATCCGAGATTTGGTTGAAGAAAAAATTATCTGCTTGGAGCATATCTCTACGGAAAATCAATTGGCTGATATCCTCACCAAACCCTTGGACCCAACTAGGTTTGACTCCCTTCGTAAGTCTCTAGGTATCTGTTCTTACCCCTAATTTTTTTTTGCACTTTCTTTTCATTGCTCATTATTGATTTCCTAGCGTGTGATTCATTGAATTTTTTTGCCTTGTTAGAGATACACATTTTACTGAAAACAATTTCACAGTTTGATGGTTATGATCTTCTTGCATGATTTCAGATATTCTCTCCTGGTTATTTTATGAGTCGCTCAAAAAAAAAAAAAAAAAAATAAAAAAAAAACCGGAGGAATAGGGCTACCTACGAGTATGAGTGATAGCCACCAAATGATTGGTAATTTTCTTTGGAAAAGGCTACCATATTCATTAGTGTGAAAGTCACCTATGATGGTTTTTCTTTGCAATGCTCAAAGAGCTTCACATGAAAAAAAAAAAAAAGGGAATTTAGGGGGAGCTTTGTTACTCTAGTTTGCCAGGGGAGTTGTCTCTTTTTGTGTGATTCTATCATTCATCCTAGCACAAACTAATTTTAAAAACAAAACAAAAAAAAAAAAAGAAAATTTTTTTTCACATTCAATCACTCTCTAATGCTTGGTAGAATATTCTTTTGGTGTATGATCATTAAGGGATTTCTTTATGACTTTGTTATTAGTTTGTGCAACATTTTTTTTACCTAGCCCGTTTTCCTTTATTTTACCCAGGTCCGATCGATCGGACCTTGATGCCCGATCGATCGGACAGTGTCTCAGTCAACACCATAAATAAACCGTGAATCCTCTTGTTTCTTACTCTTCCCTCTTCTGCCCTAGCCCCTCATTCTCTATCATTCTTCCAAGATTTTCCTTAGAGGTTTTCAGCTTCTCCAAGGTAATTTTTCCTTTAATCTATTTCAATTCATCTCTTTCTTTCCTATTATTTGGTTGTGATTGTTGTCTTGGGTTGTTAGAATGTGATTCTATTTTTGTGGATGTTGGTTTGGTTGTCCAAGATCTCTTGAATGAGTCTTTTTCATGTGTTTGGCAAGATAGTGTTTTTGTGTTTTGTGTGTTTCACTACTTCCTGCTTGTTACATTGCTGAGATGAAAGTTGGGTTGCTATATTTATGTAGTGCACAGCAAGTGTTTGCTGTTTTGCCTTAAAGACTTCATGCCTCCAAAAACTTCTCAACCTCGCAAGAGGACTATTCAGCGTGGTAGTTCTTCTTCTTCTGCACCATTTGATGCTCAAAGGTTTCAAAGTCTTTCGAGAGAATCCTCCTTTGATAATGTGTTTTCCAAAAAACAAGTCATTGTGGAACGACAGGTTAAATTTGCCAGAATGGATATTGACTTCAAGGATTGGCTTCTTGAAAGAGGATGGAACTCCCTTTATGAATTTTCACCTATTGCCTATGGATCTTTGGTGAGGGAGTTTTATAACAACATTCATGATATTGGGAACGAATCATTCAAAACATTTGTTCGTGGTTTTCTGATTGAAGTTGATCCAAATTTTCTCAGTCAATTCCTTCAAATTGACTGGAGTTTAGATGCCGTCTATCCCGAACCTGAACCTGACTCAGATGATATGGAGGATACGGTGGATGACACTGACTGGGGTGCTGTAGTTACCACTTTAACTGGTGGTCGTCGACGCGATTGGGTTGGAGGAGTTCTTAAACAAAAAATATCTTACTCCCTCATTCCGCATGCTCAACTTGTTTGTCTGTTTCAATCTTGAACCTAAGGGGAGGACTTCTGAAGTGATAATGGAAACTGGTTATCTGTTATATGTAATTGGCACTGGGAAGCCCATTGATGTTCCACTTGTTATTTTCAAGCATATGCTGGATGCCCTTCAAAGTGCTTCAACTACATCTCTTCCTTTTGGGGTTCTTATTTCGAGGATACTAATTTCGCATGGTGTTGCTATTAGCCCTCATGATGATGTTGCGAAAGGAAGATGACCAATTACATATCGCACTATTACTCAGTCTACCTCCCATGTCGCTGATAGTGATGAAAAAGATCCGGCTCCTTGTGCTGCCGCAAGAGATTTTGAACCTCCGTCTGAGACACCGATGCCATCCTACTTTTAGGATTTTGAGAACCGCTTATTTGATCAATCGACTCAGATTGAATTGCTTGAACATAGAATGGATTCTCAGTTTCAAGATGTGTTTGCACAGATGGAACAGCTGAACCTTGGTAGTAACCGCATTGAGGGCAAGCTTGATAATCTCCTTCGTCGTTTTCCTCCTCCCCAGTAGTTGCTTCTTGGTTGTTTTCTGTGTTTGCTTTTATAATGCTACTGTGCTTTTCTAATTTATTTGTGGACTGGTATTGATGCATCATTTTGTTCTCCTATTTGCATCATTCGGTTAATAGAATTTTCTTTACCCTTGTCAATTTATGTCCAAAAAGGGGGAGAACAGTTGATCATGGTTGATGATTTATAGTCTTTTTGGTTAATTTATCATCTTTGATTTTTGATGATCCTTGGTCAAGATTGGTTGTGACAGGATTTACAGGTATTATCAAGATGGAGCTGAAGCTTTTCTTTTAGATAGTTTATGGGTAGATTTTCATGTATTAGATGTTTTGTCCATGAATTGCCAAAGGGGGAGATTGTAAGTTTTTGAGAGTTGGCTACTTCATGTGGATGGACAAAACATGGGAATAATGTAATTTTATTTTTTTTAGATTGGACTGTAACTTGATGAACAAAAATCCGAAGATGAAGAATTTGGAATACTCAATCGGATTTCAGCAGAGGAAGGGAGCAAACATGTGCAGTCCGATCGATCGGAACTCTTGGCCGATCGATCGGACCTGAACACCTCTCAGTTATGTACAGGCGATTGATGTCCGATCGATCGTTCAAAAAAATGCTCTCAATTATTTACAGTCCGATCGATCGGACCCTTTGGCCGATCGATCGGAACTGAAATGCTTTCAGTTATTTACAGACCGATCGATCGGACCCTCAGTCCGATCGATCGGACAGCGGCGAACTGCAGCCTATTTGAGTGGATCTCATCTTGTCTTATCCGCATCCCACTCAAACGAGATCTATCCCATTCGTTTCAGAAAGCCTTTTTAAGGCTTAAACCTCTCAAGAAATGTATCCCTGATAGAACTTAAAAACCCAAAACTATTTCTTGAGAGATGGCCTTCCTCCAGAGAGCTTTTGTGAAAATCATGTGCTGAAGTCTTCATCTCTTCTGGAGATTCAACCTCAACGTATTTGCTGATTCGTCTTGTTTAAGGCGTGGAGATCGAAGTGCTGAAGAAGGTGAACGGCGTGTTCGTCGACTAGATCTACTACAGTCTTAGGTTGTGTTCAACTGTAAAGGGGTAGTGAGTATCTTGTAACCTTCGTTTCTTTTAGTGCTTTGATCTTTTTCGGACCAGGGTAAGGTCCCGTGGTTTTTTCCCTATTCAGGGTTTTCCACGTATAAAATTGAAGTGTCCATCTGGGTGATTATTAGATTGATTAACTTAGATTTCTTCTTCCGCAAACTTATATTGAAATCTGTATTGGGACTTATTTATCATTAGGATTAATTCGTGATCAACCCTTTTGGTATTTCACTCCCTCTAAGCATAACGTTGATACTCATGTGTGCCCGCCTCGTCATAATGATACTCATGATTCGACAGCCCGCCCTGATCATGATGGTATCATGGTAGTGATGGTTATGAGGGGATGCTACCTAATAATTACACAGGTCAGCATATACATCTCCCTTTCTCTCTCTACTTAGATGAGCCATGTAACATAATATTGTGTTAATCATGTTTCCATGATATTGGTACATTGATTAATGGTTGTTACATGTGAAAATTGCAGTGACTGGAGCAGAGAGTACTGATGAAACTAGCTACGGTCCCTGCAGTCGAATTCCAAAACGGTGTTCGATTTTCTGCATGGAGAAGGGCCACTTGGGCGGCATCTGCCTGCCAAAGATAATAATCAAACCCAATCCACTGTGCTGATGCTTCTGATAGTGAAACATTTGGCTTAGCTGACAAACTTATATTTGTTGGCCTTACTACTATTACATAAATAAACAAGCACTGATATGGAGAAGTGGGTCTCTCTTCATAGTGGGATTTCTTTTTTTTTTTTTTTTTTCATGCTTCTAATTTACCATTAAAGTAATATAAAAAGTAGACTTTGGAATGAACTGGTTCAAGTGAATGTTTTGGAGGGCAAGATGTGTGTCTATCCATTTGTGGTTTGGTTTTAATTTTTTTGGTTTCGTTGCTTAGTTGGTTAATGGAACTTCCATTCAAGAGGGTTTTGTTTAATGCTACGTGGGTGTTGAGAAATGCTTCCGACCGAGTTTCTGACCGTCTCACATGTGGAAAGGGTTACTCTTTGGAACAGAGGAAAATTGGTTCAGAATTTTTTTTTTCTACTAAGAGAAGCTTCAATTCTAGACCAAGCTGCAAAACTTTGCACGCAAGGAAACTCAATGTTCTCTCTTCAGCTCCCCTAAATCTCCAGCATTTAACTTCTAAACAAAAAGGATTTTTTTTAGAGAAAATGCACAGGTGAAAACTCACTCCAATCCTGAACATATGTTGGTAAATGCCTAACTAATTAAACTCACTCCAATCAAGAAGGCAGAACTCTGTGGCCTGCTAGAATATTTAGTCCAAAGTCCAACAAACAGGTACATAAATTTTGCAAATGAACAGGGCCAGGACCTCATCTAAAGCAACTAACAAATTCATCACAGCCTGTTCCATTTCTGTTCTATTGACTAACCACAGACAATCCTTTTACAAAACGAAGAAGAGAAAAAAAGGGGCTACCCAATTCATTTTCACCGTAATGTTGTTCATGGAAATCGGTTACAACGATTGGGGTTTTCTTGAGCCTCAAGATGCAGCAACTGTGGCCAAGGGGAAGACTCTGTTCCCCATCTCTTCTTCAGGTTCAAGCTAGCTCACTCACTATGGTTTTGGCTCTTTAAACTTGCAAAAATCTAGCCTCCTCTTCACCACTCAGCATCCTCAATCTGGAAACTCTATCTAGAGGCAGTGACTCAGCAGCTTCCAAACAATTGGCAACAGTTTTTATGTAAGTAGTCTACTCCCTCTGTAAAGCCAGAAATGTAGCTATCGTCAATGAAGCTCAGGCCTCTCTCTGCAGAACTGAGATTCAGTTGCCGGAGAAGATCTCAAAACCTTTCCACAGCAACCAACTTTGGTCTCTCCTCCATTTTTTGGGAATCAATGAGATTCCATTTACCATTTCATAGAAGATCTCTTTTACAGTTTCTTTTTCATTTTAATAATAAAAAAAAAAAACTCAATTATTTATATGAGAAGAGTAATTGAGAGCAGATAATTCAAATTCGAACTACTAAAGTTAAAACCACATCTCTAACAATCAACTGTCTCTCATCTATCTATTTACCCTTTTATTCAAATCCATCCATACTGTCTCTTATCTATTACCCCACCAGATATGACAGCATCAATATTGCTGCGGGCCCAGTGCAATCCCTACTGCTCCACCCAAGGCTAGGCATTCCTCCAAGCAGGGGGGGGGTCAAAATCACTGCAGTGTCCCACATCTCTGCAACCTCCCCCTTTCTGAATGGTTGATGCATAAGCTGCTGCAAAAGGTCCACATATCATCATCAACAGAAATAAAAAGGTCTGGTCCTATAAATTTGGGACAGCTAAACTTTAAAAAGACTCCTACCTAAGCCAAAACAAAAATAAAACAGAGAGCAGAGAAGAACAGGGAGAAGAGGAGTCAGGGATCAATTGGGACAGCTACTGCTCAAACTCCTTGCATTGATGGAATTTGATTCCTATCAGATTCCTTACAGTGAGTCCAGTTTTTACACCAATTAGAATTTGTAAGTTCGTTTTGGATTGACAAATGCAGTGGTGGACTCAGAATTTTTAATTGTGTGAGACGGAAAATAGTCAATTGAAAAGGTCAAAATCAACACCAAATAGCAATGATCTCCACTGATTTAAACACATGAATTTTTTTTTTTTTTGGCAAATTAAGTATAAATAACTTATATCCTATGGTGGGGCAACAACTTTACTATAATGGGGCATGGCCATAGGCCATTTTGGATCAGACCTGCAGCGTTCACGTCCAGGTTCCTATCATGTAGGTCCACCCCTATCTCCAATTTCCATCTATGAGGTAAAAGTAGAAATTAGAAGCGGGCATGTGCCATAGGCCATTTTGGGTTTCCCCAGGTTTGTATCACGTTGGTCCGCACTTGTACAAATAAATGGAAAATGAGGTTTTTAACTCCATACTTATTCTCAGTTTTGGTGCATGGATAATTGAAACGGTGTAATCCAATTACAATTAATGTGGGACAGCAGCTATTCATAGGGGAATGCGTGAATGGCCTTGAATCAAATGCAGGTGGGCCTCGGTTGTTAGGTCTAGGTTCCCTAACATTTCTAGAGGTTCCAATGCTTCTGGTTATATATATTTTTTGATGCTGCTGATCAGGGATGAAACCTGAGGGTGCTTGCGGCTTATCTGAATATGCAAACAAGTTCGGCTGGTTCAAATTTTTGCTCGGATATGGACATAAAAAATTGAAGCCCAGGCACTTAGAATTGGCTGGGGCTTGGTGCTTAGGTACCCAATACATACTATAATCTGTGCTTGGGCTTGGGCTTGGGCTTGCATTTCAAATCTGGATTGAGCTCGGAAATATGGACATGATCCAGATTCCAAATCAGGCTTGGGTCATCACTTGCTATCCGGGCCAGGGTGAGCTATGTCAATACCCAGCTCAGCACACCGAAGTTGCATCTCAGATCTTGCCTGCCTTATGGTAGAGATTAATAAGTCCATATACAGAGAAATCCAAATTCAGCTACTTCTGCCGAAATTGGGCAGGCCTATTTGATTGTGTTGCTCTAAAATCTTGATTTTCTTGCGTTGATACTGAGACCCAGGTGGGCCGCCACCCGATGACCCATCTGATCCGTGGATCCGAAGGACGACCCACGGGCGACACAATAGGTGGTGGACCCGTGCGAGGTGGGCCCTGTTTGGCCCACCATCCAATGTCTACTCAGAGAGAGGGAGAGGACATGTTTTAGGAAGCGTTTGATTATCTAATAGGAGGATTCGGTGAGGGCTTGATTTTCTTACGTTGATACCGGGATTCAGGTGGGCCACCTGATGACCCATCTGATCCGTGGATCCGAAGCAGGACCCCCGGCCGACCTAGTAGGTGGTGGAATTGTGCGAGGTAGGACCTGTTTGGCCCACCATCCAGCGTCTGATCAGAAGAGGTAGAGGACGTGTTTTAGGAAGCATTTTATTATCTAATGGGAGGATTCGGTGAGGGCTTGATTTTCTTGCGTTGATACCGGGACCCAGGTGGGCAACCCGATGACCAATCTGATTCGTGGATCCGAATGAGGACCCACGGGTGACCCAGTAAGTGGTGTTACCGTGCGAGGTGGGCCCTGTTTGGCCCACCATCCAGCGTCTGAACAGAGAGAGGCAGATGACGTGTTTTAAGAAGCATTTTATTATCTATATTTTTCCTCATTGCTTGTGCGCAGAGAGTAGATGGAGGAGGAATGGTTTATCTCTTACTTGATCTAAGATGAAAAACGGATGGTAGAAGCGTTGTTGCTGCAACGAAGATGGAGTTGCAGGCTAACCACTAAGAGTGAGAGTGCTGCTGGAGTGCCTTTCGTCGTTGTTTTGTATTTTCAAAAATCAGAGTCAGTGCCCTCTTCTTCTTTCTTTCTGATGCTCCTCTAGTTCATTAATTATCTTTTCCTGTTCTTTTTTCAATGAATTTCATATTACTATATATAAAAGAAAAGAAAGAAAGAAAGGAAAAAAAAAAAAAAAACAGATCTACCGTCACATTTGATTGGCGGCCTTTGGATGCTAGGCTGTACTCCTTGGAATGCATTTTTACGCTTCGTTCTCAAAAATAATAATAATAATAATAATATTAATATGAGCAACATATCTTCTCTCCATTATCTAGGTCCCGAGTATGTAAACTTTGTAAGATACCATGTACTACAACTCAGGACTTGGGCCTGCCATGTGGGCTATACAAGAACGACGGGATGGGAACATGCACTTATACCATGTAAGATATAATGTACGAACCCAAAAGCTTAACATGATAGGTGGAAGCCCAAATACATAAATGAAGCTCTGTCCAACTCGGGACTTGGGCGATGTGAAATGTCGAACTACCCAACAAACTTTTGATTAATAGGTGATTCTCAAAAAAATTCCATTCGTAGCAGTAATCATGCTCTTTGCTAGATTAATTGTTGAGTTGGTCTTATGCACTTCACTTCAATCATATGCTCATTTCAGGTCTTCCAAACAAGCCATATAGAGCCAAGACCATGCATTTGGTGCAGGAACTAAGGGCCCGTTTCTTTACAAGAATTCGTGGAATTCATGTCTGCTGGAATTTACAGAATTCGAGGTACTAGAATTCTGAAATGCTGCTGAATCCTGATTTATTTCCTGAATTCCCTGTTTCTTTCATACCGGAATTCCTGTCTGAGGATTTCATCCAACCTAAATTCCATAAATTCCCTGTTTCATAACTACTTGAATTTCTAAGTGGATTCCTAAATATTATGCATTATATGTATGCTTATATAAGTATAATATATTCATGAATATAACAACCATTATAAATCTCAACCAATATGAGCTACAGTAACATCCACCATAATGCCATATTTTGTCACTCACCTGTTGGCATTTTATCCCATATTTTATTCTCATTTTTGAAAACCATATCTACTTCCCAAATTTCTGTCCCAGTCACCTAAAAATAAGATTTGTGATTGCTAATCATATTGCTAAAATGAAGTAACCAAATGAGGGAGATGCCTATAAAACATTTTAAATTTCGAAATTTGAAACACTAATTTATCCTAGCTACAGATTTGAATATGGTGACCAACATCCACCGTTTTCATCCTCTCTCTCTCTCTCTCTCTCTCTCTCTCTCTCTCTCTCGTTTCTTGCATCATCTTCTGTTCGTTTTTTCTTGCTATAATAGAAATCATCACAAAACGACATGGATCTAAATAAGTCATAACAAGATGGAAAAAAAATAAAAAAATAAATCAGGTGGGGAAGAGGAGTTCAGAGGAAGAAGATTACCGGATCTGATTTTTGTGTAGTCACATAGAAGGGAAGATGACAATAGACCGTTGGGAGAACCGGAGTTCTATCGGAATGCCTAGAGTTGCAAACGAAGTTTCCCGGAATGGCTGGATTTCTAAATGCTAGAGTAAAGGCTAGCATTTAGGAATTCCACCTTTTTGGAATTTTAAAATGCCACTTACCTCAAATGCTGGGAATTCTCATAAATGAACATGGAATTTCTGACTGGAATTCAGGAATTCCCAGACAGCCTGAATTCCAGTCAGAAATTCTTCTAAAGAAACAGGCCCTAAAAGATCTGGGTGAAACCGATTAAATTGATTCAAAGTTCTTCATTCACCAGTCAGCACTACAATAGTACTATCATTAAGCATGGGGTACTGAGAACCAAATCCAACTGCCCAAGCAAAACTACATTGAAATAGGGAGTGCTCAGTCTTTCCTCGAAGTATAGTTTCTACTGCTTCTGCTCCTGGTTTGGTTTTGTATGTGATGTGTTTTCTCTTTTATTTAAAAAATTTATCTGGACGTTCTTTTCTCAATGAGTTTCTTGTTACTGGTGAAAAAGGAGATTTACAGTCACATTTGATTTGTGGCTGATGGATGTTACGCTACCCCTACCCTCCTCTTTACTCTGATCTCTGTCTACTTTTTTATTTATTTATTTATTTAACACTCAATTTAACTTATTTTACTCGACCATACAAACAGACAGGTGAATACATTTCTTTAGTTCTTGGACGGGCCACAACCTCATGTCTAATTATCCGGTCATCTTCCAATTATTAAACTGGTTCAACATGTTTCATACAAAGGAACATAATTTTTCGCAATCAGAGTGGACCATGGCAAAAATTAAATGGTTGGACCAGCACTGATCTATTAGTCCCAATAATGAAATGACGTGTTTTGAGGGAAAACGACCGAGGCTGCTATTTTTGCATGAAGGGTGAGCACCATATTGATGCGATGAGGTCTTACCATTTGTGTACATGCTGTGGAAAACTAATTCCTGAAAAAAGAAGTTCCGAACCCCTATAAAATGTATTTTTCAAGGAATTACAAAAAATTCAGCCCATTTTCGTGTTTTTCCATAATAAAATATGGCTGTACCAAATATGAATTTTTAAGAAAAGCCATGCAATTCCATGATCCTCACTTTTAACTGTCTTGATGGCAACCTTGAGGTATCTATGGGCTTGGTTTCCAATGCATCATTCATGGACATGGGCCTCTGTTAGAGTTTCCTCCCATCAACCATAGCCAACCCCATGTGAAGTGGCCCCACCCAATAGTCATTTTATTAATTATTATTAATATACACACCGGCAAGGTTGGTAGTTTGCTTTAAGTATTTTCACTACAATTTAGGACCCACGAAATTTATTTCAGTACTTATTCACCTTTTCAACACATGCGGTGGGAAAATCGGTTTTACATATATAAATATTAAGATGTATATAGATTTATCTTTGGATCCTGTTTACAAAATTTTTAAAATCTATAAAGATTTAAGATATGAAACTATATAACTTTATGTTTATAATTATAAATATGAATATATTTGAACCATTCGGATCATGAATTGGGAACTCACAAAACCGCGGAAAACTAGGTCTGTAGGCTGGTCAGTCTGGTTCTGGACCATGCACGATGATAAGACCATTACATCTACTTGCATGTCCCATGCATTTGGTTAGCAACAGTCAAGATCAATTCAACAGCCCGGTGCTACAGGAAGCAAGTCGGAGACCTGTACACATTATACCTCTCAGATTTTCTCAAATAAAAATGCTTCAAATATATTAGATGAGAAAGTGATGATTTAGAAAGGAAAGTTTCCCTAGGTTTTAACTGAAAAGAGCCCTGCTACATGGCCTGATGCCAGGCCCGATAAGTGGCCTGACACCAGGCCTGTAGCCATTGGATCTCATTGAAATGAGATCCAATGGCTACAGGCCTGGTGTCAGACAACTTATCAGGCCTGGCATCAGGCCAAGTAGACTTTTTGAACTGAAAATGAATGATCATATTAAATGATGGGGCACACAACGTTGCTACACAATAATGATGGGCCTTTAACATGTGTAGGCTATTTGTGGTCATATCAAAGCCATGTGCAAGTTGTTCAAACCATGCCGCCGAGTTCATGGCCAAGAAAGCCACATCAACTGGATTAGGTTTTTTTTTTTTTTTTTTTTTTTTTTGCGCCAAGCAAGAAAACACAATGAAAAATCCAGCACAAAGAAGCGCAAAACAAAAACAGAGAAAAAGAGAAAATTACATCCTACAAAATAAACAGCCCAGGGGAGAATCCACCACGCCGTCGGAGATGTACGTTTACGTATGTTTTAGGGCTTGGAAAGTTCTGTGGATCTCTTCGCCTCTTGTCTTTCACCCTAAGACTCTCTCATTTTATATAGACAAGTCTTAATGAGTCACACCTAAGAAAGACTTTCAAGAAAATCACATCTACCGACGATATTAAAAGTCTTAATCGTGGGATTATATTCTCTAATGACATGTGCCCTCCTTGCTATGCCATGTCTAGATGAGCATAGGTGACCACACCATGTGGGCACCCTTAATGCGGGCTAAGTTAGATCTTTCACCCTCCCGCATGCCTCTCTAACATTACAAAAGTGAATTGATTGTTGATTGTTCATTGGGAGGTCAGTACAAACATGCCCAAAGTAGAAAGATGAAGAATGGCAAAAACCTGCATACCTTCAAATTGAGAATCTCAGCCACTTCAAATAACATATTCTTATAGTGCATGCAGGTATATCAAAACCAGGGCCGGTCATGACTTTTTAAAGGTCTAGTGTGAATCACTAAAATAGGCCATTTATTTATTTTTATAATTTTTTAATATATGCACATATATATAACATGTTTTCATATATTTAGCCCAAAAATAATAATTTCATTAAAAATCAAATAATATCATATGATAAATACATTTAATACATAAATAAATAAATTTCTCATACCAGCATCTCGGTAAGAGTACCAGATCGTCGGCCAAATAATTTCTCATACCAGCATCACCATCTACAAGATAAGGTGAAAAACAAAATCACAATTAAAAAAGTATTATTGAAATGATTTTCTTCTTGCATTTTGAGAAGCAAAATCCTCAATCATGCTTTCAAATTCAAGATTTTCTAATCATGAAAAAATTACCTTCAATTGATTTCTACAACGACTAATTTTGCACTGAAAAAAGCCATACTTTGAAATTTGGAATCTCCCCAATCTACCAAGACAGTGATGATATATATGACTGTTATGAAGATTGAAGAAGATCTATAGGCTATGGGCCCATGTGCTGATGTCTACAAATCTGATGCAAGTGGATTTTTTTGTAAGCTGTTGTTGACTGTTGTTTTGGATTTGGGCCTAACTCAAACTTAGGCGAGTTGCAGATGGGTCCACCTAACCTGTATTGACTTGTTGCCAAAGGAAATGGCTTGTCAGCGGAATGGATCACTCGATCAGGTCCAACCCGACCCGAACTCTACCTGAACTAAGAAGACTGGGCTGCCTCGGTCTTCGTATTGGAGGAAAAATAAAAGAAGCACTGAAGTGTACAGAACAGAGAGATGTGGCGTGGCGGGTGGGTGGGTGGAGGCATGGAGCAACAGTAGCAATCAACCAGTGGTGCTGGCCTACTGGGTGCTTCTTCTTCTTGTTTTTTTTTTTTTTTTAATTTTTGGGCTTGCTGTTTGGTTGAGATGGGGTATTGGGATTTAAAGGAGTTTTATTGATGAAGGGCTGATGGGTTTGACAGTTTGACTGCTGGGTAGCCTGGGTGCTTAGTCCGAAGTGGTGATGGACTGATGGTGCTTGACTGCTACTGTAGCAATCAACTAGTGGTGTTGGCCTGCTGAGTGCTTCTTCTTCTTCCTCTTTTTTTTTTTTTTTTTTTTTTGCCTTGCTGTTTGGTTGAGATGGGGTTCAAAGGAGTTCGATTGATGAAGGGTTGAGGGGTTTGACTGCTTGGTAGCCTGGGTGCTTCGTCTGAAGTGGTGATGGACTGATGGTGCTTGACTGCTAGGCGCTAGCACGAAGATGATGGGCCAGCCGGTTCTGGCGATGGCGGTGCAGCCGATTTGGACCTAACCGGTTATGGCGGTCAAGTTCTCTGCTGCTTTTTCTTCTTCTTTTTTTTTTTTTTGGCTCACTGTTTGGTTGAGATGGGGTTCAAAGGAGTTCGATTGATGAAGGGTTAAGGGGTTTCAGAAAGATGTTGGTGGATTTGGAGGAGTGGAAACGTTTTCTTCTTGAAGGGAGGAAGCGTTTTTGGGCCCCCAGAAAAATGGGGGCCTGGGGCGGGCGCACTTACTGCCTTGCTTCAGGGCCGGACCTGATCAAAACTATTATTACTCTAATGAAAGTTTGTTCTACCATTGATCAAACATGATTTTACCGGAAAAAACATATTATGTGACCACTATATCAAAAAGGTAGTTTTAAGTGCCCTTACACCAAACCAGTCACATTGCCCAAAAAACCATTTTTTTTAACATTCTTTTCTAGGGTTGATAGAAACCTTCATTTGCAATGTTAAGGGTCGATTAAAATCCTGCGGTCAAGTCTAACAACCTTCACAAAACCCCATTTGCTAACATATCTTAAGGCCACCTCCAAAACCCACATGGAACTTTTTAGCCCCCCAAAACTCACATGAAAATCTTGGGTCACATAATCCAACCCATGTCCCCGTGCCCGCCCCCCTCCAAAACAAGATTTTGAGTCTACCACTAGTGGGGTTTGAAGCATTTTCACCTGCACACGATGCGCATATGCACCATGAGTCAGGACCATCCAAGATGAACTTCTAATGTGTGCCCACATATTGGATGTTCCAGATGCAGGGTGCTCTTGTATGCATTGTGGGCAAGTGAATAAATTTCAACGGGGGCCCATTGTTTATCTTAAATTTTAAGATCTATTACTAGGGCTGAAATCTCAAGCTATGATCTATTACAACCACATCGTGTATCAAATCTGAATAGGCCCCTATTGAAATAAGATACACAAAAATAATGAGAAAGGCGATACGGTTTGAGATTTGATACACATGGACTGCTAGAAATATGACTCCTACCAATATAAATATAAGAGGCAGATTTGAAAATGGGGAGATTTTTAAATTAGGCCTAAAGTTTTTGCCTTATTCCAAACAAGGACAGAAGTTTCAAACCTTTTTTTAAAATAGTCCCTAAGTTTTTTAGGAACTTCTCAATTAAGGACATTATTCCATTTAAAGTTGTTTCCGGCAAATTTTTCCCTTGATTTTCTAAAAATACGCAAAACACCCTTCGTTGAAGTAAAACTCTCATTCATGACTTCCCCTATATTTTTCTCATTTCATTCATCGGTGTCATCTCAATGATCAAGGACAGCCAACAACCCTATGACAATTGATTGCACTTAGTCGCTGCTGAAACCATATCATGGCTTTTAATGAAAGGTAATTTGGGTATTAAAAAAAAAACTAGGGAAGAAATAGCCAGAAAATACCTTTAAGTCGCCAAACGTCCTTAATTGAAAATTTACTAAAAAACTTAGGGATAATTTTGAAAATCTTTTAAACTTATGTATTTTTTTGAAATAAGGAAAAAACTTAAGGAATTATTTGAAATATTCCCTTGAAAATATAATAGGCTATAAATGACACTTTAAAGCCCCATGAAAATCTTTGTTGTATATTTTAAATAGAGAGTTATTATGAGGACTTATATTTTGGTGAGAAAAAAAAGGGATGGCAGTTGACATGTTTTTTTTGAAATTTCAAAAGATGTCAGCTGCTATTTTGGGGCCTTTTTTTTCTTATTTTTTTGGGCCTAAAGCAATTGCTTTGTTGGCCTTATGATAGAACCAGCCCTGTTATACCTTCTATTATAAAAGTTTGGTTTTCATTTAATCACATGAATATGTTTGAACGGTAGTTTGACTCATACTTCAAACTTGGCAATTACAGTTTTTCTTCCTTGTTCTAACTTGTGGGAGTCAAAACAAGGGTCTTACCACTCCAGTTGATTGAGAACCCCACATCCCACCTAATTAGGTCTTTTTTCTTTATTGAAGTATTAAGAGTTTCTATCTAATAAAATTTAAAAGGGATTTTTACCGGAAAATACACTTTATGTGGTCAGTACACCAAACAGTGAACAATAGGCAAACATGCACCTAACAGGGAATCTGCACAGGATTATTAACTTTTTTTTCCTTTTTTTTTTTGTGGTCGAATTCGATCTTCAGTTTAAGCGTTGAAGGTCGAATTCGATGCTGAGATAGAAGTGACCTTAATACATTTCAGTTCTTTGCATCGAATTCGACCTTGTAGAACACCCGAAGGTCGCATTCGACCTTGTACATGAGTTTTTCTGACTTTATGATGGTCAAATAGAGTGTTGTCTCTATGAGAAAAAGGTTGAGGTTAATTTCAAACCCATCATCTTCTCGCACCTTCAGATGATGAAACGTGTTCGTTTTTAGTAGTCGACTTGTCAACTAGCAAGTGTTTCTTTTCCGTTTTCCATCAGGAGATTGAAATGGAGACTAGAGGTATTGCTATCAATCCACGTTGGATCTTGCAGGAGGCGCAACTAAATGAAGGATGAGTTGGTTTTGTATATTAATTACTTGTTATGACTCTACAAATGATGAAGTGTGTTTGTGAAGAAGCCATGTGCGTTTTCTCTTCCGCGACACTTGAATTTTGAGAGGGGGGGGGGGGGGGGGAATGTGAAAAGTCCGGATCTTCATTGGCAAAGAAAATAATTCAGAATATTATGCCTCACTGCACCAAACATTAACGAAGAATGGCACTAGATTTTCAGGTGGCATTCTGATCCTTTTCCGCGGCAAGTTCGTCTGCACAAACGCACCCTTATAGTCTGATTGGAGGATTTATTTGTCATATTTTTGTATTTATGAAAATGTGAATCAAATATATAAAAATTACAAGTGAACTGTTCAGATTATATAAAATATTGAAAATGCTACATCCCGTCAATTCCCGATATTAGAGAACCTAGACTCATGTCCCATCCAAAATTCTAAACACTTAAAATTTTTAGATCTAGTCCAAATTTCCTTTTTCCCCCTTATGTTGTGGGTACCCAGCCAAGGGGGCTGGGACCAATGAAAGACCCCAACTAGCTTGCTCCTGCAAGAAGAGAAGCCCCAGTAGAGGATGGTCAACTGATCACACAAACTTTTTTTTTATGGATGGTCAAATGGACAATGGTTGGGACACAGATGATATCAAGTGATATGAATCTCAAAGTATGCCCCCACTAATAAAGCTGTTGGTCTTAACCTTTCATCCAAAGAAAAAAGGTAGTTAGTCCCAACAAAAAAGGAGGCGTTGTTGTTCAAGTTTTACCCACAGGAGATTAGAAACAAGGATCCATGGGTGCAGCGGCCATCATTCTCACAAACCTCTTCATGGAAGGCCTCAGAGATGGGTCCTCTTGCACACACCATATGGCCACCATCACCATCCTCTCGAGCACCTTTCTATCTTGCAGTGCCTCTTTGTCGTCTCCCACCAGCAAATCCAGCCTCCCTTCTCTTAAGCATTTATATGCCCAGTCCTTCAAGATAACTTCTTCCTCATGCCCCGTCTTTATTTCATGTACAAGGTCAAATGCGACCTTCGGGTGTTTCTTACAAGGTCGAATTCAGCGCAGAGAACTAAAATATATTAAGGTCACTTCTATCTCAGCGTTGAATTCGACCTTCAGTGCTTAAACAGAAGGTCGAATTCGACCACAAAAAAAAATGGTAAATAAAGTTATGAATCATGTACGGATTCCTTGTTAGGTGCATGTTTGCCTAATGTTCACTGTTCGGTGTACTGATCACATAAAGTGTATTTCCTGGTAAAAAACCCAATTTAAAAATTCTCCAAAAGATATTCCTAGATCCTTGTCCCCACTTGAGCATCTAGAAATTCAAAAGGTCTCAGAATTACAAGTGTTACTTTTGACTTTTCAAGGTGGGGCTAGATTCAATATACTAGCAAAAGAACACAGCATCAAGAAATCCCATGGGAACAAAATCGCAAAACCATCTTTGAATCCCAACAGCACAAGTTTCACTTAGGAATTCCGGCAGGAAAACAAGCCTTTAGCATCCATGGATCAAATCTCGATGCCCCACGGACCAGGTGTTATGTCTTTGGGGACAAAGTTTCTTACTTAAGGAGTGGATATTATTTCCTAGCCGTGGGTCCTCTTACTAGTTTGGCACTTTACTAACATAGTAAAAGTCAAGTAAAGCCTCCATTTTTTCAGACAAGATGTCACATCAAAAGCATTTTATTTCAAAACTCCCTCTATCTTTTTAAAAAAAAAAGTCAAAAAGCAACAACCGTTATCCAAAAAAAAAAAAAAAAAAAACTTCAACTTTTCCATACAAAAAGTTAAAAAGCTTTCATAACAAACAACTAAAAATAGAATACCATCATAACCCACTTATATTTTATTATTTCTTCAAAATCAACTTTACTTCACTTGACTCTATTAGTAGAGTTGCCAATTAAGGGGGTGTTTTGGGGCTTAACTAATGGAGTCAAGTGAAGTAAAGATTAGTTTGAAAATAGAAAAAAATATAAGTGGGTTATGAAGATATTTTGCTTTTAATTGTTTGTTATGGGTTTTTATTTAATTTTTTTATAGAAATGTGCAGTTTTTTTTTAGTGGAGAAAGAAGGTTATTTTTTTTTTACTTTTCTTGAAAAGTATAATGAGAAATTTAAATTAAAGTACTTTTGATTTGATATTCTTTTTTATATAAATGGAGTCTTTACTTTACTTGAGTCTATTAGTAGAGTCATCCGCAAGTGAACATCACGTGAACAACTAGAAAATGAAAATAGTCCTGTCAGTTATTGTACTAAGAGCATCTTCAAGAAATACTTTAAATTTGGATATGTTTTTTAAAAAATGAAAGCTGGTGTGGCATATGTAATTTCTTATATGTAACGTGGTAACTCCATGAGAGATGTCAAATACAAAAGCAATTGGGCCCATAATTATTATTTTATTCAAAAGAAAGATTTACATCCAAAAATTCAAATACAAGTGGATCCTTTCACTATTCAAAAGAAAATATTGACGTATATTTTATGGTATGTCAAATTTAATATATCATCATATACTTCAAATACCATAAAGGATATAAAGTAGGGGTTTTGACCATACAGGGTATAAAATATCCTGTATTTCTTGAAATGGTGTTGACAAAAAGTATATCCCAAATATGGGTATCGTACAAAGAGCCTCTTTTTTTTTCCACTTTTACCCTTTTTGTGCGATATCGCAAATATTTGCGATATCGCATAAACTGAAGAGTCATTATATAGCTGCTCGTTTTCCCTCCCTTTTTTCCCTCCGTTTGCAGTAAAAAGTAAGCCGTCTTTCCTCATTGTTTTTTCATATCTTTTGTTCATCTAATACAATCAAATAAAAAAATTAAGAATAAATTTCAAAGTATCTCCATGACCATAAGTTTTTGGTGTCTCAATGCCCAATCATTTTTAACATAACATCTGACAGAGTATATGGAAAACTCCAAACATGTCCAAATATTGTGTAAAAAGAATCATTTGAATGCCTTTGGAGAAATGAAAGAGCGATTGCTACAGCAAATACATTTTTAGGACGTTTCATATCTTTTGTTTCATCTAATATAATCAAACAAAAAAATTAAGAATAAATTCCAAAGTATCTCCATGACCATAAGTTTTTGGTGTGTCAATGCCCAACCATTTTTAACATAACATTTGACAGAGTATACAAAAAATTCCAAACATGTCCAAATATTATGTAAGAAGAATCATCTAAATGCCTTTGGAGAAATGAAAGAGCGATTGCTTCATCCTTTTGAAAACCTCTTATAAAGATGAAGACGGCCACAGGAAAATAATGAGGGAAAATGACTTACTTTTTGCTGCAGACGGAGGAAAAAAAGGGAGGGAAAACGAGCAGCTTATATAATAACTCTTCAGTTTATGCGATATTGCAAATATTTGCGATATCGCACAAAAAGGGTAAAAGTGGAAAAAAAAAGAGGCTCTCAGAATGATACCCATATTTGGGATATATTTTTGGTCAACACCATTTCAAGGAATACAGTGTATTTTATACCCTGTACGGTCAAAACCCCTATAAAGTATCGGTTGGAGATAATTTCATACGTCAAGGAGAGTTGTTGGAGGTTAATTTACATTGCCATTTGAAATGTATATTGGAGTTGCTCAAAATGCCCTTTATAAATTATTCTTCCTGTAGATTTTAGTTGCTTCAGTTCGATGAGATATACTTGCTGAGTCGCTGTAAAAAAGTACACGAATGGGAGAGTCTTGGAGACTGTACAACGGATGGGATCCTGAGTCCCGACTGAGTTTCCCCAATACATTATGTTTCCTCGGGGGACGACATGCCATGGCCCATGGTATCTGAACTAGTAAAAAGAGATTCGTACATCTCACCCGAACTGAGATTCATAGACTTTGATCCTAACAGTGAATATCACTAGGATGTCTATCGCCTGCTCTACAAATCCACTTCACAGGTGAAAGGCAAATTAAATATGAATCCTTATCAAGCACATTACTTGGGCCACGTGGGAACAGGACAGTCATGGTCCAAGCTATTAATTGGTCCATGCTATTAACGTTTCACACATCCCAGTTGCAATTACTACCTTCTTTTTTTATCCAAGCAAAAAAAAATTACTACTTTTTATCCAAATGGAAAAAACAAAAAATCCAAGTCGGATACTTCCATTCTGCTATTATAAATCCCTCTCCTTCACATATACTTCCATTGCATGAAAAATACCTCTCTCTGTCTCTCTCTCTCTATGGAGCTCTTTCTTCTTACCTTAGCCCTTCTCTTTTCTTCTCTCCTTATCAAAAAGATTTACGATCAAAGGAGAAACCAGAACTGCTACATTCTCGACTATACATGCTTCAGGCCATCCGACGACTGCGAGCTCAACACCGATCTCTGCGGCGACATTGTCAAGGGAAATAAGAACCTGGGCATTGATGACTACAAGTTTCTCCTCAAGATAATCATCAGCTCCGGCATTGGCGAGCGCAGCTACATCCCCAGAAACATCATCTCCGGGAAAGGATTGGAAGAGGAGCACTCCTCATCTCTCCCTGACGCAATCTCAGAGATGGAGGAGTACTTCTACTCCACACTCGACGAGCTCTTCTCAAGATCCCGTATTTCCCCCTCCCAGATCGACGTCCTGGTCGTCAACGTCTCCATGTTCTCTCCATCTCCTTCTCTCAGCGCCAGGATCGTGAACCGCTACAAGATGAGAGAAGACATCAAGGTCTACAATCTCTCCGGAATGGGTTGCGGCGCCAGCCTCATATCGGTCGATGTCGTCCAAAACATCTTCAAACGGCACAAAAAGATGTTGGGTGTGGTTGTAGCGTCCGAATCTATGGGGCCCAACTGGTATTCAGGCAATGAAAAGACTATGCTAGTGTCCAACTGCCTTTTTCGTTCGGGAAGTTGTTCTATTCTATTGACCAACAATCCAGAGCTCAAGCACCGAGCCAAGTTTCGCCTCAAGTGCATGGTCCGAACCCATCTGGGTTCGAACGATGAGGCTTATCAGTGCGCCATGCAGAGAGAGGACGACATGGGTCGCGGGGGCTTTCATGTCGGCAAGAATCTCCCAAAGGCCGCATCACTGGCAATGTACGAGAACTTTAAAGTGCTGGCACCCAAGGTCCTGCCCATCAAAGAACTGGTTCGGTACCTGATCTCCACCTTGGTGCAGAAAAATGATAATAAGGGTGCACCAAGTGCAAGCGGGTCCATGCAGGTGAATTTCCGGGCTGGGATTGACCATTTCTGCCTCCATCCAGGTGGGGCAGCGGTTGTGAATGGGGTGGGGAAGAGTCTAGGGCTGAGTGAGCATGATCTGGAGCCAGCTAGGATGACACTTCATCGGTTCGGGAACACGTCAGCAAGTGGCCTGTGGTATGTGTTGGGGTACATGGAGGCCAAGAGGAGGCTGAGGAAGAGGGACCGGGTCATGATGGTCGGGTTTGGGTCTGGTTTCATGTGCGATAGTTGTGTGTGGGAGGTGGTGGGGGATTTGCAGGACAGGAACGTTTGGAAGGATTGTATTGATGAATACCCTCCTCAGACTCTTGTGAATCCTTACCTAGAGAAGTATGGGTATATGAATGAGCAATGATGGACGCAGGGTTAACTAGTTGCACTTTGATCATGATTATGATGATGATCTTGATGTTGGTGTTGTGGCTCAATTATATATTATCGTGTGCCTGTGTGATCCTTGTGATCCTCTTATATATGTTCTTAATTTGGTATGATCTGAGCAAAATCTATGTATGTTCACTGTTCTAAGTAGCATTAGCAACCGTCTAATGCACTGGTTAAATCTCATGCCACCATGTTGTTGTTCAATTTAAAGCATGTGTTTTGTTGTTGTTTCCGGATCCTCTTCTTGCTAAATTCTTAGCAGCTCAAAAAAAAAAAAAAAATGTTTGCTTCTTGTTTTATTGTCGGTTGGTGGTGTTAGGAAGGTATTTGTGAATCACTCCACGACACGGTGTATACGAGGGATTCTTGAAATTCTATTAGAGATGGTCTTTATAAAGCTAATAATTAAAAGGTTTGATTTTGGTGTCCGTCAACTTGATGTGAAACGTGGGATTTGGTATTAAATTGTACCATTCCATTATCTTAATAATATTTTAAGATGATATATTGAAGAAATGCAATTTCCGGATATCTTTGTTTTACTGATACAATATGATTTGTTTGACTTAAGTGTTTTTTTATTTCTCTTACTTGTGGTTTTTTTTTTTTTCGGTCAAACTATTTTTCATCTTAAGAATGTAGTATTACTCCTAGTCCTTGTGCATACTAGATATGATTTTACGTAGAACTCTGGCATTTCTCACAAGATATTTGCTTATAATTTGTAAAATGTATTTTAGTGAAAAAAAATGGAAAGGGTTTTGTAGATGAGTTCAACGCAACATTATAAATTATTTTTACAGTATTACTGAATTGTTATTGTCGGTGCTCATGCAATATGACACATTTAGGATTTTAGGGAGGTCACTTTATTTAATTACAAGGGTCCTGTACTTATTTTTTCTTATAGAAATTTATTTAATTATATTAGCTATTATGTATAGTAAAAGTTTATTTTAATGTCGTAACCAAATAATTTCAACTTCTTTTGCTATTATAAAGTAAGTGAAATAATCTATCTATAATAATTAATAACCAAACAATGTTTTTCTTCTTTAAAAGACTTTTGAAGAAGTGTCTTCTAAAAAGTTATCATTGAAAAGCACCGTCGACTTTCAAAGTCTCTTACATTTTTCAGAACATTCAAAACTAAATCATCAGTATCTCATGCCTTCATTAAAACCTTTATCATGTGCCCTGCTTTGGTACCTTTTGCACCCCATCATAGAAAAAAGGGATTCTTACAAACAAACAAATTAATCTCTTTTTTGCTCGAGATCCACGAGATAAATACAAAAGTCTCCAAAATATCAGTAGAGTCCCTTGACTCTCCCAAAAGATTTCTTATGATCTTTCCAAATTACATAATATCTTGAGCCGCGAAATAATGGGTTTTCCCAAGACAATCAACAAGAAATTTTTTTATATATATATCCATATATTGAGTTCTCATAAACGAGACATATAATTGGTAATCATTCAATAAAAACTAGAAACATGTAAAAAATTTCCTTAAGTTCTGAAGAATACCCAGGATATCATGGGGATATGTCAGTATTTTGAAATTATAAAAATTGAAATGCCCAAGGCAAATCCATTGTTTTCTTGCACTAGATATTGAGTTTTAAGAGAAATAGTACATACTTAGTAGTCATTCATTAAGAGCTAAAAATTTAAGAAAAAACCTAAATCGATGCAAAAGCTGTGTGGTATTGTGGGATTTATCAGTTTTTTGGGACTATTTAAGTTGAAATCTCATGATATTGTGAATAATTAAATTATGGGATTTGGGCAAATTCATCAAAAAAAGATTTTGAGGAGAGTCAGGTGATTATGTTGACATTTTTGGAACTATTTTCATTATCACATGGAACCAAATATAAGCAGGATTAATCTGTAAAAGCCCCCTAGAAAATAACTCAACCAAAAGCAACCTCTCCATGAAATACTTTAAATGCAACATCTGAAAAAATATGAGTAACCTCTTTCCTCTCCTTTATCCGGATGACACAATAAAATTTTAATTAATAGGTGATTCTACAAAGTTTCATTAGTAGATTAATAGCTTCAAATGGGCATATATGCTGCTTCTTTTTTTTATTTTTGCTATCTAGTCAAGGTAGCCCACACAACTGGGAAGGAGGCCCATGAAAAAGTGAAAAAGTACCCCCACTCAAGTGGGCTTATGCACGCATTTCTTTGATCATATACTCATTTTGGGTCTTCCAAATAATCCAACATAAAGCCAAGACTATGGATTTGGATAAAGTGACTAAAAGATATGGGTGAAGTAGTTGATTTGATTTAAAAGTTATTAATCCACCAATGAACACAATCCTATGACAACATACGGCTCCTTAGTTGGTTGTCAACCATCATGAATGTCGCCTAGCTATCTAGGCATCAATCCATGTGTATGACATTTTTCCTGTATTTGTGGGCTTATAAAAACATAATGCTATCATTACTCATAGAGTGGGATGCTATCCCATGCTTGAAAGAAATAAGACTATCCGAGCAATACTACAATGGAATACTGGGTGCTCAACTGTTTCCACGTTTTCTACCAAAAAAAAAAAAAAAAAAAGGCCAGTTTCCAGCTTAGTATCGATCCCATTAGGGCTGGCTATAGGGATGCTGTGCATTATTGAATTGAGTACAGATATCCTCGAAATCGCTTTCATTCAACAGTTCCATCCTAACAAAAACATGCAGTGAAGAAAAGGGAGTTTACTTAAATTCTTCAAGTTAATTGTCGGTTCTTCTTTCTTTCTTTTAAATCTTCCTTTCATTGCAGTTTTGAATTGGGTCCTAGCCAGTCCCAGAGAATCCAGTTTCCCAGAATAAAAAAAAAAAAGAAAGAAAGAAAGAAAGAAAAAAGATAAATTGATCGCCTGTTTTGACCTTTCAAGTAGTTTCAATTCATTTTGGCCACAATTTAATTTGGACAAGATGATCAGGGCCAATATTTTTATTCGCTGAGGACCATTTGCTTCATTCCTACTCAAAATTTATCATTTCCTTGGAGATGAGCTTCTATAAAATGAGGTTCAAAGTGAGAATCTGAATTCTTACTTAGGAGGGTTGATCAGAGTTCTCTCACACATAGAAGCATCAGTTAGAAAATTAAAGGATCCGTACTCTTATCAGTAAAGGCAAGTGGGTCGTGGTATTAAATTCCGGACGCAATCGGCTCCAGTAGTCTCAGAGCCTCCCTCTCCCAAGTCCCAACAATAGTCCAGTTGAGTAGTCTATTCAGTATTCACTCTCGCTCCATGCTTTAAAAGAAGTGAAGAAAAGACCAGGTAGATTTGGCATTTTGCCCTGCATAGTCAGATTCCACATGTCATTACTAATAAGAGTCATCATGACTGCAAGTTGTCCAGCTGAACCCGAACTCACATCTACAAGAGCCCTGGCATCAGGCCAAGGAGACTTTTTGTTTAAGAAATTTGCAAACACATATCCGACTTGGGCGTTTTGAGTAGGGCTGTGTAACCCCCGTCAGCTCGTCCGCTTCACTCTGTCCCGTTATAAATGGATATAGGTCAAAATCGTTTTTAGGCAGCAGCGGACAGTATCAATCCGTATTAATGAGCGGGCGGTTATGGTTTGACATTTGAGTAGGCGGTTTCAAACCGCCCCGCCCGCTCATTATTAAAAAAAAAAACTTCAAATTATATATCGATCTTTACAAACTTGAAGTTTAGATTTTGAATTTCTTTTAGCATTTGTACATTGAATTTTAAAATTTGGAGGTTTATTTATTGAAATTTAGACATTGAATTTTCAAATTTAGATGTTTCTTTATTAGATTTTTGACTTTTGGACGTTAGATTATATAAGTGATTGTATTGGTGATGCCTTTGGACTTTAATTTTATATTGATATACTTAGTTGAAAATTTTATTTATTACTGATTATTGACTTTTATTAAAAATCATGTTTAATTTTTATTCTTTATGTTAAGTACTTTGAAACTTTAATTACATTCTATTAAAAATAAAAAATAAAAAATAAAAAATAAAAAATAAAAAAGAGAGATAGGTACAAATACCAAACCGCCCAACATGCCGCCCAAATCGCCCGCTAAAACAACCGCCCAAACTGCCTATACTTTGGGCAGTTACAGTTTCTACTTTTTACAGACCGCCATAAAACAAAAACCGCCTAAACCACCTAATAACCGCCCAAGCCGCCCGCCATGCACCCCAATTTTGAGGAGAGTTCGGATCCCTATTTCGTCCAAACAGGATAAACAGATCCGGATTCTTTTGAGTAAGGGTCTTTTTCCTCCTAAAAATCAATGATGCACACACGTACCTTAAACATAGGAAAAGGTCAACATATATACAGTCCATATCCAACTCATCTCCATTAGATAAAGAGGGAGAAATAGAAAGAAGATGACATTGGAAAGAGAAATAGAAAGAAAATGGGAAGAGGTCAACATATATGTATTGTCCATATCCAAACTCATCTCCATTAGATAATGAGGGAGAAAGAGAGAGAAAAGAGGATGACACATGCATGATAAGGCTTGACCGGCCCTGGCTGGAATCAAATCTCTTGATTTATTTTATTCTATTATTTGTAAAAGTGTGGAAAAACTATATAAATAAAATTCAATACAGCAGGTACTTGTCCTCCAGAAAAATATTGCTGAGGTGAACCATTTTCATGGTTTTTCAAAGGAAAATTCGTACTTTATCATTTTCATCAGAATTAAGGAATTTTTCAATTACTGCTAATTACTTCTTCTTATGAATGAGATGTGATGAGACATGTATTGAGCATGAGCTTCTTCTTCCTCTCAACTTGAGAGTCTCAAGCAGTCAGCCTGAGCTTCTTCATTTCATCTCATATCAAGCACAAAGGACTCTCAAGCACCTCATCTCGTCTTCAAAGAGGTAAAGCTTTTACCATGTATTTCTTTATTTTTCTCAAAAAGAAATTTTGGGCTTTTATGATTTTGATGTGATATTGATAAATATATGCTACATTCATATGTGTATAAATAGGCTATATCTTTTACTAAATCATTCATTTCTTTCTTTTCTTCAAAAATAAATTTGGGTCTTTCTTTTCTTTCCCTAAACCCTAGAGATTGCAATAAAATATATTATTCTTTATTTATATCATTTTTTTCATATGATTTGTTTTTGTTTTTAATTTTCTTTAGAATAAACCTCTTTCTTTGCTTTTAGTTTAATGAATGGAGTTTAATTGTAACTTTTTTGTTATGTGAAGTATAGATATTGGCTCCAAAAGAACGTGAAATAGATATTGGTTGTGATCCAGTGAGAACTGTTCTCACGGAGTCCCGTGAGAACTTTTTTGTGGGGCTCATTTGGGAGCCCCATTTTAGAATGAGACCGGTGGTGATTGAAAGATCTATATGGGACCACCCCGAATATCAAGTTTGGCCCCAATTCCATGCTTCTAACCCCTTCATCCATGGCCGACAAGTCCAATCCATTCGTATGGGTATATACTTGATCCAACGGTCCAGTTCATTCGCATTGGTGCCAAACCTTGGGGCGTGTGAGTATCAAAGGGGTCTATGTCCATTGCAAGGTTTGGATTAGGTGATAGGTGGCCCCACCCCATAGTTCTCACTGTTTGAACCGTGAGAACAGTTCTCACCTGATTATTTCCCAATAGATATTGGTTGGACTTATGGAAATGTGGTTGATGGAGATAGACCTAAAGTGCAATGCGATTATTGTGGAAAGGTTACCTCACTACTAGAAAATCCTCTTTTGGCGCACCAGAACGTGGGCGGCCTGTGGGGCGGAATAACTAGATTTAAACAACATCTTGGACGTATAGGGGTACAAGCTAAAGGATGCACGTGGTACCCATAAGGTTAAGAATCAAATGAGAGAATTGTTATGAACTAAACGAAAGGAAAAGCAAAAAAAAAAAAAGTAATAAATGAAAGAATTGCAAATATGGAGAGATTCTCAGAGACCCGGATGTTGAGTTTTGGCTTAATGTTGAGATTCTCATAATTACATCCAGCCACAAGGCCTCTTTTCCATCCTACGATAATAAACTACTCTATCGACGAGTTCTGTTCTCCCTAAAGTGTTCCATTGCTTAGTAATGGGTGGTTTGAACCCAATTCATTGCATGTAAATTAATTAGCTTCCCTTCTTGCATTTCACCAATTGTAGGTTTGTGATTGAATTAGCAATTGGGGATTTGAGGTTGAATTTAGTCGAGAATGATTAGAGTAGAAAAGCATCAAAAGAAGGCAAGTATGAACAATTATTAATGAATGGATGCGATTTATCCTTGATTGATATATGAGACTCAAGTGTGAATATTTCGGTTTTCGGTAACGGTTCGGGTAACAGAAAAAATTAACCAAAGTTAACCGCAACCGAACCGAAATTATAGCATACTATATAAATATATAATGTGTACAGATATAATATGAAAATCTATTAATACTCCCGTATATAAAAATTCAAAATAAATATAACATACATCAATTAATAAGTATTAATTCATGTTACCGAGTACCAACTTAGTAACTTACCAAGTTACTATGTAATGTAGCACCTTCAATAATTAATATTTATATTATCAAGATTGCAGAACTAATGGTTGCACTATTGTTAGAACTTCAGTTTTCAATTCCTTTACAATTAATGGTTGCCTGGTTGCTGCCAGGTTGCATGTGTATAGAGTGGCATTTGGGGCTTTGGGCTTTGGCTCAAAATAATGAAAATATAAGGCTTTTGTGAACTTAGCTTTTGGGCTTTGACTTTGGCCCAAAATAATTGAAATTAACCGAACCGACCGAAATCCAAACCGATATTTTTGGTTAATCGAACCGATGGTTAATCCGCTAAAAAATTTTGGTTTGGTTTAAAGGTTGAAATTAACCGAAAAATTTTGGTTAGGTTAAAAATATGTCAATAACCGAACCGACCGACCGATGCACACCCCTACTCAGTAGCGTGTAGAATGGGCATAGCATAATGCCCGCTAGAGCGAGCCGGTTTCTGCCTATAGAATTTGGCACAAAGTGATGTCCGGTCGAGCCAAGCATTGGGCCCACTTAACCCTACTTTGGACCCTTAGATTGGAACCCATTAACCTTACCTTATATGACCAATGAAGAGAAATAAAAATGGATCATATTTTCTAACCAATAAAATACCCTCCTCCTCCTCCCCCCTCCCAGATTGATTGAGGAAGATCAGAACGTCACGATCGGAGGTGGACCACTGGATTTGGTAGAAGATCCGACGATCACGAGGTGGGCCACTGGTAGTTTCAAAGAAGAAACCGAGGCAGACCTTGGTTCCGCTTTCTGCAACAGAGAATCCAGTCTTTGTTTCTTGATCGGGACTCACTTTCAAATATCGCCTGGGAAGAAGAACAGAGAGAGACAGTGCAAAGAAGAGATCGATTTTGATCTCGTTGGGCCAAGCAAATAGCAGAGAGCATCACGAAAACCAGCACTCGTCGTCACCCAAATCGCAAATTGCAGAGAGCATCATGCAAATCGCAAATCGCGGATCGCAGAGAGCATCACGCAAATCGAGAATCGCTAACAGTGCAAATCGCAAATCGCAGAGAGCATCACGCAAATCGCAGATAGTCGCAAATTGTAGACCAAAATTCCCCTTCCCCTTCACTTGCGACGCAAACCCCTCTCCGTGCTCCCTCACTGCCGCCTCCCCTCCTTCCACCAACACCTTAGCGCAGCCAACAGATTCGGCCTTGTCGCCCCTAACACTAGAGATGGCGTCCTGCAAGGCCTCACCAGCGGGGAAACCGCATCCAGATCCGTGTTCTGAATCCGGCATCGGATGTTCGGGAGATGGGATTTCCAGCTGGTCTCCTTTCCGGCCGGCGACTGGGAGGGTGAAGGAGTATTTTGGTCTCAATGAAAAACTACAGAGGAATGGAATGTCCATTCGTCTACTTCCCCAGTGGAAAGATCATTCATCTACGTAAGGAACGGTGATTCCGAAAGTGATGGTCATTTTGTCACTTTTTTTGCGAACCAATCGCTGTAATGATCATTCCATGTCATTCCGACATTCATTACAACGACCCAAACACTACCTTAATGTTCCAAGCATTCCAATTTTCCACTATAACCATTAGTGCACATGCTAATTCTGGATGGCTTTAGCTAGCCTCTAACAAGCCAGTTTTGGTGGTTAACCTTCTGAAAGTGACATTTCAGACACGTATCATTCTAATGGAAGTGATATCCACCATTTAATTGATCAATTGTAGCACATTGGATTGGTGCTAATCAGATGTTTTTCATTTGATCAATCAGAGTTTCATGCCAAATCTTTGGTTAGGATTTGATTAAATGGCTTCAATTGTTAATGGCCTGTTAAATTTGTTTTTTTTTGTTGTGGGTGTCATGTAGCAAGTCGAACTCCGCCATCATGCAGTGAGCGACTGCCAAACACCGAAACCATTTTCTAGGGGAACACAACGAGGTCCTCTGGTTACCCCCTGAGTTCTGCATAATAAGTAAGGCAGGTCACAGGCTAGCCTAAAACACTCTGCACATAACTCCCTTCTCACACCAAAAATGGGTCCCTGTTTTTCATATTCTAATCTTTCGTGCATCAGCACCTGCCTAAGTTTCAACCCAGTTGGAGTTGGACTTGGGCTCATGGAGAACTTAGTAAGATAAGAATGCAAGGTTCGTGACTCGCCCTCAAATATTTTAAGGCAAAAAAGATTTACTCAGATAGAGTCAACGCAGTAAGACTCGAAAGAGTCATGATTTTTTTAAAAATAAATTTAAAAATATTTAAAAATAAATCCAGTACTTATAAAATATAAAAATATAATTATTTACATGCATTAATGCATGATTACATAATTTGTTAATCTAAATATCAAATGTAAACGCTCAAATATAAGCTTCAAATTATATTCACATCATTTTTAAATTACCGACTCCAAACCCCATTCCTAATTACTTATAAATAAATTTTAATTATTTAAAGATAAATCTGCCTATTCAATAGTTTGGAATGGAAACAATTTTATTAAAATGAGATTCTCGGCCAAGTCTCCCCTTGTTTTTTATTCGATCCTTCGTCTCGAGAAAGTCAAGAGTTAACTCGGAAAGTCTTCTGAATACGTTAGAGTTTCACAAAGTCGTGATACCAGGCTTGGATTGTGTCAATTCCCAACCCGACCTTCCTTGTGGTAAGGATATGCAGGTCCATTTACAGCCCACTCATCTAATCAATGAGTTTCAAGTCATAACAGAAATAGGAGCCCAGTCAATGGAGGAGGCCGGCCTAATCTCATCCATTTACTGTTCAAACGGGCTTTCACATTGATGAGTTTTTCATGCTAAGTATAGTAAAAAAAACTATATCAAAGCCTCATCAAAAGCACTGGAGTGATGGAATTCGCCTAAGTTATGTTATTTTCAATACAACGGTCATAACGATTGCAGTTTAAAAAAAAAAAAGAGAATAATTGAGAACCATAATTTACCATCACATCATTCACGGAAACACTTACAAATTATTCAAATTGAAACTACTACTTCAAAATTTCCAGATAAGTCTTATATATAAGAATATATATATATATATATAGCCAGCTCTCCTAAGCTCAAGCTTAAGATAAGGTAAACTCAAATGTGTAGTAGGGGCCCACCTGGGGGGGGGGGTTCAAGGACTCCTGAGATCTTCTTCTCTACAAAAAATCAGCTTCAATCGTGATTTCTATAATCTCCATATGGGCCCAAAAGTTTTATGATCAATAGTCCATTCGGATCGATACATAGTCGATCCAACGGTCCAGTAAATTCGGATCTTACCGAAAGTTGGTGGACATGTGCAATTTAAGGGGGTCATGTGTTTGGTCCATTTGGATGGACCAAAGGTGGGCCCATCAAGCACGAGCTTACGAAATTTTCTTCCTAAGCTCGAGCTTATGAGTAAGGCTCTCCTAAGCTTAAGCTTATGATAAGATTCCGTAAGCTAACGGTTCTGGGGCCCATTCTTGGTCCATCCAAATGGACCAAACACACGACCCCCTTAAATTGCACATGCCCACCAACTTTTGGTTAAATCCAAATTTACTAGACCGTTGGATCACCTATGTACCGATCCGAATGGACCGTTGACCATTAAACTTTTGGTGCCCAGATGGAGATGATAGAAACTATGGTTGTGGCTGATTTTTTGCTGGAAGGAGGATCCCAGGGAGTCCTTGAAATCCCCCCACCCCCATCCCCATGTGGGTCCCCAAGTGGACCCCACCACGTAATTGAGTTTACTTCAACTTACCTTATCATAAGCTTCAGCTTAGGAGAGCTGGCCCGATAAATATATATATATATATATATTCGTGCTTGTCATCTCTACTGCACTATCCTTAAATTCATGTGCATCCATTTTTCAGTATATGTTGGCGAAACCCCACTACTCATGGCAGCAGCAGTATTGCTGCGGTCCCTTGCAATCCCCATCGTTCCACCCAAGGCTTAGGCATTCCTGCAAGCAGGGGTGGTCAAAAGCACTGCAGAGTCCCACATCTATGCAAGCTCTCACTCTCTGAATGTTTGATGCATAAGCTGCTGCAAAAGGTTATCATCATCAACATAAATAATAATAATAATAAGAATAATAAAAGCTTTGTCCTATCAATTTGGGACAGCTAAAAAGACTTCTATCCTAAGCAGGGGCAGAACCACCCCTGACCCTCTTAGCATCGGGGAGGTGGGACTACCAAATCCTTAGTTATCAGGAAAAGAAATGTTCATTTTTGTTCATTTTCTAAAGTTTGGCCTGCACCAAACAAGTGAAATATGTACTGAGAAGAAATGGTCTTTCAATTACCCTGGGGTAGCACAAAGGCATCCTAGACACTAAACAAGATATAAGAGAAAGAAAGGATACCATAGATGAGAGCTAGAAACAAGATGGTCATGAAACTACAACTTTTGACTGATATGGCTGCCATTTTAACTTGCATTGGTGTCTGCATTTAGGCCTTGCTTTGCTCTTTATATATATAGCCTTACATGGGGTCCAGACATCTAATTAAGCCCGGATTTTGATGGATTTTTTTTTCTATGCTCATCATAACATAGGATTGCACAAATCTATTGTTTTTTATGCTTACTAGAAGAACAATAGATTGCACGAATCTATGCATTTATAACATTGATTGAAGTTTTCTCTATTAAAGACTTGCCTTTCTTTTTGCTTAGTTGCTATGTGGGGATATTTCTTAAGACACCGAGATCGTAATTATCTTCGGTAAATAACACTGTTAATCAAGCCTCAGTCTTGGTCAAGCACAGCTCGGCTACCCTACCAGAGCGTCAACCAAGATCAAACTCCCCAGTGCCCTCAGCCACGTACACCTTGGCATCCCTGCCAGGTCGCCAACCAGGTCAAGGTCTCTCATGACCTCGGTCGGTCCCGACCCCGACTCCGCTTCCAGGCCTCGGTAGTCTATCCCTGAAGGCTAACCGAGATAGGCACTAATAGCCGAATTCCTCTAGGAGCTCGATCACGTCACGAGACATGTGACAGATCCAGGGCATGCGCAAATAGCCATCCTAGCCGCCCATGCTTTCTGACAAAACGGCATCCAGCGGCTATGTCCACATCAGGGTATGGCTACAAGCAAGGCCCGATGGGACCAAGGCCCAAAAGTCAGCAGGGTAAGGCACGATTAGACCATTATTTAATGAAATGTGGGCTGACTAGACAAACATTCAATGAATTATGTGCTGATGTGACTGTATTTCCCAGAGTACCAGGTTTTTATCATTTGCTCCACCAACCAGGGTCAACTCTTTCTCCTATAAATAGAGGACCCCCATTCCATTCTCTTTCAGGTTCTCAAGCGTCTCACCATCATCTAGGAGTCTCAAGAAGATCCTAAACCTTATTACCAAGTCTGTATTATTCAAGCTCTTACAATTGGCGCCGTCTGTGGGAAAGCATTAACTCAAAATCTTCCCAAGCACCATGGCTCCGAAAGCCAAGAAGGGCGGGGAATCGACAAAGATACCTCCGCTATCGCTGTTCCCCGAATCTCCGTCGGCCGCTCCTCATCCGAGGAGGTCCGAGATGAGGTCTGTCGCAGCCGCCGTCGAGGAACACCCCGAAGAGCATCTCTTCATCCCAGTCATTGTTGGAGAAACCCTGTCACTGTCCGAAGAGGCGACGCCTTCCCGGCAAAACGAGGCTCGACAGGAGCCTCCTCGAAAGGACAAATCCATCGCATTGAGCAAATCACGCCAACCCCACCGTCAGGCTAATGGCGACGGTAACGATGATCATCCTTTCCTTGGAGACATTAGGGCCTAAAACTTGCTCTCCAGGAGAAGGACAAGTTGATTTAGCAGCTCCAGCAGCAGTAGCGGCAACTACGGGAGAAGAAAAAGAAGGATGCCGCTCCACCTTCTAAAGATGAACAAGCTCCTCGAGCCCAACCAGATGATCTGAGGCAAATCATTGATGAGAAGAAGCGCAGCCGGGCTAGAGACGAGAGCTCCAGCAACCACTGCTCGAAGAGGAGGTCGGAGCCCATGCCAGATGACAAGGACAACTTCAGGGAATGGCTTGACCAGCACATCAAGCAGACTGTCCTGCACAAGATGGAGGAAGCCGGTCTCACCGGGGATCGGCCAGACGTCTTTCACTTAGAGGACCTCGGCGCTTCTCCTTTCTCTTGGGAGATCAGAAGCTTCCACTCCCTGAGAAGCTTAGCGTCCCGAGGTTCGTCCTTTACAACGGGACCTCAGACCCAGCTGCGCATTTGCGACACATCACCCAGAGGATGTCCGTATGGGGCGACGACAGTCACCTGAACTGCAGGGTCTTTTCCTCAAGTCCGAGAGACCTCATCCCTAAATGGTTCTGCGCACTTCCAAAGGGATCAATTTCGAGCTGGCGCCAGCTCCGAAACTCCTTAATAGCGAAGTTCCAAGTGCACAGAATCATCCCGAAAACCGACAATGACATCATTGCCCTCAAGATGTGGTGGAATGAGAACAGGACCCAGTTCACTAAGGGGTTCTGGATAGTGTACAGCCAGGTCGAGAACTCCACCGACGAGGTGGCAATCAGGTCCTTCCAGAATACCCTACTACTGGGCAACGATCTTCGGAAAGAGTTGGTCTAGAACCCAGTGGCCTCGATGGCAGCATTGATGGCCCGGGTGAACAAGTACATTGAACAAGAGGAGGACGAGCCCGAGCTAATGAAAGCTTCAGCATTTCCAAAAATCAGTTCAGACGCGAAGATCGAGCATCGAAGAAGGACAGAAAGGCGTCTGCCAGGGAGGAGGCGAACCAAAACCGGGCGTCCACAAGCTCGGCAGTAGTCTCGGCCCCCACCTCGGGAGGTGGCAAGAAGTTTAGGCTATCCTTTACCTCCCACTCAAGCGTCAACACAGCCTTCAAGGAGCCAATTCAAAAGCTCCTCAATAAGATCAAAGAGTAGCCCTACTTCAGCTGGCCGCAACCCATCCAGAGCGACCCCTCCACTCGCGACCAGAGTAAGTTATGTGCGTACCACATGCATAATGGGCATAGGACCGAGAACTGCTTTCCCCTCAAGTCACACCTTGAGAAGCTCGTCAAGGACGGGCACCTAAAGGAATATATCAAAGGAGGAGCGAACGTGCACACCAACCGAACTGAAAGCCAGAATGATAAGGATCACTCCAGCGACTAGTCGGAACGGATCATCAACGTCATTCACCTGGCTCCCGCCCCTAAGAGGAGTAACTAGGTCCGTGCCGATGCCAGGAGGGCTTCACACAGCAAGCAGGTGATCACGACCGAGCTAGAACCAACTACCAAAAAAGCTCGGAAAGAAAGACCCAGGATCTGATTCTCAGAGAAGGACCTGGAGGACGTCCAACTCCCTCATAACGATCCGTTGATCATCACCCTAAAGCTGAAAATTTGCAAAGTACAGAGGATTCTCGTCGACCCCGGTAGCTCATCCGAGATCCTCTACTTCGATTGCTTCAAGAGAATAGGTCTCATGGAAGAAGATTTAGAGGAGGCGCGAATCCCCTTGATAGGTTTCAGCGCTAAGCCCGTATACCCCAAGGGAAAAAGTTCTTTAATGGTTAAAATTGAAGGCGCCTCTGTGATGGCCGACTTCCTAGTAGTGGACGCGTCGTCCCCCTACAATGCAATAATGGGGAGGACCTGGCTGCACAGCATGGAAGCGGTCCCCTCAACCCACCACCAAAAACTCAAATTCCCGTGGGAAAACAAGAATGACAAACTGGAGGTGGTCACAGTCAGAGGCGACCAGCAGATGGCCAAGCAATGCTTGATGATCGTGGTGCCTGGGGAGGAGGAGCCGAAGCGGGTACATATGGCCAAGCTAGAAGCAGAGCTAGACAAAGAGTTGGAGAAAGTCGGTCGAAACCCTGAATAGAAAAGCATTAAAGACTTAACCGAGATCAGGATCGATCCCACCGACCCTGAAAGATACTTTCTGCTCGGGATTTAGCTCACCGAGCCAAAGAGGCACGAGCTCCTAGACTTCTTATTACAAAACAAGGAAGTCTTCGCTTGAACCCCCTATGAGATGCCTCGCATCGACCCTAAGGTCATGTGCCACAAGCTGAACGTGGACCCCTAACATAAACCTGTAGTCCAAAACGCTCACAGAATAGGGGTGCCACAAACAGAGGCCGTGATCGAGGAGGTAGAAAAGCTACTAGAGGCCAGAGTGATCAAAGAAGTCCAGTATCCAAACTGGTTGGCCAACACATTGGTATTCAAGAAGAAAACTAGTAAATGGAGAGTCTCCATTAACTTTACTAATCTCAACAAAGCCTATCCCAAGGATAGCTTCCCCCTATCGAAGATCAACTAGATGATTGACGCCACTGCTGGCCACGACAGGATAGTTTCATCGATGCCTACCAAGGTTATCATTAGATACCGATTATGGGCCCAACGAGGAAAAGACCGCGTTCATAATGCCCAGAGGCATCTACTGCCACAAAATGATGCCCTTTGGGTTGAAGAATGCAAGGGTGACCTACCAGAGACTGGTCACCAAATTGTTCCACGCCCAGCTCGGTAGAATAGTGGAAGTCTACATTGACGACATGGTCGTCAAGTCTAAAAAATCCCAAGACCACTTGGCGGACCTAGGTCAAGTGTTTGACATCCTCAAGAGGTTCCAGCTTAAGCTGAACGCCTCTAAATGCGCTTTCGGTGTCGGCTCCGGTAAATTCCTTAGAAGCTTGGTCACGATAAGAGGAATTGAAGCCAATCCGGATCAGATCTCGGCCATCCTTGGAGTACATAGTCCAACAACGACAAAGCAAGTCTAGAAGCTTACCGGCATGGCTGCCGCACTCAACCGCTTTTTCAGCTGATCTTCAGATAAGTGCAAACCATTTTTTCAACTCTTGAAGCAGAGCCTGAAGTTCCGATGGACTCCAGTGTGCGACGAAGCCCTGCAAAGGCTCAAAGCCTACCTATCCTCACCCCTTGCTCTCGACGCCAAAACAGGGCGAGGTGCTCTACATCTACCTGGCAGTGTCGGATCACGCAGTAAGCTCGGTCCTCGTCAGAAAGGAAGACAAGTAGCAGAAACCGATCTACTACACGAGTAAGATCCTGCGTGATGCCAAGACTAGGTATCTACAATTGGAGAAGCTTGCATTAGCACTCGTCAGTGCATATCACAAACTCTCCCACTACTTCCAAACATATACCATAGTGGTTATGACAGCACATCCACTCAAAATACTCTTCAAAAAAGCAAACTTCTCCGGCAGAATCTCGCGCTAGGCCGTCGAGCTGGGGTAATATGGCAATCAGTATGAACCCAGAATGGCGGTCAAAGCTCAAATCTTGGCGGATTTCATTGTTGAATTCATCTCCTCGAGTTCGGCACCAACCCCGCTCGGAACCGAACTAGGGGGCATCAGGCATGAGGACGAAGTCACAGACACCGAAGAAGAGCGAACTTGGAACCGGTTCCTTGCTTCAGCCTGGAAGGTCTTCGTCGATGGATCATCTACCTTCAAGAGGGCGGGCGCTGGCATAGTCCTTCAATCTCCAAAGGGGCTGGTCATCGAGCAAGCCCTGATACTAGAGTTTAAAGCATCGAATAACGAAGCCGGGTACGAGGCCCTAATAGCAGGGCTAAATAGTGCTAAAATCCTCGGAGCTAAACAGCTTGTGGTTTTCAGTGATTCACAGTTGGTGACAAGCCAGCTCAATGGAAATTAACAGGCTCGCGACGATAGGATGGCAGCCTACTTAGCCCTCGCAAAAAAGCTTCTCTATCAGTTCCAGAAAGTCGAAGTCAAGCGGATCGGTAGAGATTCTAACTCTCACGTCGATGCCCTCGCTAGCCTGGCTTCAGCGGTCGAGGCCTGTAGGAAAACAGTTGTCGAAGTAGAATCGCTTGAAAAACCGAGCATAGAGCTTCACCCACCTCGACAAATTCTATGTGCTGATTTCGGTCCGAGCTGGATGGACCCGATCATCTCCTTCATCAAAGATGACAAGCTTCCTGAAAACAAAAAATGAGGCACACCGAACCAGGCTCAAGGCAGCTCGGTTCTGGTTGTCTCCAGAGGGAAAACTCTACAGGAAGTCCTTCACCGGCCCCTACCTTCAGTGCGTACACCCAAGCAAGGTCGAAGACTTCCTCAACGAGATACTCTAAGGGATTGTCGAAAGCAAAATCGGAGGTCGGTCGCTGGCATACCGGGCTATCAGCCAGGGTTACTAGTGGCCGTATATGGAAAAGGATGCCCAGCAGTATGCCAGAAAATGTGGGAAGTGTCAGAAATTCTCACCCTCTCTCCATCAGCCGGTGCAAGACTAAAGCCCACTCTCCAGTCCATGGCCCATCGCCCAATGGGGGCTGGACATTGTGGGACCTCTCCACCGAGCTTCAGGACGTAAGAGGTGGCTAATAGTAGCCACCGATTACTTCACCAAATGGATAGAAGCCGAACCATTGTCTTCCATCACCGAGCACGACTCAAAAAACTTCGTGTGGAAGAACATAATTATGAGGTTTGGCATCCCACGAGCTCTGGTCTAGGACAACGGAACCTAGTTCGATTCCAACCTCTTCAAGAACTTCTGCCCAAAGCTCGGCATCGGAAATCACTATTCTACTCCAGCCTATCCCCAGAGCAATGACTAAGCTGAAATCTCTAACAAAGTATTGCTCGACGGACTCAAGAAAAGGCTCGACCGAACCAAGGAAGATAGGTGGAAGAACTCCCAAGTGTCTTGTGGGCATATAGGACTACACCAAGTCGCTCCACTTCGGCAACGTCCTTCTCCTTGGCCTATGGAATGAAAGTTGTGATTCCACTCGAAGTCGGCCTCCCAACCTAATTAAGATCGGAACTCTTCGACCAAGGCCAAAACAAACTAAATCTGACTCGAGAAATAGACGTAGCTGAAGAGCGCAGAGAAGCAGCAACCATTCGCCTGGCTGCCTGGCAGCAACAACTGGCTAAGGGCTACAATCAAAGAGTTAGAGAGAGAAAATTCTCAGTCGGAGAGCTCGTTCTAAAGAAAGCACTCCCCGCGGACAAAGATCCAAACCAAAGCAAGCTAGCACCGAACTAGCTTGGACCATTCAAGGTGATCTCAGTAGCTGGACAATCATATGCAGACTTGAGGACATGGATGGAAAAGAACTACCGCGACTATGGAATGTAACGCACCTCAAGAAGTTCTACTTCTGATTGTAATCGATTTTAGAAGAGCAACAAAAGCAAACTTTGTTCTATTAAGCTATAAGGCGTGACAACGGCGTTAGAGACTCCCGGTATAAGTAACAGATGGGCATGTCCCCATCTCGGCCATATGGCATCTCGGTATCAGTACCAGATCGTCGGCCAACCGAACTACACCACTGGTGATGAGCCAACTGATCATATCCCAGTTATCAGCCTCATGCTAGTTCGTCCTCGTGCTGGCTACGGCCTCATGCCAGTTCGGCTTCATGCTATCCATGGCCTCGTGCCGGTTCAACCACATGACGGTCCGGCCTTATGCTGGCCACGGCCTCATACTGGCTCGGCCTCTTGCTGGTTCGACCTACCGGACTACACCTCTGGTCAGGAGCCAGCTGGTCATGTCCTGGTTCTCGGCCTTATGCTGGCCTCAGCCACGCGCATCTCGGTAAGAACACTAGATCGCTGGCAAATAAAGACTACACCTCTGGCGACAAGCCAGTTGGACATGTCTCTGCTCAATCAACCTCGTGCTAAAAAGAAACCTTCCAACTTTGACCCGTCCTAAATAAATACTAAATCTGTCCTAAATAGAAACTAATTAAATTATATAACTAAATATAAAAAGTTTAATTACAATGCTTTCCAAAAATAAAAGAACCATTGTAATAAAGGAAACCTAATCTAAGCAATCCTAAAATATGTAAAAACCTGCAAAAGAACACACAAATCAAACGATCAGTTTAATATAAAAAAAATCAAAACAAAATTTCCTAAATTAGATCCTACTTACCAAAATCAATTTTTATGCAAATATGAATGATCTATAATGCCCTAATTGCTAACAATGCAATTTTATGCAAGTTTCTAACTATATGATGCATGCTGTAAAAAAATTCTAAGTATGGAAACTATTGCACAGCCTTGTTTTCACTAGACTGCACGACTGGCCTAAGATTGTGTGAACTTAAATCTAATTGCTCGGATCAATAGTCTGATTATGCATGAACACAACAACAACAAAAAAAAAAAACTAAAAAAGGACTTAAAACGAAAAAGATATGATCACCTAACGATGCCTACTTGAACTGTTTTGTTGCTGAAATCTGAACGCAGGCTTACCAACTACCCCTGTTTGAGCCTCTGGTTGACATGGTTCCCTAGGTTATTCTTGGCTGAAATTCTGGGGTTTCAAAGTTCAATTACCATACTTTAAATCTGATATTTTGTGGATAAAAATATTAACGTTTACCTGGTTTTTAAATCGTGCACTTTTGTAACCCAGTTGGGTCAGTTCTGCTGAACTGTGCAGGATTTCTTACTATTCACTTATCAGATCCGAATTTAGTGTTTTCTAATCAGTTGATAATCTTGTGATTTCAACAATAAAAACTTGTTCTAATGCAATTTCTAAATATGAAGTATGCACAAAGACACTTTCTAAACATATATTATAAAAATAACAAGAATAGAAAGTTTCTACTAAACATAGAAATATGCCAGTTGAGTTTTTTTAAATCTAGAATTTATAAATAAAAAAATTAAGAATATTAACTTGAAAATAACAACAAAAGGGGTGGAAAGAAAATAAAAAGCGGAAAAGTAGTACCAAAGATCTAGAATCTAGACAATCCTACAAGTATTGACAATGCGATGATAATGTCCTCTCTTCTCAGAGTAGGAAAAAAAATTATGCAAGTGATTATTTCATGTCTCTCCTTTTCATTCTCTTAACATGGGCTCTCAACCTATGCCTTAAAAGAATTGAAAGAAAGAAGAAGACGAAAGGGCTTAGAGAGAAAGGGTGGATGGGAGTGGAAAGGAGAGAGAGAGAGCCTCCTTAAATTGCTACCCAAAGTCTTCGACGTCCAGCCCCCTTGGCTGGTTCCTTTTTATGCTTTTTGCAAATCTTTTTTTAGTAAAGAATATCTCATCTTTAGGGCTCTTGTTTTCTTGTGTAGAGATTCTAGCTTAGGCTCCAAGCTAGCTTCTTTATTTGGAAAGACTTTTAAATTATAGAGATCTCCTTGCCTTATTAGGTTTCTTGATGCACATACCTTCCTTTTATAATTCCAAGAATATCTCTAAAAATTACATGTTGATGTAGAGGGAATAAACTTTCCAAATATTGAGATTTCTTGTAATTTTCGCCTAAAACTGTAGCAGACAACATCCTGAGGTCATATCTCCCTCAATATAGCTCTGATTTACGTAATCTTGGGTCCGCAGAAATCTACTCGAAAAGAGCTTTCCAACGGTATCTAGATCGCGCCGATCCGACACTCGGTTTGAGAATTATGGCCATTTCAAGTTGTTGCTCCATAAAAATCCGGGAATAGTTGTGCACAAATGGAAGCTTCTATGTTGGCATGCAATGGTCTGTGTGGGACCCATGTTGGACGTCCAAGGCATGTTTGGACTCTTTCCTTGCTTGCTTATTTGACTTTCATTTGACCTCTCTTCTTAAATTTCATCAATGTGGGTCCCATGTTGATTTCTCCTACAAATTGAAAGAAATAAATTTATCATTAATTACATGTAAGAAAATAAACATGAATAATGCATGGGACCCTACATGCCTAATGATGCACCCAAATGACAAACTTTCCAAAAATAGCACATGGTGCCAAAAATAGCAAATATGCATTAATGAAGCCAAAAACTAATTTTTGGGTGATGAATGAGATGAAAAATCCTAATTTCACAAAAGTCATGCAATTCAATGAATTTTGACCAATTCTGACCATTTTCCAAAAATATCCCCAAATACATGTAATCATAAAATTAAGTGTAATTCTATGCAATTAAACATAATTAAGTCCACAAATGCTCATGAAATGATAACCTAATGACCTAATTTTGTGGACTTATCACTAGCAAAAGCAACACCGAGCCAGTTCAGCCATGTGCACATCTTAGTAAGAACACTAGATCGCTGACTAGCAAAAATGTACCTCTGGTGACGAGCCAGTTGGTCGAGTCTCGATCCTAAAAGCGAAAGATTCTCAAAGCAGCTAAAAAGATGGCAGAATGCAAAGCAAGAGATCCTCAAAAGCAGCTAAAGGGAAAACAGACTGCAAGACGAATAAAGTTTTCATTGAATTATCAGAAAAGATTACAAGTAGAAATGCTCTTTGTTACATCTTATTACAAGCAAAAGAAATTCAATACTACATCAGAAAGGGATAGATGCGTCAAAGGAAGAACAAGGAAGAGCAAAGGACATCAATTTTCTATATTTGGCCTGAGGTCCCCAAATATAGTTGTCTTATCTCCTCTCAGCGGGCAGGAGTGGTCGAGGATGTATTTCATGAAGACACGGACAGCTCCATGATGGTATCTACCTCGACTTCCTTTGATAAGACAGGCCAAAGCAATATTTCATGAAGACACAGGCAGCTTCCTTGCCCAGATAGACTTGGGCGGAACGATTTTTTTCCAACCGCCAACGCCATCCCTTCATCATAAGAAACCTGAGGCTTGATCCTAGACTCCGTAATGAGCACTCCCACTGCAAATTCCTCTGCTTATCCGACAAAGATGAAGACGCAAGTTGCAAAAAAACCTCGCCTTCCATTCATATTTATAGAGAGAAAAAGGCACCTCTTCCAAATCCCTAAGCACACGTGTCAGGCGCCTCTACATGCCGCCTCGAAAAGCTGCACGCACCCCCTTTGAAACAGTGCCTGCCTTTTCAAAGAAAGCGGATGGCTGTTCAGATGATGACACGTAGTGCCATCGGTTCAACTTCTACATCGATCAAAGAGCGTCATTTATTACCTTGGGAACCCAATCACCCAGAAGATTCTCCAGTCTCATAACTTCTGACCTCCAAGAGTAGTGAAAACTCTAAGAGGGCAGAAGCTGAGGGGCCTTATGTGGGGTACCTCAAAAGACGCCAAGGACGCCTGTTCGGCATAGATTCATTCTCCAGCTCGGCCATATGCGTATCTCGGTAACAATACCAGATCAATGGCCAAGGAGATCACTCCTCCTAATGACGAACCAATTGGTCATGCCTTGGTTGAAATAGCTCAACAAGAGTGCCAACATGACCACCCCGGCTTTGGTAAAAAGCCTGGTGTCCATCACATGCAATTCTCAAAACTTGAAAATAGAAAAACATCTGAACGTGAGAAAAGAGAAATCTCAATTGTATTGCCAAAAAATTACTTCCATTACATAGGGAGCAAAGAAGTACAAATTGCCAAAAGACTAAAAACTACATCAGAAGAAGAGTAGCTTCAAGAAACAACGGCCTCGGTATTGAGAGGGTTGGTCACTTTGACCTCGGTTGTAGGAGGATCGATCACTTCGACCCCAGTCTCAGCAGCACCGACGGCGATAGGGCCGATCGTTTCGACCCCGGTCGCAGCTGCTAGGGATATTGCCTCAGGCGGAAGAGGGGAAGTCGGAACACTTTCCAGAACCTCAGGGGTAGGAGCAGCTCAGGCGGAAAAGGGGAAGTCGGAACACTTTCCAGAACCTCAGGGGTAGGAGCAGGGCTCGGCTCAAGTCCCAGACTTGAGAGCTTGGAAAGATTCTCATAGATGGGGTGATCATCAGAAATCCCCGTCTCTTTCAGCGCAGCAAGGCACCCGAGCTCGAATATTTTGGGACTTAGCTTATCCACTTGATCATCATAGTCCTTTGTTGCCGCCTCCACCCCTTCCTGGTAGGCCGCATGGATTTCGGCCCGGGCTGAGGTTTGGATTTCGTCCTTTTCCTTCAGTGCAACTTTGAGTTCAGCCTTTTGCTTCTCCAGTTCGGCCTCAAGCTCGGTTGTCTTCTTCGCCTTAGCATTGGCAGCTGACTTCAATTCATGGGTCTCGGCCTTCAACCTGCAGATATCGGCCAATGTTGTGTCCATCTTTGCAACCAAGTCGGTATTCACCCGCTCCGACCTATTAAGCTTATTTCAGCTTTCCTCCAAAGCTGTCAAAAGTTCTTTCTTCTCCGACTCCAGTTGCGAGATCCTGGAGGCACTCTGGCCGCTCCTGTCCAGGAGTACCTGGATCCTCTGTACATTCTGTAATAGGGAAAGCCATGTCAGAGGTGAACAACCGAAATAAAACACTTGGCATTCGGAAAAACTTGCTGAAATGGCCGCCTGCTGCGACGCTAGCAGAAACCCCCTATCATCAATCCTCCCGTGTTTCTCCATATCACGTGGAAGGGCGCAAGCTCTGGAGAGCACCGCGGTGACCAGCGGATTGCCAGCCACCCGATCCTCCATGTCGTGGGGCTTCCTGGGCTCGATCTCAAGCCTTGGCCGCCACAGAGCTAGCTCGGAAGAGTGAGGTCCCGAGGTCGGCCCGGATCCTTATTCCCTAGGCTTGCTGATCTTGGGCCTCTTCTCAGGAGGAGCTCTCTCCTTCGGAGTTTGTTGAGCTCCTTTGCCAGGGTCCTCCGACCTGGATCTCTTCTCGGGCAGTGGCTCCTCCCTTACAACAACAGGAGGACACAGCTGGAGGACTACACCAGAAGAAGCAGCGGAAGAAGGAATCCCCGCGGCATCTAAAGGCATATGCGCAGGCGTAGGGCCAACAGCCTGGGGCGTGGAAGAAGAGGCTCGGCCCCTAAAGAGCTTAGCCGATAGATTCTTAGTCTTCATGGGAGGTCGACTTCGCTCCATATCCTGTTCTTGGTTGGAAGGGGATGAGTAGGCCTTAACGACCTGAAGTAGATCAGCACCCTCTGAATCGACAGAAGATGTAGAAGCCTCGGCACCTGAAGCTCTTCGGCACTCAACGTCGGTCAAGGTAAGTATAGGATCCTTCCTTTTGGTGTACGTTTGATACCTTGGCGTATACCCTAGAAGGTCCCAAGCAGCTCGCCCGTGGTGATCCTCATAGTACACTTTCTTTAACCAGTCGACGTTCCTCCTCCAACCTTCTTGCAAGGCTCTCTGTTTCCTCTCTCCGACCTCTGCATAACAAAAAAGTGTCAACTCGGTAAGATAAAATTTGAGCATTTAGAGGAGATCGGCAATTACTTGGAGGAACCCCGAGGCGACGTGGGATCCTATATGATCTCTCCACCGTAGTCTCGTCCGTTTCGAACTCCCAATTCCCGGAGACAAACAGACGATCATCCCCGGCATGTATGTGCAAGTCCTCCAGTTCACGGACGAAGGGCTGCAGTTTTGGTTTACCCTGGAGGTAATAGCAGTCACCGTCCCCTACGGACTTGCACAGGTCATATACATCTTCAATGTCATAGACACCAAGGCTGATGCCCAAAATCTCATTGAGTTCGGAGGTTCCCATTATTATTTTGAAACCGTTGGGCATCAACTGACAAGGGCTAAGGTGCCATGTCTCCAGGTAGGCCCTAAAAAAGGGGTGGACCGGAAACCTAACCCCGCCTTCGACTATGGAGACGAAGGGGAATAGCATCCATCTATCGCGGAAGAGAGAACCATCTAAAGGGTCCTTTGGACGGTCCAATCTAGTTTGAACTGTCGTCTGGAATCTTATATGCCCCCTTAAATACAACCATGGCGTCTAACCAATGCCTATAACCTCCCATTTTTCCTAAAGAAAGAAACCTAAGCAGAGGACAGAAACCCTAGGAGGAAGAAGAAGACTCACAGAAGGGAAAGAAGACGCAGGAACTCCGGACTCAGACTCGCCAAAGACTGGGGGTGTAACGCCCCACCCTACATGCATGCATGATATTGTCCGCTTTGGCCCACTGGCCTCACAATTTTGTTTCTGATGGGCCTCAACCCATCAAAAGGCCTCATGCAAGGTAAAGGTGTACCCTCTGCATATAATCCCAATCGCTTTCCTCTCTATAGTCGATGTGGGACTCCGGGGTGTCACATTCTACCCCCCTTAGGGCTGCACGTCCTTGTGCAGTAGCTTGCCAGCCCCTGTAACCTGCCAGCCCTCTTGGCCCGCCCACATGGAAACCCTCCCACTTGCACCAGACCACGGCAGGGGACCCACACTCGAACTAGTAGAGAGTCGGCTTTGATATAATTTGTAAGGCCCCACCCTACACGCATGTATGATATTGTCCGCTTTAGCCCACTGGCCTCACAGTTTTATTTCTGATGGGCCTCAACCCATCAAAAGGCCTCATGCAAGGTAAGGGTGTAAGCTCTACATATAATCACAATCGCTTTCCTCTCTATAGTCGATGTGGGACTCTGGGGCGTCACATTTTTATCATGCATGCATGTAGGGTGGGGCATTACAGGGGGCTTCTCCTCTCTCTCGCAGCGAAGGCTCTCTAAAGCGAAATAGGGAGAAAGGAAGAAGGGCGTCCATGTTTATAACATAAGGAATCGCCCTCCCAAGGCGCCGTTTAGAAATTAAAAAACGTTGCATCAAAAGTTGTTTGCGCCTCTCTGACTTGACGGGACGACTAATCATGAAGCAGCACGTGGTGACATCAATGCAGTTTTCGCGATGATAGAGACACGCCATTTAATAACCACGGGCAGGCGAAACGACATCGGATAAGTATCAAACATCAGCAAGCCGACGCCATCATGAGAACATTTATCTCGGGAGATTCTCACTTTAAAGCTCCCGACCTCAAAAAATTCAGAGGTCAGAAGCTGGGGGGCTATTCTGTGGGGATATTTCCTAAGACACCGAGATCGTAATTATCTTCGGTAAATAACACTACTAATCAAGCCTTAGTCTTAGTCAAGCATAGCTCGGCCACCCTGGCAGAGCGCCAACCGATATCAAACTCCTAGTGACCTCGGCCACGCACACCTTGGCATCCGTGCCAGGTTACCAACCAGGTAAAGGTCTCTCACGACCTCGGTCGGTCCCGACCCCGGCTCCGCTTCCAGGCCTCGGGTAGTCTATCCTTGAAGGCTAGCCGAGACGAGCACTGACAGCCGAATTCCTCTAGGAGCTCGATCACGTCACGAGACATGTGACAGATCCAGGGCACGCGCAAATAGTCATCCTAGCCGCCCGCCCATGCTCCCTGACAAAACGGCATCCAGCGGCTACGTCCACATCATGGGTATGGCTCCAGGCAAGGCCCGATGACTGAGGTCCAAAAGTCAGCAGGGTAAGGCCCGATTAGACCATCATTTAATGAAAGGTGGGCGGACAGGACAAACATTTAATGAATTATGAGCTGATGTGACTGTACTTCCCAGAGTACCAGGTTTTCATCATTAGCTTCACCAACCAAGGTCAACTCTTTCTCCTATAAATAGAGGACCCCCATTCCACTCCAAGGTACGCACAATGCACCTAGTCGTTACTCTGCCTTTCTAAATCTCCATCCTACTATTGAGTTCCTGAACTAACTTAGGCATCGAAGAGCCTTGCGCTGCCAACAGTCAGGGTCTTTGACTGTTTATCTTCTCCTTCCCTTTCAGGTTCTCAAGTGTCTCACCATCATCTAGGAGTCTCAAGAAGATCCTAAACCTCATTACCAAGTCCGTATTATTGAGGCACTTACAGTTGCAAATGTAAGGAAGAAAAGGATCAATGAAACGTAAGGTGCGGTTTTGTTGCATGGATGAATGAAACAGTGTAATCCAATTACAATGAATGTGGGACATTCATTTTTTTCAATTCCCATTAATCATATCATAAATATTAGGAATCGTTTGGGATCCTTTGATATTTATCCCTCTAACCAAGGAGGCATACCTTATTAATTGGGCTTAATACAATTTCCATGTTGAAGACCGTGTGATGGCTTTTTTTTCTTTCCTTTTACATATAATCATATTAGCATTCTCCTTGAATAAATCATAAATTGGCTCAACCAAATCCTTAAAATCTCTCTATTCTCATTTAGTTAAGCTAAAAGACTTATATAGGAAAGTAGTCACATGTGCATTTGTGAATGTGTCCCTTAAATGTGTCTTTCCAAAAATACATGTGTCTTTTTGATAAAAAAAAAAACTTGTGCATTTTCAACAAAATATGTCCCTTCTTGGAGCCCATTTGTGAATGTGTCTCTTGGGCCCATTTATGTGGATGTAACCCAATTCAAAGGGATGCCTTCCAACTGTATAAATTTAAGGTAATTTTCAAAGTTTTTATATAGTATTCAAAATGAGAAGAAATGTATACGAATCATTTTTTTATAAGATGAAACGTGTATGCTGACATGGGTTAAGGGTTTGATTTTCATAATTTTTTGATTGATTTAATTTTTTTATTTTGTTATAAATGAATTTATATGAAAGGGATATTAGTTTTAATTTATTATTCAAGTCGCACGAGACTTAACATGTGTATCGTGGGCTTCATGCTAGTCATTAGTGATTGATATACGGGTGGATTTGAAGAAGTAACCGATACACCCAATAATTGGGAGTCAAAGCGTTTCAAACCTATAAGGTCGTCCCTATCCTTGAACAGTACAAAAAAAATCTAAAACTTCATTATCTTACATCTACTTGCACCTTTTATGGTTATTCTCATTCCAGTTGTTGGCCATTTTCCTTTGTTTATGTATTTTCAAAATCTAAAACCCTTTATTTATTTATTTTTCCTCCTGTTATTTACATGGATTTGATCACTCTGTCAGGCCTTACTACTGTAATTGGAAATCTCTCTACTCTTCAACCTGAACTCCAAGGATTCCATGTTCATGCCCTTGGGGACACAACAAATGGTTGCATGTTAACTGGTACATTGTTCCACTTGGTCTTCTGCACAATGTTGGTCCACTACAAAGAGAAAAAACAATTACATAAAAGAACAGGCATTCGGCTGCTAAGTGCTTCAATTGATGATTCTTAATTGTTCAATCTGTAGGGCCACATTTTAATCCTTTTGCGAAAGAGCATGGTGCTACTGATGATGATAACCGTCATGCTGGTGACCTTGGAAATGTCAAGGTTGGCTTAGTTTTAGTTACTGTATATGATTATGGTTGTTTTCCAATGTTGGAAGAAGTGGGCGCCTTGATTTAGTTTTCATGTGAATGCCCATCTTCAATCTAAATTTAATTCATTAAAATTATCATTATCTCTCAAGATTTAGTTTCCATGTGAATGCCCATCGTGTGGGCCGTCCATCCAGTCACATGCATCAAAGCCGTTGATTTCAATTAGTACCCCTAACGGTTTTTAGGATTTGTAATTGTTCTCATGTGGTTTTTGTATTTGTAAATAGGCCCCTAACTTTTCATTTTAATACCTTCGTATTCCCAAAATCAGTTGGATAAACCAAAATATTACAATTATTATAACCTGGGGTTGGGCTTTAGCTTGCTTTTGAAATCCACCTTGAGTTTGAGAATAAGGACATAAATTCATATAGGCTCCTAATTAGGCTTGGCCTCACCCACACAACATTCAGGCCAGGCTGGGCTACGTGAATACCCAGCCCAGCACAACCAATGTGCAATATCGATCCCTAATGTTACCTGCCTTATTGCAGAGATAAGTCCACAGCGCCCAGCCCAGCCCAGCCCATCCCAAATTCACCTACTTGTTCTGAAATTGGCTAGCCCTATTTAATTATTTTGTTCTAAAACATAATTTTCGAGACCTGTCTGTTGAGCTCTTGGTCTTACAGATATTAGGGCTAGAGAGCCCGGACCACTAAATTATTTTGTGCTATGCCATCCTTACATAGCATCGTGTCACGGGCTTTGCAAAATCTCATCAACTTCCACAAGAATTAGGCTGACCTGTGTAGTCTATTAGAGCATTGCACCAGTGCCACACTTGGGATTTAGGAAGATAAGGTTGGGAAATTTGTGACTTGGACTCGGACTCAACTCGGTGAGGACTTAAATCTGAAAAACAGGTCTGCCAAGGTGCAATCCATTTGAGGATTTTGCTCAAGATAGTTTAAAATGGAGAAACTAAAACTCATGCAAGTATATCACAACATAGTTGGAATAAATTAGCTTTGATAATTATATTAGACCTCATCCATCATATAGTGCCCAACAGACATTCGATGGGTTTTCAATGCTTACATATTTATTTATAGATTCAAATAAAAAAGCCTCATCAGAGGTCACTAATAAAACCACATCCTCACCCTCCTCAACACAGTCACTTCAGTTCACTTTTATTCATTTGAAGTGAAGACATAGATTCAACCAGCCACCTATTCTTCTCCTGCTCTTTAGCTCAATCTCTCTGGCAATGGCTGCTGGAATCCTCAAGTGCCCCGCACCACCCCCTCCTGCTCTGCCTCTTCTATTTGGCTTTCTCTTTCTATAGGAAATGACTCAGCTGGGAGGCATTTCATGGCATCAGTTTTTCTGTCACGTCATTCATGCTCTCTGGAAGGCTAGGAATGCAGCCATTTTTTACGATCATCGCCTCTCCCTTAATCAGATATTATTAGCTAATCTGCATGATGATCTTTGTCTTTCTCTAAAGAGGATATCCAAACCTTTTGGCAGCCATCAACTCACCTCTCTCTTCAGATTTTTGAGTATACCTGTAAATTACAGCTACAGCTGAATTCTCCCTGGCTCTTTTGATACTTCTCAGGGTCTTTTTGCTCTTTCTTTTCTTGTATTTTCTCTTTCTTTGAGGCTTCTTTTGCCTCTGTATTCTTTCTTCTCTTTCCTTAATACAATTACCCTTTAAACAAAAAAAAAAAAAGTGAAGACATAGACATTATTATAATTGAGAGTACCCGACCCAACTAGGGATTGCAATAGCAATGTTGCATCGCTAATTCTCCTTGGCATGTTCCGCTACTATAACCATAGCCCAAGCACTCGTCATTCAGATTCCCGGCCCCATCGATGCAATCATCTGCGCTCACAATGGTTGATGCAGAAGCTACAAAGCCATCATCATCATCATCAACAAGAAGAAGTCAATTTGGGTCAGCTAATTAAAGACTTCTACTCTAAAACTCTAAACGAGCCATGACACCAAATCTGTATAATATAAGAGAATTTAGCAAAAAATATCTGTATAATGAATGTGAGAGAGAGAGTATACCGAAGATGAGAAGTAGAACCAAAATAGTCATGAAACGAGGACTTTTGCTTCCTTTGGCTGCCATTTTCTCTTCACTTGGATGGTTGCAATAGTGTAGTGCTCTCTCTTTTATACAGCCCAGGAATCGTGCCCGGGCTGTGGCACGGTCCTCGTGGGATCCGTGCCACAGCCCGGGCACAATTCCCGGGCTGTGGAGACTTTTTTCTCTTTTATAACCATGGTGGGAGTTCAGACATTTATTTTAAGCCCGGATTTTGCTGGATTCTTCTATGTGCCTCTCTCTTTTATAACCATGGTGGAAGTTCAGACATTTATTTTAAGCCCGGATTTTGCTGGATTCTTCTATGTGCCTCTCTCTTTTATAACCATGGTGGAAGTTCAGACATTTATTTTAAGCCCGGATTTTGCTGGATTCTTCTCTGTAATCGCTATCGCTGCATCCTCTTCTTGGCTCTTACCTTATATGTTTGTCCCTTTTTTAGGGACAATTACCATATACCGATAGTTTTAAAGCTGACAATAGCCCCAGAACAGTCGGAAAATATATATTTATTGCAGAGCTGTTTGATCCGTAGAATATCGCAGGCTGCGATATCCTAGGGATGTAGGATATCCCACAATCAGAAGCAGGAAGACTTGAACAGTTCGTTTTTTTCTGTTGTTTTTTTTTCCTTTATTGTGGGACCACCAAACCACCATCCAAACCGTTAGATAGCTGTATGAGTGTAAGAACTAATGCCACACTAAATTAAGAACTAATGCCACACTAAATTTGAATCGTTGATCTATCATGGTTATCAAGAAACTTGCAAAATAAAATGCGGCTTATAATTTGTTCTTATAATTTGCAAAACGTGACTTTCTTGCAAGTTTCTTAATAACCGTGATAGATCAACGGTTCAAATTTGGTGCGAAATTAGTTATTACATTCACACAGCTTTCCAACGGTTTGGATGGTGGTTTGTTGGTCCCATGGTCAAGGAAGAAAAATAAATACGCGGACTGTTTAAGTGATTGTGGGATATCCTACATCCCTACGTTGCGATATCCTACGGATCGAACAACTCTTTTGTAAATATACAGTTTTAGGCTGTTCTAAGTCTATTGTCAGCTTTAAGACCGTTTGTATGGTAATTGTCCCTTTTTTATTCACTCTCATCCTTTTAGGAAGGGGTAGAACTCTAAAGTGGGGCTCACCTGTTTAAAATTATAACAGCTTAAAAAAATAGAGGGCATTTCTTGGACCGTTGTCCTCAAATTTGTGAAAAAACAACCCTTTATAATGCCACATCATTTCTCAATAGGGCTCTAGAATACCAAATCTCCCATGCTTGTCATCTTCCCCTCTAAATGGGCATTTGGTCGGAGGTTCCTCAACTTTGGTTTTTATTACAAACGGTCCACGTGTTTTTTCCGTAGAGCCAAAGGTCCCTTTTCAAATTTTAAACAGTTAAAAAGTTTATAGTGCCCCTCTTAATACACTCTGTGCAATATACACAAAAAGAAAAACTGATTTCGTTAAGAGCTTCATCTGGAGAAAAAAAAGGGAAAAAATCCATCAATTTTGTGAAGATTATTTGACTGTACAAATCAAGGATTACGATAGATAAGAGAAAGAAAATGGGGAAAACTGATTCAAAGAAAGATAAATCATCCAGAAAATCTACACATGGGACTGGGCAAAACTCAAATAAATTTATATAAGAAGGATAAATCATCCAGAGGCACATGTGACAGGGCAAAACTTAAATAATTTTTTTCTAACTCGGATAAATTTGTTCCAAACTCAGATAAACTTGGTCCAAACTCGAAAAAATTTATTTCAAACTCAGAAAAATTTGGTCGAAACTCAGAAAAATTATTTAAAACGGATCAGATAAATTTATCTGAGTTTTTACAGATTTATCTGAGTTTTTGAGCAGTTTATCAAAGTTTCTGGAAAATTTATCTGAGTTCTTGGCAAGTTTATTTGAGTTTCTTAGAAACTCTGATAAATTTTCTAAACTTAGATAAACTTTTCAGAAGAAAAAGTCAGCTGCTATGTGATAGGCTTCTGCTAACGGGTCAGAACAAAATAACTCAGAAAATGACACAACAAAATCTCCTTCCAAACTACTTATTTTCCAAAAGCCCCAAAAAAGTTTGAGACAGAGTTACACGAAACAGAAAAGGGAAAGAAAAGGCAAAGACATCAACAAGTTTTTGTGTTATGCATAACCCGTCATCGGAGAAGGCCCGGACTGGCCCCGTTTCCATCGTTGGGCCATTTACATCGTGGCTGGTGTAGTCGGAGATGGCCGACTTCGATCTACAGAGCTAGGTCTTTGGTGAAATCCATCGTTCATAGATAAGAAGACGAAAGGGGTTCTTCGGGACAACAGAGAATGAGAGAGAAAGGGGCAAATTCATAGTTTTATGCTCAAACCATTGAAAGGGGCAAATTCGTCATAAAAATATATGATGTGACATATTAAGGACCTCTCACCAAAAAATTCTCCAGCTGTATGGACTATAGATATTAGAGAAAAATTTGTTGGACTAGAGGCCCAATAAGACCATGCGTAGGGAATTGTGGCTAATTTACCCCCTCTAAATCAAGCTATTAATCCCACTTTTTCTCCTTCCAATCAAATGGGGATATCAATCGAATTGAAAACTTTAAGTTTTCCTAAAATTTAGCAAACCGTCCTAAAAAGCCTGCATTTCCCCTTATTAATATATGACTGCCTCTAATTAAATTAATCACTTTGATTGCTGGAGTTAATTAAATGCAAAATTAGCGAAAGGTCCCTATAATGGATTGTATCCAGCCTCCAGTTCAAGCAAAAACTTATTAAGGCCTCTGGTCCACTCAGCTAGACTTTTTATTGCCCTAGGTCCCTGCGTCCACACGTTCTCATTTTTTAGGACTAAATTGCCCTTTCAACCATTTTAGGCATAAAATTTTGAAATTTAAATTTCATATTCTCCCTCATTGTTAACTTCGTCGGTTTGGAAACAGAAAATAGCAGCCACGCAGATCAGACTAAAGCATTGCTACATATCTCTGCACTCAGAGAAACCGTAACCAGAGAATAATTAGAGGATCGAAACGATTTCTAGTTTAATTTGTTGCATGCTGCAGTCGAAAGATGCAGAGGATCCGGATTGCAGCGCTACGCAAGCCGTCGTTGCTGGTGTAGAAACCGGATGCAGCGAACATGATTCTGGAATTTCTTTTCGTCCGAGTTCAAACGATCGTTCCCAGAGAAGACCACCACGCGCTATCGATCTCCACGAGGGAAGCACGCCCAAACAGTTCTTTGCCCATTACCCGAGATCCGCCACTGTTGGCCTACCGAAATCGTCTTCGGAGAAGGCTGCATGCACACTGCCGGAACCAGAGAAGTGTACGCTGCTTGTTTCCGCCCTACCATCGTTGACAGGCCAGGTCTCCCCCAGCGTACAGTTTCTGTTGTAGAAACTCAATCAAAGAAGAAGAAACCAGTTGGGTCGTTTTCCCAGGCCAGTGCAAGTCCAGGTCAAGTTTAACCTGACCCGACCCGACCCAGTCTGCACTCCACAAGCCCATCGCAGCAGAAAACTAGCATCCAGCAGGGTCTGGCGTCTGCTCAGAAGAGTTGACTAGATTCAACAGTCAGAAGTGTTTTACGACTTCTGAAGCCATCCGAATTGGATAGAGAGCGAAGAAAGGTGAGGGAGAAGAGAGAGAAGAACTTAGTTGCAGGCTTTACTAGGAAGGGAATTTATCTGATTTTTGTCAAATTTAGCTGAGTTTCTGTCAAATTTATCTGAGTTTTTATCAAATTTAGCTGAGTTTTTTTTTTTCAAATTCATCTGAGGTCTGGACAAATCTATCTGAGTTTTTGGTTATTTATCTGGGTTTTGGAACAAATTTATCTAAGTTCTGAACAAATCTATTTGAGTTTTTGAAAAATTTATCTGAATTTTTCAACAATATTGCCGAGTTTAACTAATTTTTCTGGCAAATTTAACTGAGTTTTGAATGAATATTTTTTTGTTTTTGGTAAATTTATTTGTATTTTCTTAGATCTATTTGTGTTTTTGAATTTTATTTGTGTCTTTTGAAATTTATTTGTATTTTTTGAAATAAATTTAACTAATTTTTGAAAAAAATACTTGAGTTTTTGGCAATTTTTTCTAAAATTTGGAAATTTTGTTTATCTTAGTTTTGGCAAATGTATTTGCATTTTTTTTAAATTTATTTATATTTTTTTATTTTATTTACAGCTTTTGAGTTTTATTTGCGTCTTTTGAAATTCATTTGCGTCTTTTGAAATTTATTTGTATTTTTTTAATTTTCTTTGGATCTTTTGAGATTTATTTGAGTTTTTTGAAATTTATTTACATTTTCTGAAATTAATTTGGTTTTTTTGAAACTTATTTGCATATTTTTAAATTTATGTGCGTTCATTTGAAATTTATTTTTTTTTAATTTGTTTCATTTTTTGAAATTATTGCATTTTTTAAAATTTATTTGCGTTATTTTGAAATTTATTTGTGTGTTTTTAGAATTTATTTGAAAATCTCCTTAATGGGATTCCATTAATCGTGGCCAATTAAATGGTAGTTGACCATTATCAATGGGATATCCCACCAATCATGAGATATAATTTAAAGAAATGGTAAATTAGATATTTTAGGTATGAAATGTGTGAGAGGGACCTATGACCATGACTTTTTTTGGTGGACTGTTTGCAACAAGGTGATGCTTTGAGGGACTTCCGGCCAAAGCCCCTTTAATTAATTAGAACCACTTTTATGGCACTAAGATATTCCCAAATGAATTAGTGAAGTCGATCTGCTATTTCTAAGCATGCATGGTGTCACTCTATTTGTAAAAAAGAATATTGCATGTCTTATAAAAACTTATATTTTGTCTATGGTGGGGTCTACCTATATGAAATACAAATTGGATTGAAATCCTGTGCTTTGTCCAATGTGGGACCTACCTATTTAAAATACAAACAAAATACAAAAGATATATATCGTATACACATAAAAAAGAGTCTTTTAATCATTTTTTATCCAAATCTCCTTTTATTTGCAATACAAATATTATGCACGTCTTCTTATTCCTTGAAGATATTGGCATTTATGATAGGGCCCACTTATTGATCACGTGTGGATGGGCCTATAACCCATTAATCTCATCCCCTATAAAATCTCTCCATTTATTTACTATCACCGATCATCCCTGGCCCATAAAATCTCTCCATTATATAATTAGTAATTCCAACAGTTTATAATTAGAGGATTTTACCGGAAAATGCACCCTATTTGTCCGTTGCATGAGAAAATGAAAACTATGAAAGTCCAAGACCGAATCCTAGAGAGGGGGGTGAATAGGGTGAGCTCAAAGACTTTGACCAATTTTAATTCTTTTAGCTTTTAAGTCACTTATGCTTTGTTGAATATTAATTATCTTGTGAAAAAGAGAGGTCTCTAAGTTAATCATTCACAAGAAAATAACAACAAGAAACTTCACACATTAAAAGCATCAATCACATAAGGTAAGCAAAAGAGCATTCACCATGACACAAGTATTTATAGTGGTTCGGCCCACATGCCTACATCCACTCCCGGTAACCCTACCGAATTTCCACTAACACAAATTAAGGTTTAGGATCACCTCAAACCTTACAAATACATCACTATGTTTTTCAAGACTAAGCATGAACCTTTATAACATAACATATGCTTTTCAAGGCTAAGCACCAACATTTACAACAAGAGGATTCTCTCTTAAATAAAATGCCTATTGATGCATGGATAAGAGAACAATTAAGTGCAATGAAGTGCCTCTAAATAGGCTGAATTGAAAATGAAATCTCAACTTCTAGGTATATGCATGATGAGTGAAAATTCCTATGTATGATACATATTCATCATACTTTCTATCTCCTGAAAGTGAATGTTCACAAAAGATACTAAGATGAAAATCATGAGTGTGAGATAGAAGCAAAAGATGCACACATGTTTAAAAGATAAGCAAATTAGTTTGAGAAAGTAAACATTGCAAACTAGCTATCTTGCTTTAGAAAAACATGAAATTAATTAAACATGTAATTCTCAAGCATAAGTTGATTTCACAAAGCTTAAATGATTTTAAAGTTCTAAGCATATTATGAAAACAACATTTCAAAAAGATAACCAACTATTTGATCATGCTTAAATGAAACTAAGATTTAGAAACAAAGCATGAATTAAACTTGGGATAAAGGAAACACACCCATTTGAAGAATCAAAGGTTGAATAGATTGGCTTCATAATCCCTTCACTAATGCTTTTAAAAGGTTGTCCTTCCTTGGCCTCAAAAGTCCACTAAAGTTCAGCAACCTTTCCTAAACAAAAAGGGACTTTTTATAGAAAAAGTTGTTCCAACGGCTAGCCGTCGGTTAGCTGACAAATAGAGTTCGGCTAGCCGACAGCCCCAACGGTCTCATTTCAACGGTCATATTTTTGAAAATTTATTGACCAAGAAAACGCATGTCAGTTCACCAAACCTATTCGGTTAACCGAGAGGTGACCGACAGCTTAACCGACAGAGCAAAATGTCTAAAAAAGAAGTTCTCTGGTTTTCTAACCGAATGGCTTTCGGTCAGCTTCTAAAGCACCGTCGGTCAGCTGACACTTAACCAACAAGCTGACCGGCAAAAAAATATCTGAAAATGTAGCTCTCTGGAAATGAAACCGACAGAAGCTCGATTGAGCTCGGTTCACATGTCGGCTAGCCGACACCTGACTGACAGGTGACCGACAGGCTATTCAGTCAGAAGTTCTGAAGCACTGAAGGATTTTATAGAGAAAACAATTTGAAAGCTCTGAAATAAAATATATAAAAACTAAACTGAAAACTTCAAAGACTCAAGAGACATAAAACCATTCATATCATATAAAAACAAAAGATTATGATTGAGAAATATGCATGATGATCCTAAGATTTAGAATATGAATGAATGAAAGGTCAAGCCTATGAAAATGAATGCAACCTATCAAATTGCAACAAAATAAAAAATCTAACAAATTATTTCCCGCTGAACGAGATCATCCATCCCGCCCATTTTCTTTTTTCTTTTTTTTTTCACTTGCGACACTAGCGTCGCCTGTAAAAATCATGGGCGAAGCTGCACTTTTCCTCATCCGTTTTCCCTCATCGCTTTTCAGGCCTCCTTCTGCACTTAGAAAAGTCCACCACCTACATGTTCTTACACATATACACCCACATTTTATTGCTCATTTAGATCTATTTCAGATGTTGTTTGCCTTCATTGAAGAGGTTGGTTGTCTTATCCAAACTAGTTGTTTCTCTATATATTAAAAGAAGGGATTAATGCCAATTTGTTTATGTGTATTCCTTTTTCTTTCCAATAGATAATAGCCACATGCATCTATGCACGTCAGTTGCATCTTATTCCTCATTTATTTATATGGTTGTTTCTTGTCTCTAACCAACCTTAGGTTTATGTGTATATGGTTTTTTGGATAATAAAAAATGCATTTCCATGATCAGGATGTCGGGCGGTGATTTAATAGTAATATTCCACTTCGACGAGGATTTCGAATTTGATATGATTCGTCCGCTTTACAAAGGTGGAAAACTGAATATATATATATATATAAGGTTCATTAACAGCGATATAACATTCAACACTCTGGTAAACATAGCTCTTGAAGCATCAAATTGGGAGGAAACTTCAAATTGGGAGGAAGCTTGAGGATAATTTGGTCGGGCTGGGATCTTGGGTACCAAAAATACGACCAGAGCTTCGGCTTGGGCTTCCATTTCAAACCTTAGCTTGATCTTGGAAATATGGACATCATCCAGGCTCCTAATTAGGCTTGGCCTCATGCGCAAATTATTCAGGCAAGGCTAGGGTATGTCAACACCCAGCCCAGCACAGCCAAGTTGCACCTCCAATCTTGTCCGAGCCGAGCCCAGCCCAGCCCAGCCCAAATTAAATTACTGTTGAAATTGGAAATGCCTATTTAATTATTTTGACTTCTTTCTTTTGAGTAAATAATCCTGGTCTTATACACCCATTAATCTTGCCTTGTTTAATGTAGATATAGGTCCATATAGAGCCCAATCGATCATGGACTTAAATCTGAAAAACAGGCCTACCAAGGTGCAACCCATTTGAGAATGTTACTCAAGATAGTTCAAGAACAACATATTTGAAATAAGGCCTTTAATAATTATACTATACCTCATCCATCATATAGTGCCCAAATAAATAAAACAAGTAGAAAGCCTCAACAGAGGTCACTAATCAAACCACATTCTCACGTACCCTCTTCATCACAGTCACTTTAGTTCACTTTTATTCATGTGAAGTAAAGACAAACATTATTATAATTTAGAGTACCCGACCCAACAAGGGATTGCAACAGCAATGTTGCATCCCTAATTCTCCTTGGCATGTTCCTCTACTATAACCATAGCCCAAGCACTGGTCATTGCAGGTTACGGGGCTCATAAGCTCATCACAGATTCCCCCATCGATGCAATCATCTGCGCTCACAATGGTTGATGCAGAAGCTACAAAGCCGCCATCATCATCATCATCATCATTAAGAAAAAGTCAATTTAGGTCAGCTAATTAAAGACTTCTACTCTAAACTCAAAACGAGCCATGACACCAAATCTGTATAATATAAGAGAATTTAGCAAAAAAAAAAAAAAAAATCTGTATAATATAAGAGAATTTAGCAAAAAAAATCTGTATAATGAATGAGAGAGAGAGAGAGAGTATACCGAAGATGAGAAGTAGAACCAAAATAGTCATGAAACGAGGACTTTTGCTTCCTTTGGCTGCCATTTTCTCTCCACTTGGATGGTTGCAATAGTGTAGTGCCTCTCTCTTTTATAACCATGGTGGGATTTCATACATCTATTTGAAGCCCGGATTTTGCTGGATTCTTCTCTGTAATCCTATAGCTGCCCCTGATTTATCCCTCTATTTGGACGAAACAAGAATCCGAATTGGAAAGGAAGGGGTGGAAGTCTTGAGTGAAGCTCACCAATTTAAAATTCTAACAGTTTAAAGAAAATAATAAAAGGCATTTCTTGGACGATGTCCTCAGATTTTTGAAAAAACAACCCTTTATAGTGCCACATCATTTCTCAATAGGGCTCTATAGTACCAAATCTCCCATGCCTGTCCTAGTAACCTCTAAATCAAGCTATTAATCCCACTTTTTCTCCTTCCAATCAAATGGGTATATCAATCGAATTGAAAACTTTAAGTTTTCCTAAAATTTAGCAAACCGTCCTAAAAAGTCTGCGTTTCCTAAAATTTAGCAAAAGTCCTAAAAAGAACTCAGATAAATTCACAAAAAACTCAGATAGATTTGTCCATAACTCATAGAAATTTATTTCATAACTCAGATAAATTTGTGCAAAACCCAAATAAATTTGACAAAAAATGAAAAACTTAGATAAATTTGACATAAACTCATATAAATTTGTTAAAACTCATATAAACTTGACAAAAACTCAGATAAATTTCATAAAAACTCATATAGATTTGTCAAAAAGGATATAACAACTCTCCTGCCTTCCTTCTCAGGCGATAGCGCAGAGCCGTCGACTACGTTCGGATCTCAGATCGGACTCCAGATCGTCAAGATATCATGAAAACAAACTTCAGTCGTTAATATTTCTGGGTTTTGGGCTTTTGCAAGGTGAGTCAGGTCGAACCTGACCTGAACCAACCCGAGACCTGGGGCTTGGAACGGACCCAACCGGGTCGTCTTCTTCTTCTCCCAACGCCTGCAACAGGCGTTGTCCCTCCTCCTGCCGGTTGTCTTCCGCGACGACAATGGGCAGGCGGCCGTTCTTCCTCCCAGTGCATTCAACAAGGGTTGTCCCTCCTTTTGCCGGTTGTCTTTTGCGGCAACAATGGGCGGGCGGCCGTTCTTCCTCCCAACGCCTGCAATAAGTGATGTCCCTCCTTCTGTTGTTGTCTTCCGCGACAACGATGGGCAGGCGGGCGGACTGGCAAGGCGACGACGATGACGATGACGAAGAGAAACCGGCAGTGAAGCGGCGGCTCCGGTCTTCCTCGGCGATGATGGGACGGCGGCGATTGAACTTGCCCAACCGTGATCGAGTTTTACAAAACAAAAACGCTGATCATGCAATCTCCGACGACTGAACTGGCCTCGTCGTCTTCTTCGTGCAATCTCTTAGCGTGGGCCACCTGATTGATCAGAACACCTCTAATCTTCGATCGCCTGATCTGTGACTCTCATGAGGATCAAATCCAACAAAAACCCTGATCTTGCAATCTCCGGCGACTGAACAAGCCTAGTCGTCTTCTTCGTGCAATCTCTGAGCGTGGGCCACCTGATTGATCAGAACACCTTTGATCTTCGATCGCCTGATCTGTGACTCTCAAGAGGATCAGATCCAATCTATTCCCTCATTGCAGAAGAAGAGGGATAATACAAGATTTAAAATTTTGAATTTCAAAATTTTATTCCAAAAACGGTTGAAAGAGCAATTTAGTCCTGAAAAATGACATTGTGTGGTTGCAGGGATCTATGGCTGCAAATAGTCTAGCTGAGTGGACCATAGGCATTAACAAGTTTTTGCTTGGACTGGAGGCTGGATACAATCCACTATAGGGACCTTTCGCTAATTTTACCTTAAATTAATCACTTTGATGGCTAGAGTTAATTAGCACCACTTTTATGGCACTAAGTATTCCCAAACGAATTAGTGAAGTATGTTATTTCTAAGCATGCATGGAGTAACTCTATTTGTAACAAAAAAAAAAATAAATACTGCATTTCATATAAAAACTTATATTTGTCTATGGTGGGGTCTACCTATATGAAATACAAATTGGAATAAAATCCTGTGCTTTGTCCAATGTGGGACCTACCTATTTAAAAATACAAACAAAATACAAAAGATATATATCCTATACACGTCAAAAAGAGTCTTTTAATCTTTTTTTATCCAAATCTCCTATTATTTGCAATACAAGTATTATGCACGTCTTCTTATTCCTTGAAAATATTGGCATTTATGATAGGGTCCACTTATTGATCACATATGGATGTCTTTTAATCTTTTTTTTATCCAAATCTCCTATTATTTGCAATACAAGTATTATGCACGTCTTCTTAGTCCTTGAAGATATTGGCGTTTATGATAGGGCCCACTTATTGATCACATGTGGATGGGCCTAGCTATAACCCTTCCCTGGCCCATAAAATCTCTCCATTATATAATTAATAGTTCCAACAGTTAATAATTATTATAAAATAAATATAATTCCAATCGATCATGAGCCATTAAATCCTTATCTTAATATAGAGTATGCACTCTTTCAAATCAATACATGGTGCATTATCTATTTTCCCTCCCTCTTACTCGGTTGATGGGAAGATGTTTGATTCATCTAATTATCACCATGCCCATCATGCATCTCACATTTTGCAAAAGAGATCTTAACATATTATAATACTTTGTTGCTGGTATTGATATATTATAATACTTAGCTATTTTTGTTGTTTGGTAGTTTTTGCACATCATATTATTATTTTTTTTTTTAGTATTTGGGAATTGCAGAATCTTTCAAGATATTCTAGATTTAGATTTAGTTTGGTAGGTTTTGCAGATCATGTTATTATTATTTTTTTAGTATTTAGGAATTGCATAATCTTTCAAGATATTCTAGATTTATGTGTTTTTCTATTCATAAATATTTAAAAAATGATAAAAAAAAATAAAATGAATCTATAATCTGATATGAAAGCTACTTCAGAGAGAGGGCTTCTTTGGGAATGAAAGAGTTTCTTCGTAGAAGGATATAAAGAGGTTGTTTTTTGCCCGGGAAAGCCAAAATGCATACCCTCTCCCTTTTTGAGATATCCAAGTGTTAGGAAAATTGTGTGGCCCGACTGCCATTGGGCCCACGCCAGATCGAGCCCGGCGGTGTGCCGCGGATGAACTCCCAATAAGTCTTGATCTGGTTGAGTCAGATAAGGATCAAACTCTTAGTGGTAGAGTTTGGATCAAGTTCAGACTCTCAGTTGGCAGAATTCCCACGCTGGTCTGGAGATGTGGGATTTCAGGAGAGGTAGAATCCGGATAGAGTTGTAACTCCTAGGGATTGCTCTATATAAGGGAGATGGGAACTCTTGGTTGATCATCCAGAAGATCTGAGAGCATTTGCAGCGAGTTCGCAGGTCTACCTCACACCGGAACGCACAAGGTTCTCGGCGAATTCGGTTCCGACACCCATCTGTGACCAGCAACTTCTTTCAATTGGTATCAGAGCCCGATCTGTGCGTTTGACGGTTTGGATTTTGCGATAAGGCTGTGGATCGTCGGATCTACTATCTCATCGTTGAGTTTTTCTCCCGGTTCCATATTCTGTTCTGCATCAGAAGCCATCGAGGAAGAAGACCTCGTGCTACCGTGCGTCAAACAGAGAGAAAGACTTGGAACGCGTGCGCAGCATAAGAAAGAAAGGAAGGGCTAGCGTCATTATCAAGCCTCGGGACGCGTGCAAGCCCTTTTCCTAGCCTTCTGCGTTTTTCTTTTTGGCGTGTTGTTGTTCTCGAGATGCGTGCGAGGGAGAAAACTTTTTTTTTCTCTAGACGCATGCGAGTTGCTGTTTGCCTCTGGATGCTGTGACGTCAGCAGGGAGAGAAAACTCCAGCCTTGGAACGCGTGCAGCCCCTTCGCTGTTGCTGCTTCAGCGCACATCGCATCAGGTCGAGTCAGGCTTGAGGTCCAACCCGACCCGATCTAGGCCCGGCCCACATCGCCCGGTTGCAACGGCTGTTGCGGTTTTTGACGTCAGCGCGACATAGGGCTGACGCAAGCACGGGAGAAAATCTCATCGGTCAACAGTACCTTTGACCGTCCGTAACTTGTTCATCCGACCTCCGATCGACGAGCGGTTTGAATCTGTGGATTCGTGGCGACGAGCACTATTTGGTAGACGCGACTGATCGGCATTCCATCATTCAGAAATTTTTGGACTGCGATCACGGTCAGTGGTATCTGGACTTTATTTATTTTCTTTCAGATATGTCTACTGCTAAATCTGCTCTGCACGATCTTGCTAAGGTCGATATTTTCAATGGGAAGAACTTACCCATTTGGAAACGTCGGATGGATGCCTTGTTGCACTTTGAGGGTCTTTCTTATGTTATTAAAGAAAAGACACCTGAGAAGCCTGCTGATGATGCTTCCAAGGAAGATAAAGATCTCTTTAGTACCTGGGAATATGATAATGAATCAGCAAGGCATCTGTTACTTGGATTTATTTCCAATGATTTGGTCAAGCAATTTGAGCAACTGGCTTCAGCAAAAGAAATTTATGATCAAATAATTGTGAAATACGATGCATCCACTGTGTCCCACCTTATGGAGGCATTCTCAAATTATGTCAATTATAAAATGCCTGAAGGAACCTCGATCAATGACCACATTGACCAGATGAATATAAGATTGAGGAATTTGATTGCTTTGGGAAGGGATATGGACCAGGAGTTGCAGAGATTGTATCTGTTGCAAAGTCTCCCGCCTTCGTGGGAGAATGTTTCTCAGACCTTAAGCCTCCAGAAAACACTGACTGTTAAAGATATTGAGGCTGAATTAATTACTGAAGGACAAAGGCAGGCTGCCCGTGGTGTTGTGCCTACTGTTTTGCTTGCCCAAACCAATTATGCTAGTGGCTCGATGGCTACTATGGGGAAACGGAAGAATAAAGGCAAAGGGAAAGCTAATGGGCAACAAAAGAAAAAGGGGCGTTGCTTTATTTGCGGGAAGCCTGGGCACTTTCGTGCAGACTGTCCGGATAAAAATAAAAAGAAAAAGGGTGAGAATGGGCAACAGAACATGGTACCACATGGAAGTAAAGATTATATTGATATGATCACGGAATCCATGATGGTGGACACCAATGAAAGCAACTGGTGGATCGATTCTAGGGCTACTCGACACATCTCGAGGACCAAAGCAGTTTTCATTGAATTCCAAGAAATTAAAGCTGGAGAACATAACATATACATGGAGAATGAGACATTCTGCGATGTGTTGGGGGTGGGGAAAGTCAAAATTCCCCTGCCAATTGGAAAATCGCTATATTTATCAGATGTCTTCTTCGCTCCCGGCATGAGGATGAGCGTGATTTCCGTCAGCCAGCTTGCATCTAGTGGTTTTGAAATTAGGTTCTTTACTGATAAGGTTACTATTGGGCTCAATGGAAAGATATGTATTTCTGGTTTGCTTCATGACAAATTATATTTGCTGGACACTTCTAAAGTTGCAATAAAATCTAGTTTCAATTATTCTGTGTGTGTGAATGAATGTGTTAATGGTTTGGCATTGTTATGGCACTACAGATTAGGACACATTAACAAGAACAGAATAATTAGAATGGTTAGGGATGGACTTTTACCAGAAATTGGAAAAGTGGAATACCCTACATGTGAACCATGTCTAAGTGGAAAAATGGTCAAGAAACCATTCCCAAAGGGAACTAGAAATTCAAAATTGCTAGACCTGATTCACACAGATATATGTGGACCCTTAAATGTTCATACTACGATGGGGGAGGTGTATTTCATTACCTTCATTGATGACTTCAGCAGATATGGTTATATCTACTTGATTAAACATAAACATGAAGCATTAAAAATTTTTCAAATATATGTCACTGAAGTTCAGAATCAAAAGGGCAAGAAAATTAAACGGATTCGATCCGATAGAGGGGGGAGTACACTTTTGAGTTGTTCAAAGAATATTGTGCTAGAGAGGGAATCATACATGAGTATGCGATCCCCTACACCCCATAACAAAATGGCGTGGCCGAACATCGAAATCGAACACTTGTGGACATGGTTAGGTCCATGATGAGCCACGCGGAGCTTCCGCTGTATTTGTGGGGAGAGGCAATTAATACTGCACAATATATATTGAACAGGGTGCCCTCTAAATCTGTGCCCAAGACCCCATATGAGTTATGGACTGGAGCCAAACCTAAAATGGAACATATAAAAGTTTGGGGATGCCCCGTACATGTCCTGTTACCGCCACAAGAAAGACACAAACTGCAGGCAAAAACGAGAAAGAATTGCTCGTTTGTTGGCTACCCAAGTCATTCAAAAGGATATCGTGTATATGATCACGATAATAAAATAATCATGGAATGTCGAGATGTGTATTTCCTTGAGAATCCAACAGGTAAACCTAGAGATAGACCACGGATAGTGGATTTCTATAAGATCTCTAAGCATAAGGATGTTCAAGCATGTGGGGGGTCCGACGTGGTTGACGTTGGAAATTTAACACCTGGCCAGGGCCCACTTGATGAGGAACAACCGGAAATAAGTAGACCCGTTAGGATAAGGAAACATCCGTCATATCTGGATGATTATTGCAGTTTAATGGAAACCGTGGAGGATTTGGATCCGACATCCTACTCTCAAGCAGTCAATGGGCATGATGCTGAAAATTGGATAAATGCTATGAGAGAGGAAATTGAATCAATTCATAAGAACCAGGTGTGGCAATTAGTCGATCTACCCAAAGATCGAAAGACCATCGGTTGTAAATGGGTTCTTAAGAAGAAATTCAATTCGGATGGTTCCTTGGATAAATACAAAGCACGGTTGGTGGCTAAGGGTTTCACACAAGTGGAAGGAATTGATTACGATGAAACTTTCTCCCCGGTCGTAAAATTCCAATCCATTAGGACCCTTATGGCGGTTGTGGCTTATCATGACTTGGAATTGCACCAAATGGATGTAAAAACTGCTTTCCTGAATGGCGAATTGGATGAAGAGATTTACATGAAACAACCTGAGGGTTTTTTGGTGCAAGGTCATGAGGACAAGGTGTACAAATTACAAAAGGCACTCTATGGACTTAAACAGTCATCGAGGCAGTGGTACAAGAAATTTCACCAGGCCATAAGTGAAATTGGTTTTGTCCCCAATAGTGTTGATATATGTTTCTATATTAAACGCAGTGGGAGTAATTATTTATATTTGTCATTATATGTGGATGACATACTGATTGCTGGTGACGATTTGGATGCCGTCAATGGAATCAAACAGTGGTTGAAGTCAAGATTCGAGATGAAGGACATGGGTGAGGCTATTTATGTACTGGGCATAAAGATCACCCGTGACCGGCCGAATCGGTTATTGACTTTGTCACAAGAGTCCTATTTGGAAACTGTGTTAAAAACGGTTTGATATGATGATGTGCAAGCCAGTCGATACTCCCATTAGCAAAAATGAAAAATTGTCCAGCAAACAGGGGCCCACGACTGAGGAAGATAAGGCGATAATGCGGGGCAAGCCTTATGCTCAGGTTGTGGGAAGCATCATGTATGCGTGCTGTGTACGAGACCGGATGTTGCATTCGCCGCGGGTCTCGTGAGTAGATTCCTAAGTAACCCTGGATTACCTCATTGATATGCGGTTAAGAGGATTCTACGGTACATCAAAGGCACCTTGAAGTTGCAACTGTGTTATCAAGGTGATGACCTAACATTGCGTGGCTATTCCGATGCGGATTGGGCCGGTGACTTAGACAAAAGAAAGTCAACCACAGGCTATGTGTATACTCTGGGGGGAGGTGCAATCTCTTGGGGTAGCAAGAAACAGACCTCAACGGCCATGTCTACGGCCGAGGCAGAGTATATAGCTTGTAGTACCGCAGTTCAGGAGGCTGTCTGGTTAAGAAACTTTTTATGTGGTATTGATTTAATCAGTGTGGAACAGCCTGTCCCAATGAATGTAGATAGTATGTCTGCCATCTCTATGGTGACTGAGCCGAAATTTAACAGCCAATCAAAGCATGTTGAGATAAAATATCATTTTGTCCGGGAGAAGGCTGAGAATGGAGAAATTTAAATTTCTTATTTACCTTCTAAGGAATTGATGGCTGATGCTCTCACCAAACCGTTGCATGCTGAAGAATTTGCGAGGCATGTGATGCGCATGGGACTTAAATACATTTGATGTACATTGACACGCTTGTCAAAACATGGCATTCGTGCCAAGTGGGAGATTGTTAAGAAAATTGTGTGGCCCAACTGCCATTGGGCCCACGCCAGATCGAGCCCGGCGGTGTGCCGCGGATGAACTCCCAATAAGTCTTGATCTGATTGAGTCAGATGAGGATCAAACTCTTCGTGGTAGAGTTTGGATCAAGTTCAGACTCTCAGTTGGCAGAATTCCCACGCTGGTCAGGAGATGTGGGATTCCAGGAGAGGTAGAATCCGGATAGAGTTGTAACTCCTAGGGATTGCTCTATATAAGGGAGATGGGAACTCTTGGTTGATCATCCAGAAGATCTGAGAGCATTCGCAGCGAGTTCGCAGGTCTACCTCACACCGGAACGCACAAGGTTCTCGGCGAGTTCGGTTCCGACACCCATCTGGGACCAGCAACTTCTTTCACCAAGGCCACAAAAAAAAGAAAAAAAATCCTCCTTCCCGTATTTTGATATATTATGTCATTATAGAATCTACAATATTCACCCCTCCCCTAAATAAATTAAGCAATATCCAACATTTCTAAAGATAATCTAATATTGTAACTTATAATATACTCTTTCCAAACACTACTAAATAAAAATAGAATATTATTATGTAACATATCAAAAAAAAATCTTAAAATCTTTAACAATATATATATGGTTTCCAAATACCCCCTAAAATACGAAGAAAATGTTGAGAACAAGGTTTTGCCCAGTCGGTTGGAACCCCACCTCTCACTTTTTAATAAGAAAAGGCGATTAATACAGTCCTATGCATATTCACTATCATTCTTTTGATCATTAGACAGTCAATCCAAATTCTTTTCATTAAACAGTCAATCCAAACGTGGATCGAAGTTGAAATAATGTATGATTTTTGGATACATCGTGTACCTGGAAAACATTTATTTTGAAAATTTTGGATTTCAATCGGTGGTAGGCCCCATTGCAGAGTTCCACCCTTTTAAGTCAGGATTTCTCTATGTTGAATCACTAGACGATCCAGACTCTTTCACAGCATTTCAAGTTCTTTTTTAATAGCTCAAGTGGTCACAAGCATACATACTCGACCCCAGCCTTCGACCCCAGCCTTGGCATTAGCATAGTACTAATCCAAGTGTACTCATGTGGAGAACCAAGGCAGAGGGATAATCAAGCAGAACGGAGGACATCAATAGAAGTTTACTAGGGTGGAGGATAACTGAGGAGGTACTAGGCGTAGCAGGCAGTGTGTGGATCCCAAGGATTTGTTCTTGGTTTTTTAAGGCAGCTATAGGGGAGCTGGGACTCGCCTTTGGGTGAGGGCACGAGGGCGAGGTGGTGGAACCTTCTAGGGAAGTAGTCCTCAAGTGAGATGTATCCCCCTCTTGAGACCATTCTCAGAATACATGGTTGATAGATAGATTAGGATAGTTTACTCTTCCACTGTATATTGGAAAAAAAAAAAGTTTTGGCACTCTCGCAAAGGGCTTACTCATCAACAGACTACATGCATCATGCACACGTGTTAGAGCTCATTCATGTGCATCTTAAAGTGCCTGTAGTAGTAGGTCCGGTCAATATGCGGCTTCACGAATTAGAGAACCAAAAAATTGAGAAAATTACCGTGAGGACTATTCAAGAACTGAGAATTATTCCATTAAAGATGAAAAATTACAATTTATTTGAAAGAAAATCGTACACAAAAAAGATATAAAATGAGACGGAAATATTATTTTTGGAGCGATATCCTATGGGGGTAGGATATTGCACAGTTCGATATCCCAAAGACTTAGGATATCGCAGAGTTCGATATCCTAAGCACACAGTTACCTACTCCCAACTCATCATATATTACGTGCCCGCCCAAAATTTTCATTCAGCCCTCCCAGCCCAACCCAAATTGTTTCCCCCTTTCATACTAATGCCCTAATCAAAACATTCATCTCTCTCCTCTTTCGCAGCTCCCTCTGTCAACAGTCGGCACGGCGATCTCTCTCTCCACTGCGCATCTCCTCCCTTTCGCAAGACACTGTGCGTCTCTTCCTATTTCACGTTCGCCTTCTCAGTTCGTCGATCAGCCCAACCCAGAATCCATTTCGCCCATCTCTGTCAAGAGATTCCTCCCTCTTCCTTCGTCTCTCCCTCTCTCCATAGCCAGGCCAGACAATCCAAAAGGGGAAGATGCTGTGATCCCCTCCTAGCCCAATATCTTCCTCCCGCTACTGCAAGAAAAGCCGTGAGCCCTGATGCTCTCCTTCACCTCTCCTTCGCCGGTATTTTTCTTTGGATTTTTTTTTATAATCTAGTTCCCAGTTTTATCTGACAAATGGAGGTTGCTGTATTCTCTTTCACATGGGATAAAAGATTGGAGAAAACTTCAAGCAATGTTCAGAAATTGTAGTCGCTGAAAATTGTAGTCCCAGTTGTTAAATTGTATTCAGGGATTTTTTTTGACAAAAATGTATTCTCTCAAATTCTTATTGAGGAATCTGTTCAGAGATGTATATTTATAATCACATTTGTACTCAAATTTTAATTAGAAAGAGAATTTGTACTCAAATGTATATTTCTGTGTCCGGTCCAGTCACTTCCCCTGTATCTGTGTTGTTGTAAGTCTCCACCAATTTCATCTATATAAAAAGAATGCATATGTTCTGCAAGTATAAGCTTTAATTAAGGATACATGGCACTTAATTTTTTATTGGATTATCAATTCTATTATTTACCTCTTTGCGGTGATTAGCAATTCTTTGATAAATGTATGTAGCAATTGCATGTGTACAGGTAAAGTTTTAAATGGGTGATGTATAAACAAATATAAACCCAAAGTACATGTGTGTATGTGGAAATGAGAATTTGTACATGTGTAATACAATGGCAAGTGGAATGAATGGTGAAGTGAGGCAGGGACCATTCTCGCTATAGCGAGAGGAAATGAGAATTTGTACATGTGTAATACAATGGCAAGTGGAATGAATGGTGAAGGGAGGCAGGGACCATTCTCGCTATAGCGAGAATAAATTGTGCACCTATAGCGAGAATAAATTGTGCACCCCTCTTTTTTTCGGTGTGGGTCATTTTTGTTTTAGATTTATACTTTTTAATAATATACTTGTTGGATTGCAGTGATTTACATTTTCTCGCTATAGTGAGGATAATGGTTTTTTCCAGTGGTCTCGCTAGGAAAATGACCTCTTCTCCTCCAGAGAATAGTCTCGCTATAGCGAGAACAATTCTCTCGCTATAGCGGGAACATCCCAAGAGCGCAAAGTTCCCAATATCTTTTGTCACAACCAAAATTAAATTCTTTTGTCTCTCAGAATGAGAGAAAGAAAGAGTAAGAAAAAAGGAAAACAAGAACATATGAGAGAGAGAGAGAGAGAGAGAGGTCAGCAGAAGATATCCAACATTAGTGTTTGGGTTGGGTCCAGATGTGTTGAATAAGATGTATAAAGTACAGATGAAAAAAGATGAAATGGTAATATCCAATCTGAACGAAGATGGAAACGGAGGTCTTCAGCGAAAACGGAGATGGAAATGAACCTCCTCAGTGAAAACGGAGAAGATGAAACGGACATTTTGTGGTGAAAACCGTGGTAAGTAATGTGATAGAAGTAGGTAACTGTGCGATGTCTTTACAGGTCTAGGATATCGAACTGTACGATATCCTAAGCTCCTGGGATATCGAATCATGCGATATCCTACAGCCCTAGGATATCGCTCCAAAAAGGGTATTTCCGTCTCATTTTGTGTCTTTTTGTGTACGATCTTCTTTCAGGTAAATTATAATTTTTCATCTTTAATGGGGTAATTCTCGGATCTTGAATAGTCCTTACGGTAATTTTCCCAAAAAATTTCTCTTGCCAACCGGACTGGATTGAGTTTGTAGAACCCCTCGTCAGCATCTAAAATAGAGCTTGTAGAGCCAGTGCTGCTGCCACCAAATTAATGTAAGAGGAGACTTTGGGATCCAAATTTAAATTGTGGTTTCTCTTTTTTTTTTTATATATATATGAGGGACCATGCATGGCAAAAGAATCTTTTTTATCGACTATCATTGAACTTGGATTTTTTTGTTAATATAAAAGTAATAGGTAGTTCAAAATCCTTTTTTTTTTTCAAGATTGAGTGGCCCATCAACTTCCAGTAAGGTCTCTATCTTTTATGAATGGCTAATACACTGAGTAAACCCTATTTTATTTGATAGACTTCATATGCTTTGTGACTCTTTAGACCTGGTACGAAACTTGTGTTGCTTGTAATCAATCTGATCCAATGTTTGCAACACTTGAACTGATGTTGGAGTCAGATTTGGCAAAGGCTCATCTAAAGAGAGATCATTCATTTGGAGCAGTTTTCATTCTTTTTTTTTTTTATAAGCAAGCCCCACTTCCAAAGCCTCACAAAAGGATATTGAACTAAATGACCCCACTCATATGCCACCAAGTTCAGGTCCAACTAAAGTGGAACTCCACAGCTGAGCCCTGTCTTTTGCAAAGCCAATTCACTCAAATTGAACTCCTTTATCGTTGATGGGTTGTCTCTAAGTTTTATTTTATTAAGGGTTTGGCCCACCAAAAGATTGACTATATGATGAATAAGATTGCATTAATCAGTTAATATCGATTTTTTGATCAATCTTACAATGGGATAAACTCCTACATAGAATAAAATTTTCAAACATTTCGTATATGTAAAGGCGCCTGTTTTCGAGTGGATTGGATTTTCAATAAGCTAGTTCGACTGTAAACGTAACAAATTTTGTAAATCATATTTATTATACGGCCTACGGACCACCTATCCTTCAATCAGTCAAAACCATAAATACTCCATTAGGTAGCAATTTCGTTGACGAATCGAAGGTCAAATGCAAAACTCAGAATCAGAACCCACAGTTCCACTTGAACTGGAAGACAGTTGGAAAAAATAAATTCTCTCCCTTGGGCCCTCACCAATCAGAGGGTAGAAGCTGTTCTCATTTACTCTTTGTTTGTTTGTTAGGTGATAGTCACGCGGTATAATAAAAGCTCGACCACTCTACCATTACTTTACTCTTGAGGCCTCCCTCTATAAATACTCACTGCTGTCCACAATCAATCGCCATCTTCCACATACTTATCTACAGTCCATTATCCGTAGCTTTCGTTGTTGAAGAAGTTGCTTTTGCTCTTGTTTCTGTTGCAATGAGGTTAATGGGTCTTGCCCATTACGTTGTTGTTGTTGCTGCATTGGTTTCCCTTTGTGGTGTAGTTGCCTCTGAAGTTAGCGGTGGTGTCGTTGATGAGAAAAATTTTATCGGAGGAGGGTTAGGCCATGGTATTTATAAGAGGGGGTTTAGACATGGTAGGTTTGGTAGGGGAGGCGGCATGGGAGGAGGTTTTGGAGGTGGCATTGGTGGAGGTGGTGGTGCTGGAGGCGGTGTAGGTGGAGGGGGCGGCATCGGCGGTGGTGTAGGTGGAGGTGGTGGTATTGGTGGAGGTGGTGGGCTTGGTGGTGGTGCTGGAGGTGGTGTAGGTGGAGGTGGCGGGCTTGGTGGTGGTGCTGGAGGTGGTGTAGGTGGAGGTGGCGGGCTTGGTGGTGGTGCTGGAGGTGGTGTAGGTGGAGGTGGCGGGCTTGGTGGTGGTGCTGGAGGTGGTGTAGGCGGAGGTGGCGGCATTGGCGGTGGTGCAGGTGGTGGCATTGGTGGTGGTGCAGGAGGTGGACTAGGCGGTGGAGCCGGTGGAGGTGGTGGATTAGGTGGTGGAGCTGGTGGAGGTGGTGGGCTCGGCGGTGGAGCAGGAGGAGGAATTGGTGGAGGCGCAGGAGCTGGTGGTGGATTGGGCGGGGGCGGTGGAGGCGGACTTGGCGGTGGTGGTGGAGTTGGCGGTGGTGCCGGAGCAGGTGGAGGATTCGGTGGAGGCGCTGGAGCCGGTGGAGGAGTAGGCGGTGGAGCCGGTGGAGGTGGTGGTTTTGGAGGTGGCGGTGGTGGAGGTGTAGGCGGTGGAGCAGGTGCAGGTGGTGGTTTTGGTGGCGGTGTGGGAGGTGGAATTGGAGGAGGAGCTGGTGGTGGAGGTGGAGGTGGAGGTGGCGGCGGAGGCGGAGGTGGTGGAGTCGGAGGTGGTGGTGGATTCGGTGTTGGTGGAGGCTTTGGTGCAGGCGCCGGTGCTGGAGGTGGTGCAGGCGGTGGTGGTGGCGGCGGATTCGGTGGTGGGGGCGGAGGAGGCGTTGGTGGCGGTGCTGGATTTGGTGGTGGAGCTGGGTTCGGTGGTGGTGCTGGTGGTGGCCACTAACTTGCACTGTTGTGTGTGTTTAGAAGGTCAGAAACATCATAAAATCTGAGAATCAGATAGGAATAGGATGGCTCATTTTGTCTCTGTGGTTTCAATCTTTTGTTTTTCTTCAACGTATGTTTTATAAAATGTAACGTTTGAGCAGTCATGCTGCCTGAAATGGAAACAACGTGGCTTTTGCAACCTTCCTACTATTCTCTCATAACTCAATTTTTCAAAGTTGACAATATTTTAGCCAATATCATGATATTATTGCAATATCATCAAACAATATTTCAATAGTGACCATGCAAATATGAGAGGGTCTTTCACGTACAGTTGGTTTGGCCATTTGTTACCAAAACACATGATTATGAGAAGTCCTTTTCGTGCAACAGGTAAACATGAATTGAAAATTGTATAAACTGTTAATCAAGAAATAATGATTTGTGGGGTAAGTGGAGACCCACCTCACCTACTGAAAACTATTAGTTCGGACCAAGTTAAATCTAAGCCGTTTAGAAGAAAGTTCTGTAATGATACATGTGATTAATGTTATTGTACCATCATGAGCATCACAAAGGATGTCTTGATGTCTTGTGTGACAGATACAATCTAGCACATTTCTGTTTATTCCTCACAATCTGCTGGCTTATACTGCTTATTTGATGTACAAAGTTAAACCCACATACACTTATTATTTTTATTAATTTGTAAAGAAAATAGCTAGCTTCAACTTTAGCTTTTTTGGTCCTATGAAAGGGTTAGTTTGGATGTGGTCCATGTGGAAGGAATTTTAACCATTGAAAAATCCTCTGCACCTCCATTTTTTTCAACTTTCTCCTCCATTTAAATGCATGCATGCATTCTTGTTTAAGTCAGTTACAACTTATTTGTGCCACAGGAGGATTTTATACACTGTAAATTTGTATATGTTCTCTTTCCACATAACATCAAAATCATCTTTAAGGAGGAAAACCAGTTACTTTAAGAGGGAAAATGCATGCATCAAACAAATCAGTAGCATGCTTAAAAATAGGATATAGCATTTTCGTTTCTATCTTGGAAGAATCCTTTTTTACAGATGCACCCAACGGATGTTTTGAAACCATAGGCTCGTGGATTGTTTGGTTGTCTATTTAGCTTAAAACAGATTTCACAAAATGCTTCATTGTCATATGGAATATTTTTCTAACAAAGGGTACCCCTGAGCTACTTTTGACTCATAGGCATCCATGCACGAAATTAAGTTTGGCAGGGTTTAAATGATCCACTGCCAGTAACAGTACTTGAATCCGATCAGTGGCGGATCGAGGAATTTCTTTTAGTTGGGCCGAGCGACCAATGGTTTTTCTTTTTAAATTTACAATAATTTTAAAGTTTCCCGATATATTATGCAAAGAAAATATTAAGTTTGAATGTATACCAAAATCATTTTCCAAGGCATAATTACCCAAAACTTTATGAACATTAAGATATGAAAGACAACATGGCTCGCCATAATGAATCTAGATGGCTCAAAATAATAATTTTCTCCTTGTTTTAACATTAACATTCGAATCTATCTCCGATCAAAGTAGGATTTATGTTAAATCAAAACAAACCCACTACAATTAATTAGCGAAAATCTATTTCTTTGAATAGTTGTGATCATTCGATAGTTGGCTCTGCCATGGGTCCCACACATATCAAGATGAATTATATTTCACAAAATGTGCTACTTTGGTAAATCTCATTTTGTCGCTTTCACCACCTATGAGTTTCTTCTCAAGATATTTCTGTGCATGATTTCTTTTGACAGCCAAACTGTTTCGGTAGAAATCCTGAGAAGAACTGGTTGGCACTGGCACAGGGTGAATAAATAATGGCTACGGACTACCGAGACATACAATCAAAACTCTGTCAAATCAACATACACATCTTTCTTGTGAAATGAAGAGAATTCCATTAAATGTTACAAAAGGGAGAAAATCAAGAAATTGAAGATTGTAAATTTGTAATATCAAGTGTGCTTTTCTCAGTTAATTGCCCAAAGTTGACAGGTTGACAAAATGGATGCAAAATGCAAAGTAAAAGCACTACTCAGTTAAAAGAGAAGCATGATGCTAGTAGTGTGCTGGTTAGGCAACTCCCAGTGGAAGTAGGGTCTTTGGAATTGTCATCAGGGATATATATTCATTTTGGTTTCAGACTAAAATGAAAACACAACACAATGTACCGACACAAAGGAAATACACCCTTAGGAGAGATGAAGTCACAGGGAGAATGTTCTCTCATATGCGGTCCAGCTCATGGAGTCCATTTAGATACATGTCTAACAATTGAAGAAGGGCAGATAGAAAGGTCTCCTTCTAGAAGATGGGGAGGGAAGCCAAAAAATCAGCCTCACCACATTATCCTATCCCTATATTTTAACAGCATTGAAGTTTAATAATGTCTTAACCATGAATAGGTTGTACAGAAGGGTGGGTTGGTTATATTGAGATTCAATCCAACCGTAATTATAAAATTGCGCCTGATGCCAGATCATGGGATAACCACGGTATCAAATGAGCTGCATTGACCAAAGGTGGGCTCAAATGGGCCCCATAAGGCTGGAATGCAGTTGCAGTATACTCGAAGGAGATTATTTTCCTAAGTTATAGATGGTATACTTATCAATATACGGTTTCCTAAAATGAGATCGGGTTTTAATGGTATGCCTTTTAAATAGGAATCTACATGCTTTTTAAAATATGAGTACTGGAGAAGATCATCCCAGGAAATAAGCATTGTTATGTTTTTGTATACTGGATTGTTGTCGGTATATTTCTCTAATATATACCAAGTTTGTTTTTTAGATCTATGCACTTCACTTAGTTCTCGATGAACTAACAGTAATACCAAAATAATAAAAGAGAAAAGATCGATGATAGGGATAAACATTCAATTGTAATGTTTGAAAGTCGTATATTTAGCAAAATACCACAGTAGAAATAATGGGTCTGCCTATTGAAAAAGTGTTCACACAAGGTTTAGAGTTCATGAATTTTTCAGAACCGTGCTCACATGAACTACTTATCCAAGGAAAGAACATTCATGAACTTGGAAGGGGAAATGTTGTATGAAAAAACTAAATAAATAACTTGAGAATGACAGTTTAGGCATCTAAAAGATAATTGCACCCAAAGCGTATAGAAGCCAGGCTTTCATCACAAATCATTGGATTTAATCTGTGACAATTGGAACTCTTGTGAAGAATGTATAAGGCCCTCACTTTCTTTTGTCCACACTCCTTAAAAGTTCATCCTTCCACCATTCAATGCTTGCTTTCGACATGGCACACCACTGCCTTGCTTTCGTTCTTCTTTTCAGCATGAAGCTACCCTACAAATATGGTAGAGATCCACAGCATGAAAGCCCTCCATGCATAGGTGGAGAAGAGGCTGTGGCAGTGGAGGTGTTGGATCAGGCGGTGGACATAGAAGTGGCAGCGGCTCTGGAATGGTGATTAGTAATTATGGTCATAGATACTAAATTTTAAATTTTCATGCCTTTCTTTTTTCTTTTTCTTTTTTGTGGTTTATGAAAATAGGGCTCATGGGCAACTTTGTAGGCAGTCACAGTGGATGTGGTGGTGGTGGGTATAGTAGTTCTAGTGGAGATGGAAGAGGAAGTGGATATTTCTGTGTGTAGTGGGTTGGATGAGGTAGGGGATACAGGATATAGGAGAGATGGTAGTCGGGATATTAGAAAAGATTTTAGTGGCAGTGCAGGCAGCGGTCTGGCTCCAATTTTGGCTGCAAAGCTTATTGTAATGAGACCAGCAGTGGCAGAGGCAGTGGCAGAGTGGTGTTCCGCAAGCACTAGAGCGGTTCACAAAGCTCCTAATTGCAAAGTCATAGTATTGCATAGTTAATGCATAAAAAGTATTTCTCTTTTTAGCTTTTTCCTCTATGTTAGTATATCGGTATTACATGCAATATTCCCAACCTAAGCAAAACAAAAGGATTTGAACTGTATTCACAGTAAGTGATAGTTAAAAGAGTCAAATGTAGGTGATAAAGTATTCTAAATGGAAGGCACAGATTTCAGAACAGCACCACCCAAAACTAGAACACATGAGCAAAGCGTTGAAACTGGTGTTCTTTTAAGCAAAATTTTCTAATACTTACAGATACATCTGCTCATGTAAACCTGCAATGTTGAATCCCTCCAAATCAAATAATGAGAGGAATGGGTCCAATATAAAATGGTATACTGTAGCCCAAATAGTGGGACCTTTCAGAAACATCAACCACACTATGAAAAGGCAGCTGCATCACTACTGATTTGCAGGCCATTGTTGCTGTCAACCATAGCAATGCTTCCAGCGTCTTGTTCTTGATGTGGAACCCTCGAACCCCACCATTCAGAAGGAATATTGATGCCCACAAATCCTACCATGATGGAAGCAGCTCCAAGATAATTCAGGAGGTGGGGTGGATGACCTCTCACTGTATCCACAATGGCCGCTAAGGGGATCTGGATCGAAAGACCGGCCGTAGTTGCGGTGGGTGTTGTAAGGAGTACAGCCTTTGTCCACAAGTAACCACTCAAAACATTATCTAGTAGACCTGAAGAGCACAAAGGAAAACTTATTACAACCATAGTAAGAAAATCTAGGAAACTCAATATGATCAAAGTAGATTCAATTAGACTTATGAAATTCAATTTAACAACAACTTGGTCAATTCAACTCATCTCACGAAACAGCAAAAGTCTAATGAGTCTTGCCATTTGTTTAATAGGAAAAATCAAGTTTACAACACATAACATGGTTTCTTTGAACAAAATAAACCTTTTTTTTTCTTTTTTCTGATAACAGGTTTTGAATTGAGTCCAATGTAGCAATGAGTCAACTCAGTCTTTCAAGTAAAGTGAACTTGAATGGAGATCAAATAAAGTTGAGCTATTGATTTTGAACAACCAATGTAATTCCAGATCATGGCTTCATAGAACATCCCAATTAATAACGAATCCAATTTATAAACGGAAGTGATAGATATAGATGCATGGGAGATGGGACATAGAAAACTGACATATAAAAGTAGTCAGGAAAGAGCAAATAACAAAAGATTGTAAAAATAGGCACTGCTATAGATTGGATGCCAAAAAGATAAACAATGAAGTGAACATGTTGATTATTTTGCAAATGTGTCTCCTGACTGCTGCAATGTATAAGAAATGGAAAAAATGCAAGTTTGCTGTTGATTAGCTACAATAAGTGTGTGAGGACTCAATAAATACTTCAGAAATTACTAATGTGGTCTTAAATCAAATTGGTAATACAGTACTTTCAAAACCAGATAAAAGAACTTCAATAAATACTCCACAATCAGGATAATAAACAATTAAAAAAAAACTCATAAAACTCGACTGATACTAGAGAAGGCTTGAAAATTGGATAATGTAAACTTCATGCCAGAGCACCTGACCAAGTCCCCAACTTGATCAGAACCATAAGTCAACAGAGTATAATGTTTTTAAGGCAGAGTTACAGTAAACAAAACTCCCAAGGACATGCTCCCAAGCAAACAATTTACCACTTACTGTAAACTATAAATTAGGAAAGATGAAATGTAAGAACCACTAGAATTAGATGAGTAAGTGAAACCATCAAAGGGCATTATCCCCTAGTTAAAACTAATTTATATAATTATACAAAGACATAGAAGAATCGCTTTCACGTCCCTAAAATGGCGATAAACACTATAAAAATAAGGCAAACTTAACAACTAAATAGAGTTACTATGTGGCATGTGGGACTCGGAGCAAGAAGCACTATCAGATGACTTCCTGGGTGGGTTAGGGGGTTCGGTCATATCCAGTTGCAAGGTTAAGTTCAGCCATGCACACATTCTGTAGCATTGAAGCATGTCCAGTCATATCCAGTTGCACCGGTGCAAAGACAATTACAGCAATGGATCAGAGTAAACACCCGAAATAACTAGATTGGGGAGCTGATGAATCCACGAATATCATAATCATTAATCTTCGACTCCAAAACCTGCACAAAATCCTGACAGAGCACCAATATTGACGAACGAGGAGCCCTAAATTTGTGCCAAATCCAAAGAATATTTGATTTGGTTCAACAATTTAAAATAATGATTAACTGGACGCATGAAAAAGACACCAGAAAAAATGCACCTTCGTTTTTTTTCCTTTTTCTTCCATTTCCTCTTTTTATCTTTCTCAACAAGGAAGCTGGATCTCAAGGTTGTGACACAAGGAACCATTATTCAGTTAAGTCAGACATGAGTCTCTAGACCCCATATGAAACTATTATATGCTGACGCATGGAACATAGCATGGAAACAATCAATACTCAATTCACATAAGTTCATTCATTTCATCCAAAATAGTGAACTCAACAGACGACTAAAAACTAGATAACTATAAGAAAAGAAATTTGTTCATGAATAATGCAACTGTGAAAGTAAACTAGCATGCTCTAGATCCATTTGCATCCATATTTTCTAGAGGACAGTGCTGATTCAGTGGCGGACCTAGGATTTTCGTTCGAGGGGGGCTGACGATGGTCAACTAAAAAGTCAATCATTATCTTATTGTACTTTCTTCACATTATATATGTGAAAAGAGAAAACAAGTAAATTGTGTATTTCTGCTCATTCCCGTAATACGAGAGTTATCCTGAGGGAATCTAGAGTCTAATCAAAAGTAAAACGAACTTAGAGGTTGGAGACTCATAGATGATGAAATTCAACCCCATTTGTTAATTGACTCCTCTTTAGTATCTGGCCTAGAATAAAACGATATTCAATACTTTTTTCTTTCCAAGTCAAATTGTATGTGTAGCAATTCTATTGCAAGAGGTGCCAATGTACAATATACCTCTATTTTTGTCATTTTTTTAAAGAAAGTCTGTAAATCTAGAAAAATTGGAGATTGGGCACTTCGGAAAGTTTTTTAGTACTTTGAAAAGTTTGTTAAAAACAAATCCATGCAGTTTGTTGAAAAGAATAGCTAACAAAGCATTTCATGGATTTGACCCGTTGTTGTTTGGGCACTTTAGTTGAAAACAAACTTTGAACCAAAATATCCTTTGATCTTCATTCATTTGTTTGTTCAAATCAAAACCAAAACAACTTCCTAGAACTCAATCTAAAACTTCTTCCTAAAACACTAACACAAATTACAATTACAAACAACCAAATATTGCAACAAAATTAAATAAAATTAGCTAACAATTAATAACATACATCAATATCTAAAAAAAAAAAAATAATGACGGATTAGAAGCATCTACTATCCTTCCCGTCTTTAATCTGAATATCTTCTTAATTTATTATTGTTGAAATCAAATACAACTCCATTGAAAGAACCCATTTCAATAATGGGGATTTTAAAGAAAATCCCCCATTTCTTAAAAATCTTTCATGAATCAAGAAAACCCATTTAAAAAACAGGGGTTTTCAGAAGATGGAGGGTTTTCAGAAATTCCCCATTTTTAACATCATCATTTCTAAAAAATATTTTTGAGAGAAAGCATCTCTACTAAAACAACACCCTGCAATACCTAAAAATTAGTTAGAACCGATACAGAGAGGAGAGAGACCGCGGTGAGCAACGAAACAAGAGTCTGTCACTGATTTTGGGATTGAGAGAGAGAGATAGATAGATAGAGAGAGATAGATAGATAGATAGATATATATAGAGAGAGTAGGTTTTGTTCCATGGGGCCTGATGGCCTTTGTTCCATGGGGGCTGGGCCAACCATCCCATATAGGCCAAATGGGCATTTTTTTAGGCTTGTGGGGGCTGAAGCCCCCAACAACCCATACATAGGTCCGCCCTTGGTGTTGAAGAACATGTAGTATGTGAGGACCCGTCCCTAGAGATACCTAGTAGGATCCAATTTGACCAAGTCAACCATAGGTTATCCTATTTAATAGGTGATTAGCATGAATAGTTAGTAATTCCCATTAATTTAGCCTAGTTTATAAGGTTAGGACCCTTGTGAGATTAATAGTGGCCCCCTAGATTTAATTAGCCAATTAGAGACCTTAGTTGTAATCCTAATTATAGATGGGTTTCCCTTAGAGAGTTGTGCATTTAACCTTAGAATGACCCAATTACCCATGGCCTAACCCATTAACTCATTAATTATATGAGGGCACTTTAGTCTTTCCTACCCCACCTTTTCCCTCCTTTTTAGAAATTTCAATACCTTAAATGACCTTAGCCTCCTTTATTCTCTACCAAGTAAACATGGGCACTTTTGTCATAATAAATAGCCTACCTTTATTGCCCTTAGGCTCCTTTATTCACAACCACTTATTTGAAGATACTTTAGTCATTATATATGAATACCTATACTACCCTAGTCCTTATCCTTTATTTCTATTAGCCACCAAGGACCCTTTAGTCATTCTATTTTAACATTCCCTAAATACCCTCATCCTTATCCTAAACTTACAATAACAAGAGAGGGCACCTTGGACATTCTCCATCCCACCAATTCCTATAAAAGAAACCTACTACAACCAACTCAAACATTCTCCACACTCTTTCCTCTCATTTCACTACAATTCTCTCCTAGATCTCCCTCCCCTCTCCAAGTTAAGGTAATCTCCTTCCCCTTTCAATTTCCTTGTAAAATAGTATTTTATCTTAGATCTCTCTTCCTTATGCATTTCTCTCTTTGGGAATGGGTGTAGAGATTTTAGATCCAGCTGTTGAAGTGATCTTAGAGCTATTGGAGTGGAGCCCGAGCTAATTGAGGAGCTGTCTTCATAATTAAGCAAGTAGACATGCTTAGATTATTTAATTAAATTGATTAACATGCTTAGATTAGTAATTTTTGTCTTTTATGGTTGTTTGGCATGAATTCTGTATTTGGATGATATGATGTGTATAATTGTTAGTCTAAGCTCTTTTTTATGTGTATTTGGCCATTGATGGATGGAAATCCCCCATTTGGAAGATCAATGGCCCATTGGTGATATGATCATGATGTGGGAGGTGTGTTTGATGTATGGGAATGATTAGTGAAGATCTGGGATCCATTTGATGGGGTTTTGATGAGAAATGGAAGATGGTAGAATCTTAAAAATATGGATTTCGTGTGTGCCCGGTCGACCCGATCACCCAGGAGGTCGACCGAGCACACAGTGAATTGACCCTCAGCTGGAAGCTGAAATCACCGACAGGGTACAGAACCCAATGTACTCGGTCGACCGACCAAGAGGCTTGGTCGACCGAACACACTGAGAAATCCCTCACCTGCCAGATGTTTGTTATAATGTCCGCAGTGTACTCGGTCGACCGGGGTACCCTCCAGGTCGACCGGGGACATTGCAAACTGTGATTTCTGCTTCCCAGTTATCTGTTCCTTTCCACAGAGTACTAGTTCGACCCGTGGACCCATGATGTCGACCCGGTACACTGTAAACAGTGATTTTCCGGATTGAGTTTCCTTTCATGATCTGATCATGTGTGGGCCCCGTTGACCTTCCATTTGGACTGTTTGGGATACGCTAGACACGAGTCAAGGGCCGGGCTTAACCTTGACCCGTGTAGCCATCTAAGTAGGGTATTGGGTTGTAAAACGGAACCTGATTCAAGGGCTATGGATGTCTTATGATGCTAAATACCTATAGGAGCACCAAGGATACTTATAAGCATCTGGGACTCCGTAATCACTGTCTTCGGTGAAGTGGGACCCTGGACCTGAATAGAGGGGCAGCGATCATCGATGGATTTGTGATATGTGGTACCTATGTTGATGAAATGGACACTAAGGCTGGCTGGTAGATCCGAACCTTCGATGTAGGCCTTGAGAGGTACTAAAATCAGGGCATTGCACTTAGGCTCTGATCCATGATCACGGTCCATTGGATGAGATGTCAGGACATGGCACTTGAAGTCCTGATCGGTAATATTGGGAACTTAACGGTAGATACTGATAGACGGACTGTATATTGAGATAATACTAATTAAGCGTATAGAGAAGCGGAGTTTACAAGGGTATGCATTATTAACTGTTGTGAACCACAAGGATGGATTAGTTATACCCGAGCTCCGTGCCTCATACCCTTGACTATTATCATCTCATATTAAGGATAATAAGGCCATCCAGTTCGGAGTACCCCCACCTAGTGATTTGTAGATTGTGGATATACGATTGGTCTGCCGAGGGTTGTAATGCCGGCATGGACATTGATATTGATTAGTCTGCCGAGGGTTATGATGCCGGCATGGACATTGATATTGTGATGTGATGGACACGGTAGGTACCAGGTGTGGGTGGGGTACTGAGACCGCCGGCGCTCGGACCAGGTGTATGGATGGACGGTGATATTGATCTAGCACGTAAGTCCAATGACTGGGACTTGGCCGTGGCTATGGATATTGTTGGTTGAGATAGCACGTAAGACCAATGGCTGTGACTTGGCTGTGGCTATGGACATTGATGGATTCTTGTACGCTCCTATTCGATGTGACGGCAGCTGTGGGTGGCTATGACCCCCATGGTTGGTGTCCATCGACAGTTGTTGGGACGACGACGATGGGCTGGCCCTGACCCCCCACGTCCTTTGTACTTCAACTATGGACGTACCTTTGTGTGCTTCTATGTATGTATATTGGATGTATGAATATTATATATTATGGATGTCATTGTTTATTGTCTCTAATTGCCGCCGTTGATATGGTTGGATCTGGATGCGATGGTTACGACTATGGTAAGATTACTTCCTCAGGTTACTTCCTCTGTTTACTTCTACTACTGATAACTCTGACGTGTTTGTATGGTTTATATGATGTCTTAATGATAATGGATTCTCTTATCTACTTGTTATGCTGTATCAAACATCTATTATATCAATATCTCGATTATCGTTCATGCACTACACTCTACACCGTTTTCTGTTGCACTCTGATATTCTATATTATTATCGAGATACTAATCATGCAGGTACAACTGGGATCAGGTATGGTCTTCTTCCCTATCTAATGATATTATGTATTGCCATCTAAACATGCCTATTTGCCTGGCTCATCGAGCCTGACCCAATCCTTGGTGTTTTCAGGTATCTTCTCTTCCGCTTTCTTGATTGGTGGTTTGTTTGGTGGCTGATCCGTTGCCGCAGGGTTCAGAGGATGATGCAGTTTGTGCATCGTGAGGCGTCTATTATATAGATCTCTATTCTTTCCTTTTCTTATAGCTGGCCGTGTTGGCCTAGGACTGAATAATTAGTTTAATTATGGAAAGTACCTTGTAATCTTTTAAAGTGAAACAAAATTTTAGGGCCTTGTCCATTTACCTGCTCATATGAGATTCACACTTGATTATATTATTGGATTTTCCGCATCTCTTAGGTACTTTCTCGTAGCGCCCCGAGATTCGAGGCGCCCGGATTTTGGGGCGTTACATAGTAAGATTATTCACCACAAACTATAAGATGGAGTGCTATAGAATCTAACAATTTGGACAAACGTACGTAGGGCACTCTGGCAAGTTGCAACCGAATTCCTAGAGTTCCTAGGAAATAGATTTTCGTGAGAGGGGATTGTCAAATACACGATCGCTCAGGCCCACTTGGGCCCTATATGGTGGTATCCAATCTCGTTGGATTTGGTCAAATTCTTGCACAGTTTTCTTCCTTCTATAGATTGTAATTAGATTAGCTGATTTATCTCTTTCATTAATAGTAGATTGTAATTAGATTAGATTAGCTGATTTGTAGCCTTTGTTAAGGCATCTGTATTATATTTGATGGGAGACAATCTCCAATGTAAACACACAAAAATATTGATAATTCAAAAATCTCTTTTTACATGTTACAATTGTTATGGTATCAGAGCTTCAAATGGTTCCTATATGTATTTTCTTCAATAGTGAGCACTAAATCTCACCCATAGCTTGATCAATACAGATCCAGATCTGTATTGCTAGAGTTCTTTTCGTCATCAGCAAAACACAACCTTCAGGTCAGCCTAGTTACAACGGTGGCCCACCTGCGATGATCAAGTCATCACCAACAATCATACTAGTGTTGGTCGACTGGGTTTTCTAGGATTTCTGGTGATTTTTCCAGATTTTTTGTCACAGCCTCGAGGTAGGTTTCTGAACACTTTCGTGGATCTCCAGTTTATTGCACTAGTTTTCATCTTCACCGACCAACTTCTTGGTTTCTCATCCAATTTGGGTGAGACTTGGTTCATTGGAAGCAAAAAACTTTCTTCTTCCATCTAGGAGAATCTGATTGCTCCACTGATCATTCTGTGGGTCCCTCAATCAGATCCAGAGAAGGAAAACAAGGTCGCCAGACTGCATCTGACGTTAGGATCATCACTGGCCCACCTGTGATCATCAAAACTCTTTCATATTTTGGTTCCCTCATGGTCGATTACTATTTACAAGAATTATAGCAGTTTTTTCAAAAAAAATCGGGATAAGAGATAGGCTTTTGGACACCACTTGTGATTTTCCAATTTTATCAGATCATTTTGATCACAGCCGTACAAAATCTTGGCTTGTGGATGGATTTAGTGAAACTTGTATTGCTGGAAAGACATTTTGATACTGCTTGCACCTCATTGATCTGATTCTCCTTCTGATCAAACAGTGGGCTCCACTCAAGGAATCTCTAGTCACTTTTAGGGCCGCCTGGACCATTTTTCTATGTGTTTTTTTGTTCACAGAACCGCTGTCTGTTTTCTGGACTATTGGATTTACCTTCTGTCTTCTCCTTCCCTTTATTTGGCTCTAAATGGAGAAATCTGAGGTTAAATTAATTCGATTTGATGGTAAAAACTATCCAGCATTGGCTTTTCAATTTTAGTTATATCTTGAGGCCAAGGAATTATGGGGATTTGTTTCTGGTTCTGATCCAAAGCCTACAGAGGATGATAAAAAGATTTCTACTTGGAATACCAAAGCTGCTAAAATAAAAACATGGATTCTTTGGGGCTGTGGAACCTCATCTGATTCTGAACCTCAAACCCTATACGACCTCCAAGGAGATGTGGGTTTACTTGCTGACAGTTTATCATCAAGATAATTTTGCACGACAATTTCAACTTGAGTGTGAAATTGCAAAATACAGTCAAGGCACCTTATCCGTTCAGGGCTACTATTCTGGTTTCCGCAATTTGTGGAGTGAATATGATGGGATTAAGGGGTCGTTTGTCTACACCCATTTACATATGTAAATGGTGAATATGCGTAATATTTACGCATCAGTCATGTTTGTCTACATGTGTTTACGCATCTTGTGTGTAAATTAGATGTGTAAATGATGTGAAAATGAGCTCATTTTCACACCAAGATTTGAACACATGTTCAGGTGGGAAAAAGAAAATATCAAACCACATGTGATTTCAAAGAACACCCGTTGGAGGCGGACGGTTTGGTTTGGGGCAGTTTCCGTCAAAGAGGTTTTGGGTTCGAAACCCCCCTCTAACGCATTTAAAAAAATAATAATAAAAGAGGTATTTCCATCAAAGAGGTTCTGAGTTCGAAACCCCCCTCCAATGCATTTAAAAAATAATAATAAAACCAATAAATGAGAACCCTCCCTACATCTCATCTCCCTTTTATGAAGGTAACCTCTCTATTTCTCTCTCTTGCCTTGCTATATATATATATATATATATAAAACCTTTATAAAATCCATTTACTCTGTAGATTTATTATTTCAGAATTTGATTCTCTATCTTCTCTTCTCCTTTTAGATTTTCTCTTTTTCACGTGTAGGATGATGAGACTTGAAAATGGCTCCAATGAATTTTAATGAACAAAATCTGCAGGACAAAAAGAAAAAGTATTGATAGTAAAAATCTTAAGAGACGGTATGTAAGATAAATATCTCAATGGTTTTTCTATCAACTTTTAACTTGAACAATTACCTTATTGTTTTAGTTTTCTTCCAATATCTCAATGAATTTTCTAAAATTATTTATTGTTGCATTACTTTAAAAATATTTAAACATGTATAAATGAATGTAAGAGAGAATGAAAAATGTATTTTATATAGCATTATGGTATCATTCAAAAATCATGTATAAATGCGATTTTATCTAACCATAACAAATTTGTGATACTTTTAATATGATTGAACTTAACAAACAAAATACTCATTTTAAGAACTTTTTATAATTGATTAATATTAGCATAAAGCCGGTGAGATGCATGGGTTAAGTTCTATGCAAATTGAATAATGAATTAAGATAATATTAAATTGAATATTAATTAATAAAAAAATTAATATTAACCATTAGAATATAAACTCATATTTCATTAACCAAACATGTTGGAATGCATTTTATTTTTAAGGTGATCATTGATAGAAATATATATTTTTGAAAATTATATTTCATGTTGAAAGACATATTCCTTTTTAAGGATCTAAAATGCAAATGAAAACTTTGATATAAATTAGACATTTTTTGTCTCATTTTCATATCATTATAGTAGAATAGAATTTAATGATTAATAAGTATCATTTACAAAATCGTTTAATACATATACACATATCATTGAAACAAACATAGAAAAATGAATCACATGTGTAAATGATGCGAAAATAGTATTATTAGACAAACGTTGTAAAAAGAAATACATGTGTAAACGTTACATACTTAAAATTTGAATATTCATCATTTACATGTGTAAATTTTATTTACATATCCTACGCGTAAAAGACAAACGACCCCTAAATATGCTTCTATTCCGAACAATATTCTTAAAACTATCCAAGACCTTCAAGCCTCAAGTCACAGGACCAATTTTTTATTAAATTGCATGCTGAATATGAGACTGTCACATCGTCTCTGCTGAGCCGGAGCCCACTACCATCTTTGGATGTTTGTTTGAATGAGTTTCTGTGAGAAGAAGAACGTCTTCGCACTAAAGCCCATCTGGAACAACAGCACACTGCGACTTATCCTGTTGCATACTCTGCTAAAGGGAACAATCAGTCTCTTCCGGTCTCACAGTCTTCTCCGACTCCTCAGACTCAGGATATGAGCAAAGTCCAATGCTACTCTTGCAAAAAATATGGACACCTTGTGATTGCAACCAGAAATTCTGTAATTACTGCAAGAAGAAGGGACACATCATTAGTGAATGTCGCCGCCATCCACAAACTCGGACTCCCAATGCCTAAGGTGCCAAGATGAACTATTCTACTGCTGATGCTGCATCCACATATGTGCCTTCACAGCCTGGTTCTTCTTCACCTGCTCTCACTCCCGAATTAGTTCAACAAATGATCGTCAATGCATTTTCTGCACTTGGCATCACAAGTAAATCTAAACCCCCTTCTTCCATTTGGTATCTTGATTCCGGAGCATCAAATCACCTGACTCACTCCAGTGCACAACTATCTAGCTTGACAAAATATACTGGTAATACTCATATTCAAACCGCCGATGGCAGACATCTTCCTATCACTGCCATTGGAGATATTTCCAGTATCTTGCCCTTAAATAATGTTTATCACTGTCCAAATTTAATTTCAAACCTTCTCTCAGTTGGACAACTCGTTGAAAACAACTGTAATGTTTCTTTTTCTTCCTCTAGTTGTGTTGTGCAGGACCAGATGTCAAGGAGGGAGATCGCAAGGGGGCCTAAACATGGACGCTTATTTTCTCTTGATCTATCTACTCCAATTAGGAATAATTCAGCAACTGATTTTTATTTTTCTGCTCAAAATAATTGTCAATTATGGCATAGTAGGCTTGGACATCCTAATTTTAAAACCATGTCTCACATGGTTAATTCTGGATTGTTAAATTCAATAGGCTTTTCTAAGTTTGTTTCTTTTGATTGTGCTACATGTAAGATGGGCAAAAGTAAGACTCTTCCTTTTTCTATCTCTACCTACAATGCCATTCAGTGTTTTGATTTAATTCATAGTGATGTTTGGGGTATTGCTCCTCATTTGTCTCATGCTCATTATAAATATTTTGTGACATTTATTGATGATTATAGTAGATTTACATGGGTCTATTTCCTGCATTCTAAAGCTGATGTCTTCAATGTTTTTAACATGTTGAGAATCAATTTTCCACTTGCATAAAAATTTTACGTTCTGATTCGGGAGGTGAATGTGTCTCCAGAGTTTCAAAAATTTTTACAACAAAAAGGAATAATTTCTCAAAAATCTTATCCTTATAGCCCTCAACAAAATGGGGTCGCTGAAAGGAAAAATAGACATCTGCTTGATATTACTCGATCTCTTCTCATTGAATCCTCTGTTCCTACTCGTTTTTGGACGGAAGCTCTTTGCACTGCTGCCCACCTTATAAATCGATTAACCTCTTTTTCTTTAGAAAATGAGAGTCATTTTTATCAATTATACAAAACCACAATATCCTATGATGATCTACATGTTTTTGGATCGGTGTGTTTTGTACATTTACCTCCTTCTGAGCGTAACAAACTTACTGCCCAATCTGCTAAATGCGCATTTCTAGGGTATGCAAGTCATCAAAAGGGGTTTCTTTGTTATGATCCTAACATACGGCACATTCGTACCTCCCATAATGTTGTCTTTTTTGAAAATCAATATTTTTTTTCAACAACATCTTGATTATGTAGAGTCCTCATCTGTTGTTTCCTTCCCTGGTTTTTCGGATAAAACACCATTTGTTAAATTTGATCCTAATTTGGTTTATCAAAGGCGGAGTAAAGCTGCGACCACACATAGTCCGCCTAATAATCCTCCAACTGCATCTGGTCCAACTGGAGACCCTCCCTTACGCCGTTCATCTCGGATCTCAGTACCTCCTACTCGTTATGGATTTACCCACACTTCCTTGATGGCCACCATGTCTTCTACTTCTATTCCGAACTCATATTCCCAGGCTGTGCAGCATGAATGTTGGAATAACGCTATGCAGGATGAATTGGATGCTCTTGCGCAAAATCATACATGGGATGTGGTTCCGTGTCCTTCTTTTATTAAGCCAATAGGTTGCAAGTGGATCTATTCTATCATTAAACCTGATGGGACTCTGGCAAGGTATAAGGCGTGTCTTGTCGCTCTGGGTAATCGGCAGGAATATGGTATTGATTATGAAGAGACTTTTGCTTCTGTAGCAAAAATGACAACTGTTAGGACTATTCTTGCCATTGCAGCATCTCAATCCTGGCCTTTATACCAGATGGATGTCAAGAATGCCTTTCTTCATGGTGATCTCAAAGAAGATGTTTATATGCGCCTTCCTCAGGGAGTTTCCTCTATCATCACGGGTGCTGTTGCCAAACTGCGGCGTTCTCTTTATGGCCTCAAACAAGCCCCCCGGGCATGGTTTGAAAAGTTCCAAAATGCTCTTGACCACTTGGGGTTCCATGTTCCTTCATCATGCTTCTACGGGGATTACTATTCTTCTTGTTTATATGGATGACATTATCATTACAGGTACCGATGCATATATGATTCAACAACTTCAAGCCTCTCTTCATGAATCTTTCCACATGAAATATCTTGGTCCCCTAAACTATTTTTTAGGTCTTGAAGTTCATCAATCTGCAAAAGGCATCGTTCTCCATCAACATAAATATGCTCTTGACTTCATTGAAATGGCTGGACTTCAAGGTTCTGCTCCCGTAGATACTCCAGTAAAAGTCAATGTTAAACTTCAGCAAGACAGTGGGGATCCTCTCTCTAATCCTACCCTCTATCGTCACTTGGTTGGCAGCTTGATCTACTTGACGATAACTCGTCCGGATATTTCTTATGCAGTTAATTTAGTCAGTCAATTCATGACTGATCCTGGACATTTTCATTTGGCAGCAGTCCAACGTATTATTAAATATCTAATTCGGACACCCACCCGTGGATTATTTTATCCGGCCAACAACTCCCTGACACTCAAAGCATACTCAGATGCTGATTGGGCTAGCTGTCCGGACACTCGTCGCTCTACCACAGGATGGTACATGTATCTGGGAGATAGCTTGATTTCGTGGAAATGTAAGAAACAAGATAAGGTCTCCAAATCTTTAACCGAAGCTGAGTATCGTGCCATGTCTGCTGCTTGTTCGAAAATTCTCTGGCTTCGCGGGTTGCTTTCCGATCTCGGATTTCCTGTTGATAGTGCCACACCACTCTATGCAGACAATACTAGTGCAATTCGTATTACTGTCAATCCAGTTTTCCACAAGCGCACTAAACACATAGAGATTGATTACCATTTTATACGCGACGAATACAAGCGTGATGTGATTAGCCTTCCTCACATCCCTTCCGATCTTCAAAATGCAAATATCCTCACAAAGGGACTTCCGCAACCTCGCCATCAGTTCTTGGTTAGCAAATTGATGCTTGTGGATTCCCCGGCATCAATTTGAGGGGGGGGGGGTGTCAAATACACGATGGCTCAGGCCCACTTGGGCCCAATATGGTGGTATCCAATCTCGTTGGATTTGGTCAAATCCTTGCACAGTTTTCTTCCTTCTATAGATTGTAAATAGATTAGCTGATTTATCTCTTTCATTAATAGTAGATTGTAATTAGATTAGATTAGCTGATTTGTAGCCTTTGTTAAGGCATCTGTATTCTATTTAATGGGAGACAATCTCCAATGTAAACACACAAAAATATTGATAATTCAAAAATCTCTTTTTACATGTTACGATTGTTAGGGTTAAGAATGAGGGCTCAAGGGTACAGATTTATAATTGACAATCAAGATTTCCCTCCGCGGATGATAAATGATAACCACATTTCACCCCATAAGAATGAATACCCAGGATTTGATGGTTACTTACATATCTCACCCTTCATCTATTTTATAAAAGCCCCATAAAATGAATCACTAGTAATCGAGTAGGAAATTGCCAAATGCAAATGTAGGGTAAATGTGTTTTCATGGAATTGAACTCCTAGGAATTGTAAGAAATGTATTACTATCAAAGTGGCTAAAATTAAAGACAAAAGTTTAAAGATCCACAAATGGCCATCAAATAATCCCTACTTTGGTGGAAAATGACTACCAACCATCACCCTAGTAAATCAGATTGTAGAAAAGTTAGGGTCCCATTCCTTCACCTCTTTGATATGAACCCATTTGATCATGTATTCCTAGGAATGCTATTCCATGCGAACAAAACAGACACTGAGGAATGCTATTCCATGCAAACAAACAGACCCTCAGTGTTTTAACGTACACACAGAAAATACAATGTCAAGTGTAAAATTATTCTAGAATAAAAAAAGATGCTCTTATGTACACATAGGAGCTTCTTAGTTTACTTGAAGCAAGACACACGCAAAATAAATGAGTAACGGAATAGAGTAGAAATAAATGTAAAGAAAAATAGCTTTAAGCACAAGACAAAAACAAAAGAAAAGAAGTGCAACTCATACTCATGCCATTATAGGTTTTAAATGCTGACCTTTTCCCACAATGAGACTTAACTGCTTCAAGCTGAGCATATGAAAAGGTTCAATCCTTGTAAAATTCAGTACAAGAGCAACAGGTAGAAATATGAAGAGATTGAATAGCCCAACAAAGCCAAGGAACTGAGCCATACTAACTTTACCCTCTCCACTTTCCTCATCAGGAAACTTTTTCCGTATCAGGGTACTGTAAATAGCATACAAGGCTGCAGCAAGAAGAGAGAGAATATCCCCAAGAATAGGTTTTGAAGCCCTTGAGCTTGTCCTCGCTTTTGAATCACCCAAGCTGACAATTATGCTTCCTACCATGCAGAGCAGGACACTAACAAGCTTCAGATATGTGAACTTCTCACCCAAGACCACCAAAGAGGCCAAGAAAGTGAATAGGCTAGACGAGCTGCTTAAGATGGTGTTTGACTGCCAAAAACGAGGAGGAAACATACTTGATGTCATGCTCCAAAACCATTAAAATATTATGCAATGATTATCAGGAGAAAGGATTTTTTATATGTAAAAAAACTTCAACCAGCAAAAGAATAGGTGTTGCATAATTAAACCGCTACTGGATGATTCTAATCATCAGAAGGAACATTCCCCAATATCTCCCCTATCAGATGATTCTCGCTATCTGATTGAGGGCTTTCAAATGGAATAACTGCTGCTAACTACCCCCATAAAATGAGAGAAGGATCGAAGGTAACATAAACCAGTGGGAGAAATTTTTTGGATACTTTCCTTCATGTGGTATGAATCATTACAACCACTAAATATCAGCCTCACATCTACATTTGGTAGGGCCAAACACATCATATAATCAAATGCTTTATATTAGCTCTCAATAAGATCATAAAGAAATGAGAAATGCATTTTAAAAAAGGAATGATGGGGTGATTGCTTACCGTCACACTAGTATATTTGAGAGAGAGATTGAAAGTAAGTTGTGCGAGAAACCAAAAGGGACATATCATCAGGCTGACTTTAGCCACTCTGGAGCGCGTCCAACGCCCTTTCTCATCCAGTTCTTCACACGCATCTTTGTCACCTGGAATTGTTTCTGTCCCTATGGATGAATCATCCAAACTAAACGGCATTGTTGTAGACTCATTGAGTGCGACCTCCGGTTCATGTGCGATAACCTTTTCATACTGACTCCTCTCTTTTTGATCAACAAACTCAGATGAATTCTCAGCATCCCCTGTTTCACTTAAACCACTCTTTTCCAAAAGAACCATTTTCTCATAATCTTCCACCCGTTGCATGGGCAAATCATTCTGACTTCTACGGCGTGACAAATATCTTTCAACCGAAGCTTCCCAGTAGCGTGAAATTTCAACGACAGGGACATATATCACGAACAATGAATTACAGATATAAGTAACAAGAAAAGGAGAAACACCCGCATCTACTACGGATTGAACAATATAACTAGCAGCAATCCAGATGGTTGCAACCGCAAGTATGTATCCCAAACCCAAAGCCCATCTCCAACCTTTACTCTGCATTGCTTCTGGACCTAATTTCAGGTCAAACCCCAATCAGCTATAATCTATCTAGTCTGTCCCAATATACCATACCCGTATAAACAAACTGAAATCTGCGACAATCTATAAGAAAAGGAGCCCTTTTTTCATCTCTTCAATTCTAAGTCCTTCCAAAAGTCAAATTAAGAAAAGCACCTAATCTTGGGATCCAGTCAACTGCAACCATCTATAATCTAGCTAGCTTGGCCCATTTCACCATACCCATCTAATGATATAAACAAATCACAATCTGCCACAATAGGTACAAGAAAAGGAACCATTTTTCTTCTCTTTCATTCTAATTCCCTGCAGGACTCCAATTCAGAAAAGGAACAAAGACTCTAAGAAAGAAAGCCAATACAATCACCCCACAATCTCTGATTTCAAGTCTCATGCCATTGATCCAACAAGTCTGGGTACTGATCAAAAGTACAAAGCAACAAGTGCCCACTTGAATCTTTTCAAGGGGCACCACAATTTTCAAAAGAAATTTCAATATCTCGCATCAGCTTAGGTTCTTGCTCTCAATATACATCTCCAACCTTATTTAGAACGGAATAAACTATCTTCAATCAAGCAAGAAAAACCCCAAAAGGGTATTAAAGCAGACAAAGATTCTGAATGAGATCTGCTTACCTGAAGGAAGCTGATTCTAAAAAGCAACCAGATTTCTGCAAAATTTGAAAGAAAATGCCCTCTGGGTTCTCTTTCTAATGAATGGCCTTCACCAATTCCCAGGAATCTAAAAGGGTAATGTTTGGAAGCAAAAGAAGAAAGAAAATCCTCTGTGTGGGATTCCTTTCCACTGTTCTTCCCTCTTTGAATTAGAATTTTGCATTTTCTACTCTTGGACCAGCTTTATTTGGTGGGAAAGATGGGTTGGGCTTTGGCCCTGTGCGACCCAGGCCCAACATTCACGCTTTAATATGGTCGATTTGTCAAAAGAAAAACATGGCCCATCCCATTTGAGAATAATCGAGCCCACCTGTGTTAAGTCTGTAGAGCCCGTGTAGGCCTGTCAATGGGACGGGCCGTGCCTGTGCTCGAGTTGTCTAATTCCATCCCGAATTTTGGATGGGCCTACCGGGGGTTGTCCAATCCCAGTCCTAAATTGAATGGGCTTACATCAAATCCCGTCCCGTGCGGGCTCGGGCTGGGACAAGGCCGGGCCCAGGCTTAGCCCGATCTTGAACATAAGCCAAACATTAGTTGTATGTCCATTAGATGGGCCCCATGAAAGTGGGCTTTTTTATGTTCCTACTGGGTCAGGCCATATAAATGGATGGGAAGTTTTCCACGTCATCAAGGTGGGTGCTGTTAAATTCAGGTGGGTTCAAGTTATTTATGGGCTCCATGTCTAGATCAGAATGTCCACATATGAATGTCCCATAGGAGAAAATTTTGCCAGAATGCATACTAGCATAGTAGCAGCGCCCAACAGTGCTGAAATATTTCATCATGGAACATGAGGTAAATATATATAAAAAAACATCTTGCAGCTGGGCCAGGCCAGGCTTGGACGGACTGGGCCTGCTCTACCCATTCCCAGTCCCATTTTGGCCGGGCTTTCAAAAAATTATCCAAGCCCAGCCCGCTGGGCTCAATTTTTTTTAAAGCCTTGTGTTTTCGAGCTTAGGACAGGCCGGGTACCCATTTCAACTGGCTAAATTGACTGGCCTAAGCCCGTGCCGGCTTTCTTTTATACCAATGATGAAAGTATGGGCCTTTAAGGCCCACCAAGTAATTGGGCCAAATGAAATAGTACAATCATAAAAACTGCTTGGGCTTGATCCTAGGATTGACTAGCCTGGCCCATTAATAATCCTATGTCATTGGCGATCAAAAAACATGGAAGAAAACTCGTAGGAAGCTACAAGGCCGAGTCAACTCATAGATGTGGGTGAGTCTTATTGAGTCAATAGCTCAAAAGTCATTCTGAATGTGTCTGCACCAAAATTTATAAATCATTATGCGATGTCTCGTCAATTCATCATCTATAGCTTTACTTGAATTTTGACTAGCCTTAAGCCGAATGGACTCAGTTGCGACTGAATTATGGTGAAGTCTCTGAGTTTGAACTCAGTTAACTATAAGTCTACAAAAGATTGTTAGGGATCGGGTTTTTCCTTCTTTTTTTCTTCTGCCAGTTGGCCTAGTAGCCAGTGGTGATAAGTAAACATACATGTTCAGAAATCGATCTCTAGGTTGAGCAGTGGGAGCAGACACTTTATTCATAACGCGCCCGTGTAGTTCTTCGGTCAATTTTTTTTTCAACTGAGAACTCAGTTTTTCAGCTGGACGCGAGTGACTCGAAGAGTTTTAGAAGTATGGGTTTGGGAGACTCCTGTTCTCATGTGTGACGTTTCAGCATTTGCTTGTGAATGGGGGCAAAGATGTATGAATTTCAACCACTTAGGTAGGCTGTCATTTTAGGCATGTCATGTGGTCTGGAGCTGGGCTGGACCTGCCTGAGATTGTGAACCAATTTTGAGAGCATTGAGTTGAACTGAGATCAGAAAATCAGATTTACAAATGGCGGATAACGCGGTTAGACTATCTAAATTAGCGAGAAATATATAAAATGTTATACAAACTTGAATACAAAATAACCCCCCTACTATTTTTCAAATAGGACAATTGACTAGGTCTGTGAGGCAAACTGGCCATGTCAAATTCAAAACAGTGTGGGATCAAACAATCTAAAAGTAAGATTCAATTCAATTCATAGGGATCTCTTGTATGTGATTTTAGGAGTGATCGTCCCAATAAATTCCAAAATCCACATTAAGATTTTTTATCTACCCCCAAATCCCACATGAAAATACTGAATCTAGATCTGCCCCCAAAACCCAACTACCAATTTAGGTCTCCCCATGAAAGTCTTGGGTCCACCACCATTGAGTCACCAATAAGAATGCTATATATATAAAAAGCCATCTAAAACTAGTGTGGTAGAAGTTATAGTCTCAGGCATGAGAGGTTTCACATGCATGCCCAGAAATTGATTCATATTGTTAAAATCTGTAGTTTTTTTTTTTTTTTATGACGAGGAACCCATGAACCGACGGACTTGATCATTAGGAAAATTCCAAATATACAACACTATCCATTACCACCGTATTATCATGGTATTATTAATTATATTGTTTGGTCAATTGGAAACTTAGAGCAAAACTAAAATCACCTTCATTAGATCATGCGGGCCCACAGTCAATGTCCCATGCTTCACTGCCCTCGGATTTTGCAACACCCATAATTTTTTGCAATCTTACAAATTAATCTTCAACTCACCATCCATCAAGCACTTAACAACCACTAATCTCTTGAGTCCTACTACATGAACTAACTCATCGATAGAACCATGGGCTAACTCCATGATTCTCATCCACATACTCATTCAATATTTAAATGAAAACCATCAGGTTAGTCCATCGACTAAGTTAGTCCATATAGACTTTTTGTAATCTCTTAAGTCATAACCAACCTTTCTGGGGCCCACGTTTCCGCTTCCGGAACTGGAGCGCGAAAGCGCATAAAAACCTCCGCCAACGCATAGGGACAGTTTCGTCATTCTACTTAAATAAAGGGGCATTCCGGGTATTTCCACCAGACCCTCTCTCTATAAATATCCTTTCCCATCCCTACGCTCGCCTCCGTTTTTTGTTCACCTCATCCTCAAAATCCCCAAAACTCTTTCTTTCTCTCTCTCTAACTTTCTTTCTCTATCTTCTCTTCTTGTCTTCCTTCAAATCTCTGCTGCTGCTATTGAGGCCAATTCCTCCTCTAGATTTGTCAGATTCAGGTCCTCTGCAATCTCAATTCGTTTTGGCCACCACCAAAATTTTATCTACTGTTTTGTTTCGGTCTCCCTTTTTATCATTCTATTCTAGGGTGATGTTATGCTATTTTTCCAATTTTGCCCTTGGCCCTTCTCTTCCTTTTCCATCGTTTGCTTTATAATTACGTAACTGCCCCTTGCTTTTGTTTTTTCGTTTTCCTCGATCGTGTTTGTCGCTGCTGCTGCTGCTTCCTCGTCTTTTTATGTAAATCACGCTTCCTGCTGACGTGGCACGATCTTGAGGGAGGGAGCCGTTATGGAGATGTGGAACGGCTCGCGCCAAGCTCTGGCGGCGCCAGGAAAGAGGAAAGAGAGAGATGGCGCCATTGATGCTTCTTCTCTCAAGGCGTCGGCTTCAGCCGAGAGAGCCGAGCCGGCTCCTAATTGGCTCTTGGCTGGCTACCTCGCCCACGAATTCCTCACGAGAGGGTCCCTATTTGGGGAGAAGTGGGACCCGGATCGAGCCGAAGCCGTCCCTGCGCCGTTCGAGCCGAAGGTGAAGAGACGGAAGCTGCCGAATGCTAGCCCAGCCGATGAAAACTTGGCGCCGAACAAGCCGAAAGGGTACGCTGACGTGGCCCACCTTTTGAAGGATGGTGGGACCCATATCCCAGGCATTGTGAATCCGACTCAACTTGTCCAATGGCTTCAGGAGATGTAGCTCTCGGGCCCACCTGGCACAAGTGTTCGAGAAGTATGGGCCTACAGGAGAATGGAGATGGAGAGATGGAGAAGAAGATGCCAAAGGTAAGTGGGGGAGGAAAAGAATTTTAGACATTGGTGGGGCCATCAACCTACAAAAAACCAAGATGGGTTTTGGAATGCAAAACTCCCCATCCAATGATAAGGCCCTCAAAAAAATTCAAAGTTGTTGTGTGGATGTTTGAGTAAAGTAAATGATCAATTCGGAAAAGAAGAAAATAATCAAAAGTGAGAGTTAATCTTCTCTTCCCTTGAAGAATACATTATTTTTGTTGTCATTTCTCACCTTGTGAGATGAACTGGGTTTTTATCATTTAGTATTTTACTTTTGAATCCATCGTAGAATTATTTTGATCATTCACTTCACTTTACATTACAGTGTGCGGGTAAATTACCAACTTGATCGACCATTCATATGCAGGACACATGGAAAGAAATGGTCCACTAATCACATGGGGCCCACCCTTAGCATTGCTTTGTGTAAATCTTGCTGATCCAATGAGATGGCATTTGAATAAGTATTCATGCCCAACGTGCTAAGGTGGGCCAGCCTGTTTTGTCCGCATCCAATCAATGGTTGGATTTGGTTTAAGTGTGCCAACTGCCAACTCACCAATTCTCCCTTTTCTTGTCTCTCTCTCTCTCTGTCTCTGCTCTTTTGTGTCTTCTCCTTTGTCTGAAATGGGAACCCGCATTTTCGACCCTATCGTAGGAATGAAGAAACAAATTTTTGGTGATGCCTCTTGGACATATTGGACTTCTTTTTTTCTCTCTATCTTTATACTTTTAGCTTCAGAAGTATCTTGTTTGTTGAAGAACAGCATTGTTGAAAATTCAGATGGGTTTGTTATGGAATTAGGCCAAATGATGAATTGATGATGTTCAATCAGACATGCGCGATCTGCGCAATCTGAGGTGAGTAACTTCAATTTTGGACTCTTTATTCAAGATCATACCATCCTATTCTCAGCATCTTGATGTGATGAAGTCACTAATCCTAACTAAATTAGATTTGGAACAAATAAGAGACAGAGGAAGCAGCCTTTTGCCTTTTGTAAACATTGAATGTCAAGTTAAGCACTTACACCGACCACATCACATGGTTTCAGTTCATCCAGTCTTCTAAGTTCTAACCCATTTCTTCTAGCTTTGGTACAACAATTTGGAAGTTGCATGGTTGTGTTTTATCCGAATAAATACACAGAGTTAGATAGAAAGAACTTGGAAGTTTATCATCGTTTACGATTTACCATAAATGGTTCCTATAACTCGGACTTTAAAACCAGTACAGGCCAATATCAATTTTCAAACTCTAGTCAGAAGGAGATTTTTTTTTTTTATTATCTTTCGTACAAGCAATGGGATGCTGAATTTTCAGTCCTTGGCCCTCCGCGAGGCCCTGCATCCTTGTTCCATAGGTGAATATTTTCCTAGGTCCAAAACTGAAAAAAAAATTAATATTATTTTTTTAATGATATTAGAATCTGTAACTCTATGACCACGTTTATATTCTATTTTATTATTTTATTTACGGATATTGACAGATCGGCTGCCCTTATATTTCACAATTGTCCTAAAACGGTCATGAATTACATAATTTTTGCATAGGTGTTCTTACAAAAAAAGGTGGCTCAGAAAGTTATAATTTTACTCTTATATTTGTGTGATATCCTACCTCTGTAGGATATCAGACAAATCCATATTTTTTCTACCCTCTTTCTTTATACCGGTGTTAGGTTTTTGTTTATTGGCTAATTCATGGGTTAGACAAAACTCTGGGGTTTATTGAGTTGTATTCTTTATTTAGAAAATGACTCTGAAGATAGAAGATGGGAAAGACTCTTAGAAGAAAGTCTGAAAGATTTAGAAGAAGAAAGCCTGAAAGATTTAGAAGAAGAAAACTGAAAGAAAAGAGTGCTGAATTTTCGAATCATCAAGAATGGAATCCGCTCGAGTGGTCCAAGTTTCGCTCGAGCGAACATAGCCAAAATGGCCAGATGCGTTGAAGCAGAACCTCATCCGCTCGAGCAGATGGATGGTCCACTCGAGCGGATAAGGCCGGAGAGTCCAAGCTTAGTTAGAAACCTATTTCTAACCCAAACTGCTTGTTTTTATCCTAATCAAGTTAAGCAACCTTAAGCACGACCTAAGGGCTATTTAAAGGACTCAAGGGTTATTCTAAACGTAGACCTTACCTCTCAAAGTTCTGAGTTAGAGATTTAATTGAGAGAAATCTTCTAGAGATTTATGAAGGTGTACTGCTGCCAAGTACTCTAGAAAGCAACATTCTTTTGCATCCCTTGTGGAAGATCATCTTCCTGCGTAGAAGATATGAGGAGTCAAGCGCTGGATTGAGCATGTTGCAATTAACGGTGTAAAGTCGTTGAAGCGTGAAGCGACACAAGGTAAATTCAGTCTTTAGATAGGAGGTATTTGGGGAGGAAATCTGAGTTTCTTGTAATTGCGATATTCATAGTGTTTGATTGTTGATACAGTTTGGATCAGTGGTTTTTGAACAAGTTAGGGTTTTCCACCTTAAATTTGGTGTCCTTGTGATGTATGCTTGAGTTTTATTTCCGATGCATGGTTATTTCTTTATTGCACACTTTTGGCCTTATTGATTGAGTAGATCAATTTAGAGATCGAGAACCCTGAACTTACAACCTGAAAGAGAAAAGGCATGCATGTTGCTTTCCGATAAACAGAAAAAAAAAGAACTGAGGTAAAAACCCTTTCACTAATAACGTCTTCTTCAATCCTCCTTAGTGTTTTTCCACCCTTTTTTTGTCTTACCATATTCCTTCTACTATGGATACCTCTTGTGATGATTGAAATAAATGAACTCTGAATGTCGCAACAAGTAAAAATGATGAAGACAAAACAGAGTTATGAATTTGTGATAAATATGTGTTTTGGGTTTAGGCAGAAAAGGGAAATTGCGAGATATCTTACAGCTCTCGGATATTGCAACCTTTAAGGGTAAAATCGCCACTTTTAAAGCATCCTTTCTGGATGAACAGTTCTGCGGGAATTATGTATTTTTTTACTATTTTCAAGCAATCTTCCAATATGAGGACAGCCATACAGCGATTATCCCTTTTATTTACTTGTAAATACCCTAAAAGTATTATTTCCCTTTTTTTTGTAAAATCCCTAAAAGTAGTTAAAACTAGGGCTGTGAAAATTGACCGAAATAACCGAACCGCCGACCGAACCGACCATTTGCGGTTCTATATATATTTTTTTAAAGAAAACCGACCAATCGGTTATTTGTTTCACCTAAAAATTACACGACGGTCGGTTTTTTTATAAATTAAAAAACCGTTCGGTTAAAATCGAACCGACCGAATTGTTAAGCAGCTAGAGACTGCACTAACTTAGTGACTTGAAATGTTGAATATCTGCATTTTTTAAGTACTACTAGCTAGCTGCCGGGCCTGTACTTATTGTTAATTGCTGTTGGGCTTGTTTTATTTGTGTGTACGTTACTACATTAGATTGGACACTTAACTTATTTAATGAAATAAAAGGCTCAATGGCCAATTAGACCAATACAAAATGAGGCTTGACCCATTCAAATTAGGACCCAGCCCAAAACCGAAAACCGACCAGAAACCGACCAAACCGAATGTTCTGTTTTCCCACTTTCACTAAATACAGTGGTCGGTTTTCGATTTTTCTTATATCCAAAAAACCGAACATTTGATCCGGGTGTAGAGGTGACTGAAAACTGACCAAGACCGACTACCGACAGCCCTAGTTAAAACTGCAGGTTGGATGGGGTTTTTAATTTTCTGATATTTCCTTTTAAAAAATGGAATGGGATTAGTAAATATATTAATGCACTACCAACATGTTGCTGGTATGTAAAGGTTTTGGCTTTAGTGATTCTGTGATACAGTATTCCATAGTTCAAAACAGTGCCTTATAACCGTTTATGCTGGAGCATGCAAGCAACTTACAAGCTTCCCATGAAGAGACTTCCGTGCCGACATAGAGTTTGATTTTTAGGCTGTGTAAGATTCTCAAGAATATAAAACTCATGTACCTTTTTTAAGGAGAAAAAAACATTAAAACAATTCCTTGGCTGTTCATCCATATAGAGTCACATATTCACCGTAGTAGTTCTAAATCTTGAGTTTATTTTTGTATAAAAAAAGGTAAATGTTAGTGTGAATAGTTTTTTTTTTTTTTTGGTAAAGTAGTGTGAATAGGTTAATAATGATAAGAGTGGAATATGTAAACCTCATTAAGAGGAAGTAATCTTGATATCTTTTCCTATCGTTGTGACTTGTGTCTACGGTTTTTTTTGTTTTGCCATATAAAACCGCAAGAAAGCTAATAAAATGGAGTTTCGATATGTTCATGATATTAAATTTCTTTTAGCTAACCACTCCTATCAAAATTTCGAAACTTTAGTAGAGACAGCAAAAATACTTTTCAATACTCCTCTTCGTGTGGAACCCACTGGCCACTCCTCAACACATAGTTGATATTCAAAATTTTCAAGCCGCACCAACTACTATATTCTTTCAAGGTTCTCTCCTAGAGTCTGTATGATATAATGTGATTACAAGCTTTTTAGGAACCAGTTTTCAAGACTTGAGGAAGGGGCTCTCCACGAAAATGAAGAAATTTGGTCCAAAAGAATTCTCTTCTCCCATAGAAAAAAAAATTAGCATTCTTGAAAGATTACAGCATTTTTTGTGACTTTGTGCCACGACCCGAGCCCGAGATTATGATAAAATCGAGTTAATTTCGAGTCGTATCGCATAATTACTCCCGTGAATTTCAACCATTTAAAACTCACAAGGGATATCATACATACATTATGTGAAAATATTTACTCATAAATAAATGTACATTGCTCATATTTAAATGAACACTTATTTACAACTTATAAAACTATTCACTTGCATATTTAAGTATAATGTAAGGATCCAAAAGTATGAAACGTTTCTTAAACCCACTCTCATCAAAATTTTAATTTCTCAATCTTTATTTTCACTCTACGAGTCCTCCTGGAGGAACCTGACTAGTCTCCTCATTTGTCTTTGTGATCTCGGGACAGGTAGAGGAAGTTGGGCCTGTAATGTCATCAATAACACAATGTGAATTTAACAATTCAGCAAAGTATAAAAAGTTCCATGATTACATATGCTAACCATAATTTTACATCTATGCCAATGTTAGATTAAATTAATAACATTAACATTGACAGTATGAGTCTTGATTAAAAGTTTGGCTACTACTATAATATTTCTTTCACATCGCATCTTCCTAATAAAAGGAAGAAATTGCATCTCCCTAAACAAAGGAAGGAATCACATTTCCCTAAACAAAAGAAGGAAAAAGTGGAAATTATCAGTGACCGGGCCAGAGACTACTGACATCACCACGGAGTTCCGGAACACTCCCAAATAAACTGCTGCAGCCAGTAACAGCTCAATGAGCTTATAGAAATCATCATGTAGTGCCAGACTCAATATACAATATAATTTCATTTTATTTAATTACAATGAACGGACATAATTTAGTGTACAATCTTAATTAAACAATACCAACCAAATGGATGTAATCTTCAGTTATTTAATTTGCTTGTGTTATTCTCGATAAATATCATAATTTATGTACATTAAAGTCCCCTTAATTAACACTTATGGAGGTATAAATAGTGTAAACAACTTTGACTAAATCAGTAGGCTTTAATTTAGAATTTATCCACAAAAGTTTCATTTTGTCGGTTTGCTCGTCGGTTGACCTCGGTCAACCGATACACACTTGTTGGCTGACCAACTGTGTCGGTCAGGGTCGGTTTGAAAACCAGAAACGTAAGTTTTTCCTCTCTTATAACGTCGGTCAGCTCTGTCGGTTCCTTGCCGGCTGACCGACACTTCGGTCAGGTCTCGGTTTGAAAGCCAGAGACAAACTTCTTCTTCCATTTTCAACGTCGGTCAGGTTGTCGGTCAGCATGTCGGCTGACCGACACTGCCCAGAATTTTTCTGCAGAATTTGTTTCCAAATTCTGTTCTTTCCTCTATTTCATTTTCAACCTGCACAAAATTATGGAACCTCCTATTCCCTTCCTCAAACACCATTTCAACACTTCTATTCCATTCCATTTATTCAAATTCAAAGTAATTCCATTTTCATCTTAAGCAAAACAAGAAAATTGCCCTAAAATTCTTGTTTTCCCCCTTTCATTATCAACACTCAAAAGGTGGGTTCTATTCCTAGTCAAAGAATCTCTTTGAACTCGAAAGAATCCTTCGTTGAGATCGAAGTTACCCTGATCGTCATCGAAGGGAAAAACGTGCGAACACAGTGAAGAAAAAGAAAACAACAACAAAGATAGAAATGAAAATTTGCATTTTCTTCAAAAACAGAGGTTTTACCAGCCATGGTTTCTAAAACGGGAGAGAAGAAATCACAGAAAACTCAAAGAAGAAGGAGAAACGACTGAACGAAAGCTCTGGATGCAATGGCTCTAGGGTTCTGAAAACTCTGAGAATTCGAAAGGTTGAAGTAAAGAAGAAGAAAATTAAACGCCAGTTTTTATAAGACATCTGGCGCCTTGATTTTTGCAAAGGACGCCGGTTGTGGAGTTAATTATTCAGCGGCCTCTCTAGAGACGGATAAGCGCCTAGCGGCCGTTCCGAAAGTATCTCAGCAGCTAGAGTTCAATGCATGAGGAACCAAGATCTAGCCTGTCAGTACACGGTTCGAGGAAACTCCGTTTGAACTTCCAATTGCTTTTCAAAATTCATGGAGCCACCAAAATTCAAAAATGACGTCATCATAACGGTCCTTTGAAAATATCTTCGAATAGACCGATCATATTTCTAATTTAGAGTCAATTTGCCAACCCAACCACCAATTTCATCAGAAACAAAACCAAAGCCACAAATCATAATCCTTTTCATTCGGTTCTTGCCTTCCCTCGCTAAAATTCGGATTTATTTTTAACAAAATCATTACCTTTTTCGTCACCAAAGAAAAAATTCTTCAAAAAGTTGTTCTACACCTCCTGGATTCTTCATTGGGCTTTTTCCCATAATCCCCGCAGCGATGCAAACACTTGATATCTGCGAAAAGTAGGGCATGAGCAGCTCTTAAATAGAGTTTTCTACACCTTTTCATCAGAAGTCCGGATTTATGGAATTCCCGAGGCACAATGATTACAATAACATATTTCAATCATTGTACCTCGAAGGGGGCATTTATTGGCACACAAAAAACTCATTTGTCCATGTATAACAGTTCTCAGGACAAAGTACTCATTTTCATAAAGGAGGTCGTTTTCTGACTACTGGAGTCTGGCCGGTCATAGTGAAAGCATCCCAACGGCTACTGTCTATAAAGCTCATCGGCTGCCTCAATCTTCAAGGGACTGGCTGCCCAATTCAATGATGTAGCCGCTAACTAGGCATGTCAAACGGGCCGTGCCGCCCCAAACAGAGCCCGCCCGTGCCACGGACTCAATCTCACAACCTAATGGTTGTGAAAGATAAACACAACCACTAGACTACCTAACTTTTGTATACTAATATGTATTCAAACAATATTAAAACTAGTTAGATGAGGATGTGAACCTAACCATGAATATTAAACTATTAGTTACATTAGGATGAGAACTTAACCACTTTAGATGATGATGAGAAGCTAACACATTTTTTATCCAACTTTTTACTCTTTCATTCAAACAACCTGAAATATAAAAAAAAAAACATATCATGTCCTTTTTTCTACTCATTTTTCAGCCAAATTGAAATGCCATGGTTAAGGATATTTCAATTGAGATGGCAAACTCAATTTCTATTTTTTGGCTGAATTATCATACTTTAAACAAGAACTTAGCGCGGTTAAATATTTCTACTTTTATCAATAATCATCTCAAGTCTTCCAAATGACCCACCATGAAACCACAACCTTGGACTTCATTTTATTTAGATTTGCATCAATTTCTTTATTTTTAGTTATGGGTTTTTAGTCTTAGTCAATAATTCTCATTATCTTTATCATGGTTACATATTTTTTACTTCTTTTTCCTAGTGTTCATATCAATGTAAATATATGGCTTCATGTGATGTGATCGAGAGTGGAGTTATAGGTACATGTGACGAGATTATATTGAACATAAATGACTGAATTATGAACTTGTTCTTGTGTTTAATCCTGAGCTTTCCAACCTATAAAGAATCTCAACTTCTCAAATGCTCAGGGGTTCTTGAATATAGATGAATGCAGGTTGGGAATTTCATTTGAAATTCTCAAATATCTCTGAAGAAAATAAAATTATTGAAGGCAAGGGGCCGGGGCAAATTTAGTAAAGGTAAGTGTGTCACACCAAAATATTCCCCTTATTACTTCTCCCCAAAAACACATTGCCCCACTTTATTAGTGTGACTAATTTACACTAAAGTCCTACCTTACCAAGTTATGTAAGTATTTTTTTTATTAGAAAATACCTAGGGTTGTTAGTTGGCTGGGAATTAGATTTTTATAAATTTAAAAAAATATATAAAAAAATAATTTTTTTGGCGGGCCAGGCGGGCCGTGCCAGGCGGGCCTGGCGGGCCGATCCTGGCGGGCCTGGCGGGCCACAGGGGCTGGCCCACTAGGCTGGCGGGCCGTGCCTAACGGGCCAGCGGGCCTGCGCGGCTCGGCCCAGCACGGCCCTCGTCATGGGCCGTGCCGTTGACCGGGCCGGGCCGGGCAGGCACGGCCCACTTGACATCTCTACCGCTAACCTTCGTCTGGATGTTGACCGCTGGACACTACAAAAACTTCAAACAGTGGCCGTCAAACTTTTTCTCTCCTGGCTGTCACACAGTTATCGCCCACGATTACCACGATCTCTAGCCAGTTATACTTTCTGTGGCCGCTGGACCTGCAAGGAAGGAACGGTTACAACTCCCATCAATTGTAGTTCTTCGAAACCGCCTCCACTCCTCAATGATTTCCGACAATTATGGCTCCTCGAAGGCTATAAAATAAATACTTGGGAGGGCAGCAAGGGCCCAGAGATCCAATGCAAAAGGACCTAGAAATTCTGCCATTTTCAAGACTTTCCTCCTTCCATTCTCAAGGTGAGAGTCAGGCGGTAGCAAGCATTCTTTGGATTTGGGTGATGGTTTCTAAAAACTGACATTTGTTCCTCTCACCATGGAAGAAGGACAAAGATTGTCTCTGTTGTTTTGAGGCAGGCTTCTTTATTAATCCTTCTTTCTCAAAATGGTGTTGAATTACAAAGATTGGCGAAGGGAACTATGTTGCAGACTTCTCCAATTTCATCTCCAGCAAACCTTTGAAGCCAGCAGTCTCTTTCTTTCTTTTTTCATTCCGTGATTCCCTTGTATTTGATCTCCTAAGCTTGACGAAGAGGTTTTATGAAAATTTGTAAACAACCTGCACTGAGAGGGTGAGGCAAAGAGAACCCATGTAACCAAAAGTGAAGATGACTCCTCAGCACAACCAAATACATTTGCAGGTCATCTTCACATCTTTCTATAACATTCAAGAATGAATAATAGCATCTTCAACAAATTTTCATTTTTTTTAATGAAACACCAGGATCTATTGATATCTTTATATAATAATGTACAATCTTTTCTCTAATAATACTAGAGTCAGCTGCATCTTAATATGGTATGTAGTATCTGTAGAGGATGCTAGAGGTTAACTAAACAAATGGGTTGTGCTATATTATACAAGTGGGTTTGACCCGATGGGTCCAAAATCTTTAACAACCCCCTCAAATTGATGATGGTGAGTCAACAAGCTTCAGATTGTCTATCAGAATTGATGGTGTGGTCGAGGAAGAGCTTTGGTAAAAATATCAGCAATTTAGAGAGCGGAGGAGATGAACGGAAGAGAGATCACATCACGTAGATATTCATCCCTGATAAAGTGGCAATCAACCTCGACATGTTTCGTTCTTTCATGAAACATTGGATTTTATGTAAACCAAATGGCGCTGGTGTTATCCACATTTAGAGGTGTGGGTGATTTTTGTGTGAAGCCAAGTTCCACAAGTAAACCACGAAGCCAGATATTTTCTCAGCATGCTATAGAAATGGCCCGGTATTTTGCCTCAGTTGAAGATTTCAACACTTGTCTTTTTTCCCACTTTTCATGAAATAGGGGCATCACCTTTGTACATGCACCAGCCTATTGTGGAACAATGGGTATCGGGGCAACCTTTCCAATTAGCATCTGAATAGGCAGCCAATGTCATTGGAGAACCAATAGGAAAAAATAATCCTCTATGAGGAGTGCCAATAAGATAACGGATATGTCTTCGCACAGCTACTAACTGGAGATGATGAGGCCTAGTCATATACTGACTCATCAAGTTTATCACATAACTGATGACCAGCCGAGTAGTAGTCAAGTATATGAGACTACTGACAAGTTGTCAGTACTATGTCTCGGATTAGGAAGAGGATCGCCACTTTCACTATGGATTTTAAGCTATGATGCACAGATACTTCGAAATGTGCAACTTATCGTGTCGTATCGTATCCGATACTTCAATTTTTATGTATAAAATTCATGTCCTTGTTGTGTCTATGGCATATCCATGCCGTATATGGCATCATAGAGTTTAAGATTTATTTCAAGAGGAGCATCCACAAGTGTGGAGTTTGACAAGCCTACTAATTCAATTAAATCCATAGTATACTTATGTTGATGAAGAATCAACCCTTTTCAGATTGTTAAACCTCCAATCCCAAAAAATATGTTAGAGGCCCTAGGTCCTTCATTTCAAAAGATTAATGAAAGGAAAGCTGGAGATCTTCAATCATGGTTGTACCCATTCCTATGATTACAATATCATTGACATAAACCAGAAGAATGGTAATTCTTGTTGATTTTTATGAAGAAATAATGACGGATCATTAGGACTGTTGAAGTTGCAGCTGTAGTAAAGCTTCCTTGAATTTGTCAAACCATTCCCTTGGTGTTTGCTTGAGTCCATGCAGAAAACGTTTCAAACGAGCAACTTGTCCTTATGATGATATTGGATAACCTTGAAGCAGATGCATATAAACTTCCTCTTTAAGATCGCCATAAAGAAATGCATTTTTTACTTCAAGCTGGAAAAGATGCCAGGATTGGGATGCAGCTATGGCAAGGATGGTGCAAACTGCAGTCATCTTGGCTACAGGAGCAAAAGTCTCCTCATAGTCGATTTCATATTATTGTCTGTTGCCAAGGGCCACAAGTTGTGCCTTGTCTGTCCAAAGAACCATAAGCTTTTAATTTGATAGAGAAAACTCATTTACTCCCAATTGGTTTTACCAAAGCTGGACAAGGAGCAACATCCAATGTTTGGTTCTGCTTTAGAGCATTGAGTTCTTCTTCCATAGCCTTTCTCCAACATTCTGGCTTTACTTCTTATAAGTGGGAATTGAAATAGAGGATAGCGCAGCTAAATATGAAGAATGGAAGAAACCATTTCGGTCAGGAGGTCTAGCTAGATGAGAAGAACGACGCAGAGCATGCTGAGGCGGATCTGGTGCTGGAGGAGTCGGGGCCGGTTCTTGCAAAAGGGGCAAATTATTGTTCCTTGTTGACGAACATACACCTTGTCTAGATTAAATCATACAGATGGAGGAAGGCATTCATCTTCAAAGGATGGTATTTTAGATTGTGATTTCTGAAAATGAATCAGGAAAGGAGTGGAAAAGGTATTTGTGTTCAAAGAACACAACATTTCTAGAAATCCAAATACACTTCATTGTAGGATCATAACAGATAAAGCCTCTCTGCTAAGAGGCATAGCCCAGAAAAGCACACATTGTAGATTATGCGGATAACTTTGAACATTCATGGGTGGGAAGATGAACAAAGAAAACACTGCCAAAAGTATACAAATGTGTGTATTTTGATTTAGTTTAAAAAAGACCGAAATACGGAGATGTGTTTTGAAGTTTTGGAAAAGGGAGACGATTGATGATATGAGTTGCAATTGTTAATGCTTCTGGCCAAAATCTAGGTGAAATTAAGGATTCTAATAGCAAACATCTGACTATGTCTAGAAGATGACAAGTTTTCCATTCTACAATACCATTCTTGTTGCGGGGTGCAAGGACAAGTCCTTTGAGGGATGATCCCTTTTTCTTGTAAGATTGCTTGAAATTTCTCGAATAATATTCCCCCCCTGAGTCTAAACGAAAAGTCTTTATACATGTTGAGAATTGATTTGGAACATAATTCAAGAATTTTCTAAAAAACATCAAAGACTTTAGATTCGGCGTGCAGAAAATAAACCCATGTAAAGCGACTATAATCATCAATGAATGTCACAAAATATTTATATTGTGAATGAGAAACCATTAGTGCAGCACCCCGAACATCACTATGTATTAAACCAAAATATTTGGTAGCAGATGATGTAATGGAAAATGTAAAGTTTTACTCTTGCCAAGCTTATAGGTAGTGCAATCAATAATAGCATCTGATGCTGAAAACCTCAATTTATTTATGTGACCAGAATTTAACAAAGATAACAATACTTTGGAATTGAGATGTCCTAATCTATTATGCCATAAATGTGCATTATTCTTAGAGACGGTTGTAGAAGCAAACAAAGATATATCTGGATTCGGTGTAGGCATGTGAAGAGGAAACAAGTGCCCACACAGGCCCCTTCGCTATCACCCTCCGATCCCCATCTCCTAAGGTCCTGCACCTCACTTGAAGGAGGAAAAAGAAACATTGCAATTACCATCAACCAATTATCCAACATAAATCAAACTGGTAGAAAGACTTGGTGAACAAAAAACATCATGTAATGGCACAAGAATGAGCAACATCACCAAAATGGGTATTGTTGTACCAATAACAACATGAACTTGAATGCTTCCATCAAATGGTTTAATTTTGGAAAAAGAGAATTTGGTGATGATGTCATATGATTGGAGGCACGTGTGAGGAAGAGTGTTTTTTACCATATATACCAAGAGTGGAAGGCTTGGAGGATCATCTATTGGATCATGTCAAGGATGACTGGAGCAGTAGAAGCTAGAGATGAAGATATGGAAGATGAATTTGTAGAGCCTGAAGTAGTAGTGATTGCCTGGTAAACTCTTCGGTTTATGTTCTAAAGACCTTTGCGGCATTCATTGATCAAATGTCGAGTTGCTTTGCAATAATTGCAGATTTTATGATTGCACTGATTAGCATAATATCTGAAGGTCTGACACCGGTAGCACTGCATTTTACTGATATCTCTGCTTGGTTGCTTTCCATTGGTAGCATAAGCAACTTTCACTTGTGAGTTTGGCGGTTGTGATTAAGTGGGTATCCAGGGGCGGCGCTACTGGGTTCTCAGTGGGGTCAATTGACCCCACTGAGATATGAAATAATATTAAATTATTTTTTTATCCCACTCAGTTTAAAAGTTGGACCCACTCAGTTTAAAAGTTGGACCCCACTAGCACTTGGTTAATTTTAAAAAAAAAAATCCATCTTTAGATGATAAGTGTTACAATCAATACCCTAAAATAAGTTATCCCACAAATAAAACCCTAATTACTCATGGCCTTTATCTCAGCCATTCAGCCACTGGAAAAAAGAAAAGAAGAAGCAGCAGAAAAGGAAGAAGATTCCTATTGCTGAACCATAAAAATAAAAAATAAAAAAAGAAAGAAAGAGGAAGAAGTCTCGCCCGGGCAAAAGATGCAGGTGCGTCGTCTGCAGTGTCTCCCTCTCTGCAGCGTCTCCCTCTTCGGTCTCCATTCTCTCTCGGTCTCTCCCTAGTCCTTTCTCGTTTCTCTAGTGTTGATAATGAAGCTATTATGCAACGATTTCAACAAATGAAAACTCGTTGATGGCAGCTGTAGGAGTTTATGTATTTGATTTTTCTTTTTGGATTAAGAACTATTAGTAATAATGTATTAAAATTTATATTTATCTTTGTTTGAAAATCTAATATTATATTTGTCGAATTTTCAAAAATAGATTATTTGATAATTTTATATTATGTTTGTCGAATTATCGAAAGTAGATGACAGATGTTGATAAAGGAGAAATAAATTTATTCGATTTGCGGAAGATATGTCTCTTATTGACCCCACTGACTCGAATTCCTGGAGCCACCCCTGTGGGTATCCCATAGGCAACTTCAATTGCACCATGATTGGGTTGTTGAAGCACACTTAGTTGAGTCAGTTGTCTCTGTTCCTCTCACAATAATTCATTTAGGCACTCATCTAGTGATGGGAAAGGTACCCTACTCATGAGACTTGATCTGACCGTTTCATACTAAGGCCTTAATTTCATGAGAAATTGATCTCAATGACTAGTCTCCAATATTTTTTGTAGCTCAGGAAAGGCCCGTGCAAAGATATTGGCATACTTGATATGATCTAATTCTGTCCATAGATTTTGGAACCCAGAATAATATTTTTGAATGGAGGAAGTTCCTTGCATGTAATTTTCAATTTCAAATTATAATTGATATTGTCGTGCTGAATTCCCCGGGTGATACACGTTTTTTAGATACTCCCACAGGCCTTTTGCAGTTTTGTATGGTTTCAAATTAATGAAAAGATTGGGTTCCATGGATCCAAGAATCTAGGTTTTTATCTTAGCATCTTTTATATTCCATGACACAATTTTCTTCTCATCTTGTGTTGGTTTTGGATCCATCCCAGAAATATGCCCCTATAATTTTTTACCCTCTAGGTAAAGTTCAAATTGAAAGGCCTAAGATGGATAGTTCTTACCATTAAATCGGATTAAATTGATTTCAGATTTCTCCATTTAGCAACAACTACTCAGACGAACAAGTAGTAAAAAAAATCACTTAGAATGACTCAGAAAGTAGTGAACAAGACCCCTGATGAAGATCTAAATGTACTAATGATCTCAAAAGTCAATCCAAATGGGCCGAAAGATGAACAGCAGATCCCTAGGTGCCAGAGAATGCTCACGACAGTTGAACAGAAGAGCCCCAGGTGAAAAAAACACACCAGACGACCTTGATTCACCGGCAGGCTCTGTCTGTGGGCCCCACTAATTGGTCGAATCACATATCAGAACTAAACGGATTGTGAGGGCTCAAAAATACAACCAGCAGACCAAATTTAAAGTTTATCGGATAGAAATCCACAAAACTAGACGGTCTTGATGAAAACTATTTGAGAAATAATTTCCAGAATCGACAGATAGGGAATGGGGAAAAACCTACGTCAAATGGTGATTTAAAAATCCCAGAAAAGAACCAAAATATTTCAGAAATCCTGTCGATCAAATCCTTGGAGGTCGATGGTCCCAAGTGATCGGAGGTGGGCCACTCTTGATCAGGCACGGATCAACTGTCGTTATGATGGATATGTGATGAGAAATCAGCAATATCGATTGATCCAAGAAAAGGAGACTACTCAAAACATTGATAGATGGAGACCTTCTTCAACCAAAGAAAAACAACTGCAGGTCATGTCTATCAATAGCGCTTTGATACCATGTTATGTGACTCAAAGCTAGAGACACAATAGAAATGAGTGCGATGATCTTTCCCAGGATCGATTGATATCTTTATATGATAATGTACGATCTATATAATATGGGAGAGCAGACTTTGAATCCTAGGACATTTTGAGCCCTTGGATTTATGTACATAATCCAAGGGATATTTGGGACCCTTGGATTTAAGAGGAAAATGCAAAAGGGAGCAGCAAGTTAGAGTTATTTACAGGTATTGCCATCTCCTTTTCATTTAAAAGAAAATGGGCTAAAAGTTGAAGAAATTTACAAGTTCTTGCCATCCCCATCAAAAGCAAAAAAGGGTTAGCAAGTTTGAGTTATTTACAGGTGTTGCCATCCCTTCTTCATTTTAAAAAAAAAAAGCACTACTTCATTGATCATGAGATGGGACCAAGATAAGAAGATGAGATGAGCAAATTGGGTGAAAGATTTCATGATTCAATTTTGTTAAGAATAAATGAATAAATGGAATTATATCATTTTGTAATCAATTGGGTTTTTTTTTTGTGGAATCCATTTTATGGTTGGACCTTCGAGACGCATGGAACGTGGGTTCGGTCGGTCTGAGGCATATCCAGGTCAGTATTTGATATGGGCTGCAATTTAGAAATTATCTAGTTATACTACAGTCGGCGGCATCCTAATATGGTATGCAGTATCCGTACAAGACGTTAGAGGTTGACTAAACGAATGGGTTGGGCTCTATTATATAAGTGGGTTTGACCCGGTGGGTCCATAATCATTAACAGAAGGTAGGTTGACTGGTGGTCAAAGGGTAGTCAACCACTTGGCATTATGATGCAAACTTTGACAAATAATAGCAATTATAAACTTTTGTTTGTGGCCAAAGCCAGGGTTTTAGTATTTTGTTGCAAATGTTGACTAATAATGGAAGTCAAAATGGGGTGTCTTTCATCAAAGACATGGAAACGGTCTTCACTGCATAAGAGAGATGCTTGACCAAACTCTACATGTCCGGAAGTGGGGTTGGGGTTCACCTCTTATATGAACTATGGGTTCACCTCAAACAACTTACATAACCAAATTGTGTATTGAGAAACACAAGGTTGCGTAGTTGAGGGGTCAAACGGACTTGGAATTAGGCATGTGACAAGTCTATTCGAAGGTATTTTTGAGCATATCATTATAGGGTGTGTTTGGTTGGACTTTTCAAAATATAAAAGTCATTTTTTTTTAAATAGCTATGAGAAAGATATTTCTTAATAACAACTTTTTCTCAAGAAATATTATTTGGTTAGCTCCACTTCTACGCTTTATTTTATACAGTAAAAGCATGCTGGGTCGTTTGGTTAAACATATAAAAAATAACTTTAACATATACGGACTCATAAATTATACTAATTTTTATAAAATAATTACACAATATGCAAAAACTATATATAGGTAAGTAAAATTGCCCCCACACAACTGAAAATTAGTGTTTTAGTATAATTATTGTTTCGAATTCATTTAAAAAAACATGATTATTGAGAAGTAGTTATTTTTACATTCGTATCTTGCAAAATCCTTTTCTTATAACAAGTTGGTTGAGGGATTATACAGGCCTGGTTACTTCGCGGATTTTAGGAGTGTTATATTGAAAATATTAGTATTGCTTGTTCTTGTACTCGACAGAGCAAAATGTCAGAGCACTCTACCTCTGAAATATGGCATTGATGGGAAAGATGGAAAATCCCCTTATTATTAAATTGCAAGTCCCATATTAGATCGAGTCGACAAGTTATTCATAGTAATTAACCTACTTGTTAGTGGACATTTTTCTTTTTCTTTTGCTTTTTAATGAATCCAGATTCAGTTGTCCCCAGTGAAAGTAGGCTTACATAATCTGTTGGTATGCTATATAGAGTTCTTATCCAGAGTAATGCATGGAGAAGGTGAACTTCTTGCTCATCTAGTAATTAATGGATACAAAATTTTGCATTAGCAGGTTCGTTTTCAAGCTACTATGGTGTTTGCTTTTCTTTTCTTTCTTCTTGTCATGGTGAAATTAAGTATGATTTCATAACTACAGTTGCATCAACAAGAAATTTTCATAATCAAAAGAGAAGAATACCTAGATTAGAAAAATAAGGAAAATAATCAGTATTGCTGGCCCACCACAAGGGATAGGCGGGGTCCAGGGCCCCGGGCCTATTGTATACACTTCGGGAGACGGACTCTAGCCCAAGTGGTACCAGAAGTCTCCCAGATTATCTCTTAAAGCGAGAGGTCTCGGGTTCGACTCTGGGGAGGCCCTTGGGGTGCATGATTTCTGAATCTACCCTGGGACAAATGCATGAATACGGAGTCCTTCTTCCGAAGTATATACAATAGGCCCGGGGCCTCCGGGTTCAGCTACCCTACGCATGCATTTGTCCACGCATGCATTTGTCCCGGGGTGTAGCTCAAGTGGTACCAGGTTTCACCCAGATTATCTTATATACAAGAGGTCTCGGGTTCGAAACCTGGGGAGGCCCCTGGGGACGTGATCCGCTCCACCCCGGGACAAATGCATGCGTAGGGTACGTGATCCGCTCCTGCCTGAAGTGTATACAATAGGCCCTGTGGGGGGCCCGGCGATCCCGGGCGGGCCCAAAAATCCATCCCCTACAAGTATGTATATTCAATAAAATCAGAACTATATCGACATCACGGGAATGGAATAACACAATGAAAAGAGATACTGTTGGTGATACAGAGTTGCAGAAATTTGTGAGGGTGATTTGCAGAATGAAAAAAGGACTCCGGTCTTGATTTTATTATAAAAGAAGAATGGGCATATGGAAAGAAGGAAGGGAAAATGCAAAAGGGCGGAATGGCTAGCCGGTTCCCGCCAAATCTTCGCTTCCCGCGAAGCTTCCCACTCCACTGCCCGCATACGTGATGAAGGACGTCTTCATCGCGAAGTCTTTCTTGCGCTGCTTACTTGAAAAGGGCTGAATGTCGATAACTTTTCCAAAAGTACTCTTTTCTTATAAGGAAGATAACCAAAGCTCTAGTCCAAAAGAATTTCATTTAAAGCCTGTAATTCATGCAGCTGGATAAATATCAACCAAAGGTCCCCAAATACGCCAGATCACACACTGTCATAACTAATTTGCTCCTGTAACTGCCTCAATACTCCACGCATAACCGTCTGAACATGTCACACAATTTAAGCCCTCATTTTATGTGCCTAGACACGATCTTTTATGACTGATTTGCCCATGTAATTTCTTGTAGATCAAGTTTTGAATTTCAAATGTTAATGGCATATGCACTCATTCTAGGTGTGAGGAAAAGATTCGGCGACCTTCGAGTTTTCAAAATAGACTTTTGTGAGGGACAGATTATACGACCTTTTCGAGTTTAATATAGCATCTACAATCTGAATTAAAGAAATAGGGTTCAAATGATTTAGATTTCGATCTATATCCCACAATCTTCTTTCTTCTCGTTTTTTCAATCCGGATGAACAAGGAGAAGTTCTGTTGAGATTTCTCATATTTCAATGAAAGAAGAGCGAGCTTCTTACAATGCAGCGTCGTATTGTTTTTGTTTTATGTTTCTTATATTTTGAGGGTTTTTTTTTTTGTACAATCTAGTCATGCCATTCGCTATAAATTTATCTGAGTTTATGTGACAAACTCAGAGTGTAATTTTATCTGAGTTCTAGAAGAAATTTATCTGAATTCTGGACAAATTAATTTGAATTCTGGTCAATTTTATTTGAGTTTTGGAACAATTTATGTGAGTTTACGATAGACGGATAGATAGGGTTCCAACACGATGAATGTTCGCAAATGATAAAATAATCAACTTACTTGAAGTTGAGTAAGCTAATGTTAACAGTTTGTATGAGGAGATGCCTGGACTGGTCTAGATTCTGTATCTTCTAGGGTTCGAAATCAAACGAATCACTTCTGTAACCACTAAATGGACAATGAAACAATTTCTTTGAAATGCTACGGATTCTTGCGGTAATCTCTTTACCTGATTCACTCTCCATACTTTCTTTGCCGTCGAAGTTCAAGAACCATTTTGTCTCGCTTTCGTTCCTTCTTTTGCAAGCCTCCGTGATTTCGGCCTTTGCATTTTTTGAAAAAAGCGATTAGAGGTGAAGATGGTATTATTGAGTTTTTAGGTTTATAAAACGGTAGGAAAGACCTTTGACTATATTTGATTAAATCATAGACCATTTACAATAAAATTCAAAGTTGAGGGACCGGGCCAAATGCCCCTAAAAACTAAAAAATAAAAAGTATTCGAAAGTCCAGCGCTGAGTTTATGAACCGAGGGGTGGCCCGGTTGTGGCGCTAACCGTTTCGAATTCAGGGGCGGATGAAGGGGGGGCCCGGGGTGGCTGCAGCCCACCCAAGGTTTCAGCCCAAAAAAAAATTTTAGTTTTTCATATGGTTTGTTTTCTTGCCTTTTCATTTCATAGTTTGAGTAATTCAAGATATATATTGTATTATATCTCTATCTTTCTCCTGGTTCTGGAAAGAATTCAATCTTTTGTTTCTGTTTCTTCTTCTGGGTCCTTTTATCAAAATCCCTTTCTCCTTTTGCGTACATGTGATTTATTTCAAATACAATCTTTTCTTTATGACTGTTTTTTCATGTGCTACTCTATTTTCTTCTCCCTTTTTCATTCACAGATCTCTCCATGTTTGCATAATCTCAAATGGATTTCCTTCAAATCCTTTGTTCCTCTTCTCTTATCTTAAATTTGCAGGGATTGCACAGAACACCAACAATGAAGGGACGCATTCGGGAACTGGGATTGCATTTTCGAGCCGTTTGGATGAGGTTTCTCCAAACGAACAAATCCTTCCCATTACTCCCACTTTAAAGATTTTCAGTTTTGCAGAGTTGAAGAAGGCGACCAGGAACTTTAGTCCCGATAGACTTCTTGGCGAGGTAGGTTTTGGGAGGGTTTTCATGCGTTGAATTGATGAGAAGACATTTGCACCAACCAAGGCCTGGAGTGTGATGGCTATTGCAGTATTGCTGTCAAGAAATGGAATTCAGACGGCTTCCAGGGAAGGGAAGAGTGGCATATATTTTCCATTCAATCCAATATTTGTTTGGCAAATTTGAGGGAAATAAAAAAGAAAAAGAAAAATAGGTTGGTCGGGTTGTGGTGCATGGAAAAAAACCGTGCCTGGGCCATTGACTAGTGCCGACCAACGCATCTGGCCCATTCTTCAAGTTATAAATGAGCATCAATGTTTTTGTATTTATTTTAATAGTTTAATTTTATTTCAAATTAAAGAACTCAATGAATCCTTCTCGACATATAGATAGTGTTTTCAATACACTTTCTAAAGAAGCAATTGCAAATAATCGGTTGCTTTTCCGAAATGTTATTCAATGTATTCGGATGCTTGCACTACAAGGTTTTTCTTTTAAAGGACATGATGAATAGAAGAATTTTTTATAGTTTTTGGTGAGACATTGTTGATATTTTTTTAGTGTAAGTTAAGTGCAGCCCCCCAGATTAGAAGTCCTGGATCCGCCCCTGATCCTTACGCACAAATCCAAGAGTAAGTTCGAACATAAATGGGAAGGACTCCAATGGCACTTACGCAATCCTCACTCTCGAAGGTGACAGGTGCATGATGCCCATTAATTGATAAAAAAAAAATTTCTTAAGCGTTACTATTCCTAAAATTTCCAAAACCTATCATCATACCATGACTTTTCAGACTTAAACCGTTCCGCCCGAATGGTGTATCAAACCTTTTGGTCCGAACTCCAGGCATTTGGCTAATGTCCCTATAGAGCCCGAGTGACTTCTCCAATCGATTATTTGGCCAAAGTCTTTTTGTGGACCCCTTATAACCTAAACCATTTGAGTTCAAAAAATTGAGATTGGACCTCAGTTAATACCTCTATAAGGCCCCCGGCTAATGTCCATCAACTCGATTCTCTTTTGGGCTTGAAACCAATACACAAGGGAACCAAGTCAAAGGACCCCACCTAACGCCTCTATAAGGCCCTGGCTAAAGTCCATTCATATGACCCCTTACTTCCTGTTCATAATCCTATAAAAAAAGGTTGTGAATCATCAAGTCTGGAATTCAAACCACATATGCAAACCACCCATACCCCATACAAAACCATACAAGAAATAGCAATGTGAAAAGAAAATTTTCATTAATATTACACGTTGATAATACAAAATGTCAATGTACGAAGTGCGGTAAAAAGCACAAGTACACAAATGTATAGGTACAAAATACAAAAGAAAGAGAAAAGGTCTTCCCTTCATTCCTTGAAGAAGTCATTAATCTTCCCAGAGAAATCTCGCAGTTGAGCCTTCATCGCTTCTCTCTTGTGAGCCGCATACCTTTGAGCCGCAACCTCTGGGTCCGCGCTCTCCAGTCTTACACCAAGGATACCCTCCACCATGCTAACGAAGGCTTGCAGCCTATCTAATTTGGATGCAGCCCCTCCTTGAATTCCCTTCGGCCTTTTAGTAGCCTCCGTCAAAATAATCTCTAGATCCTCCTGACGTTTTCTCCAAATCAGCCAGCGTCTGCCTTAAATCATAAATCAATGAACGGCAGTAATTCAGTTCGTCCGTTGCTTGAGTCTGCGTCTTTTCTAACTCTCGCACCTCATTGAGCTCTCGCCTCAATATAGCAACCCGATCAAGAACTTCATTTTGGTACAGCAAAGCCGGGTCTTGAACAGCAATGCTTTGCCATTCTTTTGAAGATGCGAAGAGCTCGGTGAAGATAGCTTCCAAAGGCTTCACATCCACTGCACTCCAATCAGCGCGCAAAACCACATCCACTGCAATCTTGCAACTCCCCAAACACTCGATCTGGCCTTTCGAAAGAATATCGAGTATACTGTTTAGCATGATCTTCAAAGCTTTTTTTTGCTCTCCAATATATCTCGACTCTTCAGCTTATGCAAATTGCTTGTGAGCGGAACCACTTTCTTCTTGAGGTCCAGATTTGGTTGTTACGAGGGACGGTTGCGGATCTCGGGGAGCTTCCACTTCTTCGGTGGCTGTGGGAGTAGATGATTTACCTTCATCAGCTTCAGTACCGGCAGACTTGTTAGCAGAATCATGTGAAGTAGGTCGAAAGGCTGATGTCTTGGACCTGATAGACTTGTCAGACTCGGTGTGCATCTCAGCAAGCCGTCTTCTCTTTCTAGTGACTGCAGGAGTAGTCCCTAAAACGCCAGAAGCAGGAGATGAAAGTGTCGTCCACCGCGACCACGGAGTCCTCACCTCAGTGATATTCTCTTCTTGAATAGGCTCGGGTCCTTGGTCCTTGGGCTCCAACTGGCCACGTCATGAGTCTCATTTCTTGGACATTTTTTTATATGACGATTTAGGGTCGATGTGCCAATTGTTTTACTATCAATAAGATATTTCACACCACATGTTATACATTGAGCTCTTTTCTTGCCATCTTTTTCAGTTATTCTCTTGTAAAACTTCCATACCAAAGACTTGCACTTTTTTTTACGTTTACTTGTAACTTTTGGAGTTTGTGATCCTATAAGATTAATCTCATCACTACCCATTTCATCACTGTGGTCAAAATCATTATCCACTGCGACGACGTATTTGATCTAAGCTTTTCTTTACATTTACTTCTAACTTCTAGTGATTCTATACCATTAATATCATCAAACGAACTTCCACCTGCAAGAAATAAAGTAAATTATAGTTGTCATTCACCCATTTCAAAAATAGTTAATTTAAACTAGTAATATCATATATTTCGGGTTTGAGTTTCTCTCTAACTCCAAGTTCAAACAACTCATCAAGTCAGAATATAATGGTTGAACATCCACAAAAACCATTGAAGAATTCATAACTCTTCACCAACAATGAAAACAATCAATTGTCCAAGGGCCATTGTGTTGGATGGTTGTATTATAGTGGAAGAGCACGTACAGTTCTCTAATTTTTGATTATAAAAAACTAGATGGTTTGAAAATAATGTATTCTCTGTTGTGTATTTGGTTTGAAAATAATGGATGAAAATTTTTAATGTAAAATGCTAAAAAAATAAAATTCAACTGGGTTTGTTGTTGTGATTGGATGCATTTTCACATGGTTGAAAATCAGTTTCAGAGAACCAAAGGGCCAAATGAGCTCCCATATGATTACTATTAAAATGCTTATAAATGGAAAGAAGTGAAACATTCAAATATAGACCCACATCTTAGAACCATCTCAGAAGTCAGAAACCATGGTTTATCTTCATCATCTCTTTACTCATCTCAGAAGTCAGAACCATACTATCTCTTCTTACCCATGTCAAAACCCACCATATTCCCAAGACCCTACTGTGCATGACAGTCTTCTTTCTCCTAGTCCTACCCATGTTATTTCTTCTTCTTCCTAACCATATCAGAACTCACCATACTAAACTTCTCCTGCCCATCTCAGACCCACACTATACTTATAGCTAGTATAACTTATTCTTCTTACCCACGATGCTACTTCTTTCTGCACTATTACTATCAATGTTAGAACTTACTATGGTACACCCACCATACCATGCTTCTAAAGTTCTACTGCTCCCTTCTATACTACTACTACCCATGCATTGTCCGAACCATTCTTCTAATTGGTTCAAGTGTGTCAACCATACCCAAAACTACTGGACTGGTTTCGGATCAAGTTGGTGGATCGGGTTAGGAATTTGCACCCCTTACTTGCCTTGGGTGTAGTCAATTGGAACAGAAATGAGGCTAATTGGATGTAACATTGATCAATGTGGGACAAAATGATGGAGAAAAAAACAATACGAGATTAAAGGTGATTAAATTCCAGTTGCTTTGATAAGTATTCTACCTTTTACCAAAAAAAAAAAAAAACTCTAGTTTTTACCAGTTTGGGCCACATAATCCACCTTATATTTCACCATATTGGGTGTATGGCATGTTTGCAGCATATGCAGGAATCCACAAATGGATTTTCTACACGTTTGCGGCATGACATGATCTAACAATGACCTCCAATATGCAATTCTGTACAGAGTAGTTTTTAGGGCCAAAACTTAGTAGCTCTGGGCCTGCACAGAATTTCCATATAAGCATCAAAGTGCACCACCTTTACAAGCCCAATTAGTGCTCAGGCCTGAAGTCCAGCTGTGTTTGGGTCAGCGTTTGAATGCTAAAGTATTGTCTCTTTAATCTTTAATACTTATTTTTAATTAATAAAGTTTCTAAAATGATTATCTCCTATTGTCCTACGTGGAGACTCACTACTTAATAATAGATAAAACCCTATCTAATTATGATGGTGTTTTGTTTTTAGTTGTTTTTTTTTTTTTTTTTGTTTGAAACGGTAACAAAAACTTTCATTAAAGGAGAGAGACTTCTTGTTTTTAGTTGTTTGGTACGGTTTTTCAGTAAAACCCTCAGAAATCCACACTGGCCATGTACTAGGCTATCTAAATCAGTTTCAACTAATTGTCTCATATCACTAATGAAGCAACTTAAAAAAGCAAAGAGTGTAAGCTTAAGAATAACAAGACACAAATATGCCAAAATCCAATGAACATGTGTCTCCACTACTATCTATTTATTCATTCATTTATGTATAATCTATTAAAAACCACAAGCAGTTCAAATTTCAAACGTGCCATATTAGCATATAATTAGCAGACATAAAACATGGCCTCTCCAATGCTTGTAAACCCCCAACCCCCCCAACCCACTAACCTGCCCCAACCCACCCCTATTGGTGTTTGGTAGTTGTTTTCCATGATTCAAGGTTGGACGGTCTATAATTTTAAATCTAAACAGGTTTCTTTGGCCACCCCAACCTGTTTACCCAATTTATGAAAATTTCAAATATTTATTAATGGAAAGAAATAAAGAAAACACTAATTTGTAAAAACTATCAGAAACATAGATTTTTCTCTTAGAATTTTAAACACCTCTCTAACATCAAAATAGAGTATGAGAGAGACATGTACCAAACCGACCTAACCCATTTTCATCACAATGCAGTGCCGGTGCAAGTCAGGTTATCATGTAAACAGTTTCCATCCCTAACCAAACTAAATCGGATGACTAACTTATTAAAGCATATAAAAAATGCCTCCTTTTTTTGAAGTTCTTTCTTCCCTATGCTCTGATATTCCATCTTGGCATCTGTTCAGCTTGAGAGAGAGAGAGAGAGAGAGAGAGAGAGAGGAGGAGGAGAGGAGAGAGAGAGAGAGAGAGATGAAGGATGAAACTCAGGATTAAAACAAATCACACTGGCATGTAATTCCAAGTTTTCAGGCATTACGATTTAGATAAACTTGTATCACCCTTCCCTTTGTACAACTTTTCCTGTTAACTCCAACTTCATCATGCTACTATTAAGACCCATTATGACCTAACAAAGAACGACCAGGGACAAAGAAAATAATACAACCGCACCGATTGGAGATGGTTCAGATATCATGGCATTTATTGGACCAATTACTCCAGAGACATTCTTAATTAGGCAAACTTCATGAATGGAAGAAGGGATTATTGATCTACTTTCTACTTGAAACACACTTCAGTTCTTTGTAACAGGGCAATTTCCAGTCTTTTAATTACATGCCCAAATCACGGCAGATGGCATTCCTTGATTTTCTCCAACTACCAAGAGAGCCATCCATAGATTTCGTCTTTTATCATTCCTGATCTATGATCCACCGATGATTCATTTTTATGTGTAAAAAGAGGGTTCCCTGTATCCGTGGTCCATCTCATAATTGGGTATTGTAGTTCCTAATTCTACCTTGATTTTGAGTCTGAAAACCCATCTTAACATGTGCATCTTGGCCACATGTATGTGTGGCTCTAATTCTTTAATTTTTTTTTTTTTTTCGAATTAGGGTTGAGTGGCTACATATCAACTTGACGGAAATTTATCCTCATTCAATTTTCTTATCAGTAGCCACACAATAGAGTATATGTTTGAGTAATACTTTTTGCTATAATGTAATTTTTTTTCTATAAAAAATATCCAAACCGTTGGAAATAGAATCCCTACTTTTGTTACTAGACTTTCTAAATTTTCATTCAGAAATAAGAATGCTTACCTCCATTGACAAGTCCAGATTTTGGCTGTTGTCAACTCCCTGGCTTGTAACGTGATGATGGATTGATTGGCATGAGATCTTTAGTGCTGGCCCTAAACACAAAACAAATGTGTAACCATCTACATATCATTGCGTTAATACATATTCTCAAGTTACACCAGTAAGCACGCTGTCCAGGAACAAAATCTTTCAAAACTAATTAGCCTGCTTTAATCCATTCTGTGAAAATTAATGTTCAGTAGGACTATCATACGTATGTGAATCTGAGGAACAAGAATTTTATTTTTTTTTATTTTTTTTTTGACCGTCACACCAAAAGGTAGTGCTATGGATGCATCACATAAGGCTTTGCTGATGATGATGATGATGACGATGAGCTTCAAAACATTACCTCCATGGTTAATTCTTCTTGGTCCTGTGACTCCACTCTGACCTTTGGGGAACTTGCTTTGAATTGAAGAACCTATAGATCCCTCATTTCATATAAGCTAACCATTTCATTCACACTACCCCTAGGTAAAGCTCTAAATTACCAAGGACCCATAACTCAAAAGTTAGGTAAGTTCCAAAGATTACCTCGTGCCAGAGCCTGTAAGAATTGTCCCCGCTGCTGCAAAAGCTGAAACTGGTTTGGTGTCTGTACAAAAGGCGCCTGTAGTTGTGAACCTAAGCTTTGCGTTGCTTGGTCAATGCCCTGATTAAATGGATATACAGTTATACACAGAATCAGACAATAGTGTGCGTGTCCATTCTACAATAAACCAACGCATTCCATTTAATTTCATAAATGGCAAGAGTAATTCAGCAACGCTAAAAGAATTTCAGTAAATAACTTACTGAACACTTCAATGGAAGACCACTGCCACCTTGGTTCAATCCTGAATAAAAGAACAAGAAAAAATTATTATGATAAATACATTTGTGTATACCCTGTACTTTATGAGGTATTTGCCCCTCTGATAAGATCATAAAATCGTACTTAGTAACCACCAAAAACCAAAAAAAAAAAAACCCTGCTATAGCAGTGGCAGCACCAGTTATCAAGAAGAAGAAGAAGAATGCACTTTTCCATTCATATCTATCCCAAAATAGGGCCCAGTCCATTCATATCTTAGCCTAACTAGGGTTGAGTGAAAAGCTAGAACTCACAAAGCTGATGCAGATAGATGGGATAACTCCTCAATGAACCAAATTGGCATGATCATCAACATCATAGAAGTCTTATCCCATCTAAGGTTAGGTTGCGAATTTATGCTTCCACTCAACACAGTTTAAATCCATACTCTTTGTAAATCCACAAGCTATCATATCTTTTCTCACCACATTACACCAGTACCAATCAGTCTCTCCCTTCCTCTAATTCCTTGAACTTGTTAGACTTCACTAACTCCTATGGAGGTTGTCTTTGATCACCTTACAGACCAAACCATCTCAAATGGCATTCTTTAAATTTATCCTCTGTTGGTGCCACTTGTGTTTCTTCTGATCTACTCATTCTCACTTTTATCCTTTCTTATAACTCCACATCCATCCAGCATATGCAACTATGCCACGTTTAGTCAAACTTCTTATCATATCTTCATTGCCCAACACTTAACTCTATACAAAATAAAAAAATAAAAAAAAATAGAAGAGAGAGAATAGAGTTATCCAAGAATATCAATATCAATCTCAGATTTCCAACAAAACTTGAAGTTGGCTGAGAGGTAGCAATTTAAAATAAAATTAAATTAAATTATGGATGTCAATGGGCACGAATACAGTACACTAGCCTGCCCCAACCCACCCCTATTGGTATTTGGTAGTTGTTTTCCATGATTCAACGTTGGACGGTCTAAAATTTTAAATCTAAACAGGTTTCTTTTGGCCACCCCAACCTGTATACCCCAATTTATGAAAAGTTCAAATATTTATTAATGGAAAGAAATAAAGAAAACACAAATTTGTAAAACTATCAGAAACATAGATTTTTCTCTTAGAATTTTTAACACCAAATGAGTATGAGAGAACATGTACCAAACCGACCTAACCCATTTTCGTCACAATGCAGTGCCGGTGCAAGTCAGGTTATCATGTAACCAGTTGCCATCCCTAACTAAACTAAATGGATGACTAACTTATTAAAGCATATAAAAAAATGCCTCCTTTTTTTAAAGTTCTTTCTTCCCTATGCTCTGATATGCTATCTTGGCATCTGTTCAGCTTTGAGAGAGAGAGAGAGAGAGAGAGAGAGAGAGAGAGAGAGAGAGAGATGAAGATGAAACTAAGGATTAAAACAAATCAAACTGGCAGTAATTCCAAGTTTTCAGGCATTACGATTTAGATAACTTGTATCACCCTT